>JAWWES010000081.1:96944707-96968997 GCA_035583135.1 Lophotriccus pileatus | reverse complement strand
GAAAGGAAAGGAAAGGAAAGGAAAGGAAAGGAAAGGAAAGGAAAGGAAAGGAAAGGAAAGGAAAGGAAAGGAAAAAACCCAAAAAGGCAGATTAAAGGCTGTCATGACACTCTTACTCAATACAGTTTTGTAATCTATACAACATGCAATTTTCTTGCTGTTGGCTGTAGGTTTCTGTCTCCCATCTTGCAGGCTTTCTTATCCCATGGTGACTAAGACTGATAGGAGAATTAGGCAGAGGGGACATTAGAACACATGTAGGGTAGCCTAGGGCAGGAAAAAGTAAACTTCTAATTCTTTAATTTGGATGGAAATGACACCTCAGCTAAGCCAGAAGCAAAACTCACTTGATGAATGGGAGCTGAACAAGCAGTTAGGTTTTTGTGTTTGTAATACACAATGGCTGTTTACGAAAAGTGCTGTTAGGTTTTTTTAGTATTTTTTTCTTAATGCCATGGGTTCTACTAAAGGCTTTGCATGCCCTCATCCTGATTAATTTTAAATATACTTTTTAAAAGGCCAGATTGAAGAGGTCATATGTTTGCATTCTACATGTGTTTTGTTTTGTGTTTGACAGTGAGAATGCGTACTATGGGCAATGAGAGATATGCCTTGCATTTCTACAAGAGACTAAACTCTTTTGTTTAAATCAATAAGGCAAATTCATTCTTCTATCCAACATGTTTGCACTGGGGATGAATCTGACTCGGGTGTTTTACACATAAAACATAGCTCTAAATTAGGAATGGCTGCTGACTGTTCAATATCTAAAAGGCAGAAAGTTTTAATGTAATTTTATTCATGATTTTTGCTGGGTTTTTTTCAGTCTGTGTAATCCAGAGATTTAAAAAAGATAGTAATAAAAAAAAAATGCAATATAAGGTTGTATTATTCTGTTATAACAGTATGGTAAACAGTTGGTTGCATAAAAAAATTGAGAAGAGATCAATAAAAATGAAAGCAACTGAATGGCAGTCGTTTAATTTGTTTGCTCTATGAATATGGAGGAAATCCAGTAGCTATTTTTCACTTCAAGTACATAAACAGTAGAAAGAAGACAGCATGATATGGCTTTACAGGTATACTTTTTGGTGGGAAATTGGATATTCTGTTGAGTGATTGAACTATACATCTATGTCATTTTGTTTTGTATAGCTTCTTATAGTAATTGCATGTTTGGTGCATTTTGGGAACACCATTATTTTTCTTATTTTTCCCACTGAATATGTTATCAATTCACATGTAGATTTTTCTACTTTTACTCATACTACTTAGTACAACCTTGCTTTGTTGTCTTTTTGGAAACAACCAGTGAGTTTTCAAAATAAAATTATTCTCCATAATGTTGGCAGAGCTAAGAAGACTGAGACATGCTCCTCTACACTCCTGCACAGCCTTTCTTTAACGCTCAGTTTTATCACAATTTAAGTAGCTGTTGACTAAATAGCATCTCATAAGAGAGTTAACTGTTTTAATAAGAATGAGATTTCAGGGTTTCAAAAAGTTACATTTTGTCATAGGAAAAATTGGCTGAAATAGCTGTTGTGCTATTGCAGTTGTTCTGATTGGCTCAAAATTTCCATCTTAGGCTGTAGCATGAACAAAATGTGTGCAGGTGCTTTACAATGAAAACAGGCTAAGCAAAGTTAGAGGAAGGAGTAGCTCAATCTCTCATTTTTCTTGCAGGTTTTTGTGTTTCCAGTCGATGTATGTAAGCCTGTAATTCTCTCATATACTGTTTAATCATACACAGCTACTTCTGTGAGGTAGAGACACAGAACACAGCTACTTTACTGATTTACTCAAATCTACAAAGAGATTAGTGGCCTTACTCTTTTTATGTATTTAAATCCTTTTTGTGCTACTTCACCAGAAAGACTTGCTTAAAGTCATAGAGGAAATCAAAGCTGGGAACTGATTCTGCATTTACCAAGTTAGTTCCATGACCTTTGAATAGGACTTCCATTTTCCTCTGATCTGTAGACTTAATCTCCAGTTGAGAGAACCACCTATATTTGCATCACATGAGGCTAAAGATCAAAGCATTAAACACTTGCTTCTCATTCAGAGCTGTGTTAACAGAATTCAAGTGCCTAGTTAAAGCAATTCAAAAGGATTGCTAATATTGATGGATATAATTTTGTCTATTAACTTAAACAAATAGCCATGGACACCTTGTTGAAGCAGCAATCAGTAATAAGTGGTCTTTTATAGAATATACTGGTATGTGGATTGCCACTTTTTATTAAAATCTGTCACTGCCTCCAGAGATTTTACAGGCAAGTTTGGTCACAGCCAGTGAGGCAGCACTATAGACTGCCTTATTACTGCTGCCTAGGCAAAGATGTCTTTGTTGTGATCATAAATACTGTGCATGGACACCCTATGATGGTAGGATAACATAAACATTCCCAGTCTTTTCTAAAGCACACTTATTTCAAACCATGGCTTAAAAACAACTGTGAGAATATAGGACTGAAAATATGAAAGGCTGACTTTCCCTACCACCCACTATGTGGCCTGCATAGAGCAAAAAATTCCTTATGTACCTTTCCATTCTTTTTCTGTATTGGATGGAATACTAGATAATCACCAGACCTCTGCTAAATAGGAGATACAACTTCTATGAAGACTTCGAGTGTTACTTCTGGTGTGTGGTCTTTAATGCAGATGGTGAGAATGTTATATATATATATATATATATATATATATATAAAATTCATTAGATTAAAAAAAATGGTCACATAAGCCACAGATAATCAGAGGAGCATATTATACACCATAATTTCTCATTAAGCACGTCCATATGGCTTCACTTTTATTTTGTTTTTCTTCCAAAAAATAATTGTGACTAGTAATTTGTTTCTCCATTGGTGATGTTTGTTAACTCATATGGCTGCTCACTGTGAACTGGACCAGAGTCAGATTTCTGTTTTTCAAAAGCTGTTTTCCAAATTTCTTTAATCACAAACCTCAAAAATCTATTATTTTTTTTCTTTGCTAATAGGAGGCAATATGCTAATTGAAAAAAAAAATCTCTTATGGATACTTAGGGGTATGTCACAATAGATTTGAATGTCTGCACAATTTGTAAAGTAACAGTCAATAGACTAAGGTTTGTTTTCTTTCTGTTTTCAGTGTACTTACATGTACTGACCATCTGCATAACCACTGATAAAGACTGTTATGCAGCTGGGGTGAAATTCTGTCTCTTTTGAAGTCAGTGGTGAGATTCCCACTAAGTTAAGAAAAGCCAGGATCTCACTCTCAGTTTTCATCTCTGCTGCCTTTAAACTTATAGAAGTGCTTCTGCCTGCTAAATAAAGTTAGCATGGAGTATAACAAACAGAGTGCTAATTTATGTGAGATTTAAGAATGTGTAACAATGGCCACTATGGCTGAATAAGTATACTATTGCCTCAGCTTTTCTTATAATGTATGTGAAAAGATGGCTGCAGAGGCAGGTTACGTGTCTTATCCAATTTTTCTGAGCTAGAGACAGTCCCAGCGGCAGTTGTTATTCTGTTTTCCTCTTTCTGTGTTGTCTCTACATCAAATGTTTATCAGCTGCAAGTGGCCTACCCAGGGAAGCAACAGAGAGGATGAAAGGAAGCAATGGAGAAGGCCCATGGTAAGTATTGCATACTTCCATTTTTGATTTATGTATAAGAACACCTTCCACTGATATTTGTTTGTACTGGATGAAAGGATGGTTTTAATTTTGCCCTTGAAGCATTGATCAAGTAATTTTGTCAATATGCTGTTGTTGTCAACCATTTCATAGATGCAGAGTCTGTAACAGTTCTAAATTCTGAGTAACGATAATAAGTTGAGTCTTTTTTTTTTTTTTTTTTTGTTTCATTAGCTTTTTGTATTGTTCAGGTAAGAAATACAGAATTGTTTTATAAGTTTGCATTTAGTTTCTGCTTCTACTTTGGTAAAGCTGATAATTCTAAGACACTTAATAAAACATTATATTGAATTGAATTTACTACCTAATTATCTGCCTCAGATCAGTATTGCACAAAAATTTATCCCTATGTCTATAAAGTTTATCCTTGTCTCCAGCTCAGTTTGTCAACCTGTAAATTTTGTTGCTTTTTACTTTCTCTTTCATCACACAAAAATAAATGAATATAACTAGAATTTCTGCAACATATTTAGAAAATGTGTTTTCAATAAGAGTAGTAAAAATAAAAGTGCTGTTAGCAATGCTTTATTTTTATTTCTTTTTGTACAAAGCTTATTTTATGATAAATAGTATATAAACTATTTATTTTTTTTTACTGTAAATGCTATTGTATTGCTTTTGCTATTGTTATAATTATCATTAGTGAGGTGGGGATGAATAAAAGAGAGGATGCTCCAAGCCTTTTTCCTTTGTGTATTTCTTTGAACCTGGATTTTTGTGACTGCTTTCAGACAATTAGGTATACCTTTTGGTTGATAACTCATCATAATTAAGTTTCATCTCAAGGCAGAGACTGGAGCAAAGAAGTCACTCCCATCACAAGAGAAGATCATGTCTGAGATGGCCTGAGGAACCTGAGATACAATTCTGGGTGCTGAGAAAGTTGGCTGATATCGTTGCTAAGTCACTTTCCACGGCATTTGAAAAGTCCTGGCAGTCAGGTGAAATCCCTGGTGACTAAAAGGGAATTTTGTACCCATTTTTAAGAGGGGTAATAAAAAGGAGCCTGGAACTACCAATTAGTCAATCTGGTGATATCACAGAGAAGATTGTCCTGGAAGATGTGTCAAAATATGTGAAAGACAGGGAGGTGAATACAGCCAACCAACATGGTTTCACCAAAGACAAATCATGTCTGACCACCTCTTATGGAAGGATGGAGTAACTTTATCAGCAGACAAGGGAAGAGCTATCGATGTCATCTATGTGGACTTCTGTAAGACCTTCATTCAATACAGTACCTCAATACTCAATACAATGTCCTGCACACTAAATTGGAAAGAGACAGGTTTGATGGACAGACTGTTAGATAGATAATGGATTAGCTAAATGGCCATATCCCAAGAGTCTGTTTGTCAATGGCCTTGATGTTCAAAGCAACTGATATGCTAAAGAGAAAGGATGCCATCCAGGGAGACCTTGACAGTCTTTAGGAGTGGGCCTATGCAGACCTCGTGAAGTTCAACAAGACCACATGCAATATCAGTACAGACTGAGCAATGAATGGATTAAGAGCAACATTGCGGAAAAGGACTTGGTGATACTGGTGGATGAAAAATTGAACTTGAGCTGACAATGTGTGCCTTCAGTACAGAAAACCAAACGTATCCTGGGTTGCACAAAAAGAAGCGTGGCCAGAAGGTAAAAGGAAGTGTTTCTGCCCCTCTACTCTGCACTCATAGACCCCACCCTGAGTACTGCATCCAATGTAGGAAAGACATGGACCTCTTGGAATAGGGCAGGAGGAGGACCACAAAAATTTCTGTTCTATTTAACATTGCTTTTATTGCAAAAAGAATGCAATCTGAATTAAGATACAAAAGTGATATGCAGTAAAGAGGAGTAATGAAAAAGGTCTGTGTCTTAATAAAGATTTTTTTCAAAGGTTCATTTGCATAATTTTTCTGTAAAATGTGGTTTACTTAATTAAACCGTAAGGAAACGGAATTCAGCTTATTTTCTAGTTGCAAAGATTATTCTGGAATAAAATCTGGAGACTCCTAAAAAAAGAAAAAAGTAAGGAAAAAAAATAACCGGCAAGGCATGTTGACTTTCCAGTCACTGTCAATATGAGATGAATGATGTTTCAGAAATTAAAGTGAAACACAGTGAAGAGCCATTCTCTGCATTCTTGGCTATGAATTGTCCCTTTGTGCACTACAGTCACATCCCTCTGGCATATTGGAATGGAGCTCCTGGACAAAGCCAGAAGACATGTAAATCACAGGAAACAGACAAGTTTATAATTATCTTTTGCAAGTGATTATCTCAGATATTCAGAATCATTTGCTATTCCTGCTTCATAATGAGAATGAATGATGATGTCTGAATATGTGGAAAAAGCGTCTCTGGAAAAACTGAAAAACACAAGAAAGCTCTCAGCAAGCTCTCAGCAAACTTCTGTGGATGACAACAAAGAAGCCTACCTGGATTCTCAAAAGGATTTTAACAAGGTCTCTCATCAAAGGGACTGGTACTGTAGAATTTACCATGGCAGAGTCTCCACATGAATTGAATAAAACTCCGGCTAATTAAATCATGTACCTTGCATCTTACCTTTCTTACTGTATGTCTGAGGCAATTTATACCTGGATATTATTTCACATTGTAGGCGCAGTATGCTGCAGTATATTTAATTTCATTGAAAGCAGGTGAAAAAGGAATGCTTCAGGACATATTTTAGGAAACAGAGGCACATCTACTTCTCGTTTGGATTGAATTTTCATTCACTTCAATAGTAAGAACTGTAAATCAGAAAGTTTGTGAGGGTGATGATCGCACTATGGGTTTGGAGATTTATATCTCTGTGAAATGCTAAAATATGTGGTCAAAAATAGCATAGTGAGAAAAGCACAGAAGGTATGGTGTAGTGAAACTTTTCTCAGTGTGGGTGGTTCTGTAGAACTTAAGGATTTAGTTGGGAGATCGTTGTAGAAGAGTTTTATGGTAGTGGGATTGAGGTGAAACCAAAAGAACAATTCATGGCAAAAAAATCCCCAACCAGATATATCCAAATGACTGATGGGAATATTTCTTTTGCATGTTGGGCAGATAATTAGATGGAAAGAGCTGTGGATAGGAATTCTGTATTGGAAGATTATTTGCATGTATTCAGAAAAGAATTACCAACAATGCCTAGTAGCCTAGCAATGCCTAGACTGTAGCCTTCAGTTATTCACCATCATAACTCTACAGTGTTTATTTGCTGCCCTTTGTAGCAGAATTTTTTTCAAATAAGAAGTAATGGATATGATCCTTCAGCATCATTACAGATATTGAGAACATCACTGAAAGTTATATTTCACAAATTTTTTAAAAAATAATTTGAAACCATTTTCATAACACACAAGCTTATATTCTTTTCTTAACATAATATCAGGAGCTTCATGATTTCATAAATGAGCTGTAAATGAAAAACCTCTGACATTCACATGAAAAAAAAGGGCATTTTAAAATAGATAACAGCCCAGTTAATATGAAAGGCACACTATTTTATATCGGCTTGAGATTCAGTCAATGCTTCAATCACAATCTTAAAAATCTTTGCAATGATAAGAATTTGAGCCAAATAAGAATTTGAATTAAAGTAGGATAACCACATAACAAAACTTCTTGCAAAAGAACAAAAAGATCTTGCATAAAGATTCATTGTGTAAAATCTGCAAATCTTGTTTTTTTCCAAAATAAAATTAAAGGGACTCTTGTAGAAGATATTTCAGTTTGAAAAAAACCCCAAAAACTAGAGGAATAGATGAAGGTTTGTGAATAGGAGTAGACAGTGAGTTTGTTTGGCATGCGTAAGGGTTCAGATGTGTGCTGGTACTTTTGTCTTAGCTTCAGCTCCTACATCAGCATTATCTGCTTTCCTAAGACAGACACATATTGCACTGTTGGTATTTTTTTCTTTATAAAGTTATTAAGATGTTGCTATTGTGTTTGACTGATAGAATATGTCATTCTTAAAACAAAGTTAAATTAGTGGTGACTTACATATTTTTCAATAGCTAACAAGCCTAGCTCCTACATGCAAAGAATGAAATATCCAGAAACTCATTTTATTAAAAATACAATAAATAAAAAGAAACAACCGAGACAACTCAAATATTCATTGAAATTAAAGTGCGTGGCCTGATGTTCCATGAGTGAGAAAATAAAAATCTCAAGTCTGAATAATAATCTTACTGTTAAACTCAGTATTGAGAAGTATTTTAATGTCTGGAAGGCCCCGCTTTATTTCCTGTGGTAATATATTTGATTTACTGATGGGTGAAGGGAATCCTATTACTTATTAAGGTTCTACAAAGACTTGCTCCTCCCTGGTCTGTACCACTACGTGCTTATGAAGTAACAGAATAAGATATATCACTCAGACCTTGTCTTGTTCCTTGGGTTGTTTGGTTGGGGTTTTTTTCCAATGTAATGCAAAATTTTAAAATTTGCAAGATTTTGGGAACATTATCAAATGAGACAATGGTACAAACTGAATGGAGTCATATGTTTAGAAGTTATAGTCATGCTGATGAGTTTATGTGTTGTATAAAGAACAAAACCTCTGATTTTTTTGAAATTACAACAGAAATGTATTTTTAAAATAAATCAATATTATCAATGCAAAACCAGTACTGGTAGTTGTATTTTGTGAAACGGTCAAGAAACAAATTATTCTTAGAGAGAAAAAAATTATCTCCACTTGCAAAATAGTAACAATGCTTGAAATAAACATTATCTACATGAAACCACCTAGGAAGTATGTGTTGAAATGTGTCGAAATATAAGAGGAAAAAAGCAAAAATTCTTTGTAGAAGAGATAGCATAAGAACCTGTACATTTCTGTCTCAGGTTACAACAGGCTGCAATACAGAATGAGGAGGTAAAAATATTTCAACACATAAAACTGTGACATCCTTCATGATAATTTATGAGTTAAGGGTTCCTTAAAGTCCTCAATGCCTTGAGTTCCTCTAGAATAGATGTATGCAGCTCAGACATTTCTACAGTCTTTCCTGGCTCCAAGCTTCCTAATCTTATCTGGGGTGAAGCCTTCATCCTGCCAACTGTGGTCTAGGTGTATTATGCAGAACTCCCTGGTATCCACAAGATCTTGGAGCCTTTGGACCTTGAAAATCTTCACCCATCACTGCAATGTAGCACAGCAGTTCTTCTAATAGCACGCAGAAAACCTGCTGGCAGACTAGGAAGAAAGTTTGTTTCCAGAAAGTAAGAAGAGAAAATAAAATATGACCAGTAGGTCATTTTTCCCAAAGCAGTTTTGGAATCTTCAATGACTGTTAAGTGGTGGAGCCCTCAGTTATTCACATCTTGTAAGAATAATGAATTGCATTCAGTAGCATGATTCCTTTTAATGCCATGCTGTAGAATTTCGCCAGTAATGGCAAAAAGAAAAATGTCACCTACTGAATTACAAACACCAGCAGTCCCTGATGTTTTTCTAAGGAGTTTTAATTTACCTGAAGTATAGATGGGATTTAAACTAACTTTAACCTGTGAAATCTGAAAAGATCTAACAACTAAAATAGATCAGAACATGGAAATAGTCTTTAATATACACAGTTCATTACCTGAATAATTTTAGAGAGCAAAAAAGCAAATTTTCAATTCAAAATAAGATAAATAGCACTCACTCACATCCAGATGACAGAATTTAGTCTTTTTAGGATTTGCTTTACAGCTAATCTGACTTTAAAAAAATATATATGTCTATTGAAACCTGATATTAAGAAGTGCTAGAAATTAGTTTCCTATAGTAGAAACACTTTTCTTTACACAAGCTGGAGAAAGAAATCTTTTGTGCAGAGTATGAAATTATTAATTTTATGTATGTGAGTTTCAGCAGGATTAAGCACTACTTTTATTGTTTTGCTGAACTTGGCTAGAGGCAGCTTCTTACAGAGAGTATTATTTAGATATGTCAGAAATATTTTATATATTATATATGCCATATTTCTGTAAACATTTTAACTAGTATCTTTCTTCTGTTTATATGGCTCAAAGGTTTAATTAATACAAGAAAGTTAATCTGGATTTGCAAAGAAAAGCATGAATGTCAAGCAGCAAGAAAGTACTTATGTATTTATTGCTTGTTTGTTTGCTTGCTTTTCTTGTCTCTATCTCTTGTTCATTTGTTCATATTAAATTAACTTGTGAGCTAGGGATATTTTTGGGGTTCTTTTTGTGGGTTTTGGTGGTGGTGGGTTTTTATGTTTGTTTATTTGTTTGGTTTGGTTTTGTTGGTATTTTTGACTGTTTAGTTGTGGTTTTGTTTGTTTTAATATATTATACATGAATTTTTATTTCCCTGTTTTTTGAGACTGGAATTAAAGGACTATGTTTTTTTACTTAACTGTCATTATAGAGATCAAAAATCTCTTTCATGGTCTTTCAAAATAGATTGATAAGCTATTAAAAGCCAAGCAATGCGGTAAGTTTAGGACTTATCAAGAGTCTCAGTAATTTATATGAAATCACTGTGGCCTGATGCCCCTCTAAAATCTAAGGATTCTCAAGTCAGTTCTCTATGAGTAGAAGTTATTGTAAATATGTTGCAATCAAAGAAGCTTTGGTGGAGATCTGCAAATCAGTCACCCGAGTAAGTCCTTATTTGAAAGAACTCACACATTCGACATAATACGAAAAATGATGTGAGAAAAATGTCATTTGCATACACTTTTCCAACCTGCTGAAAAAGAGATACAAAACTGCTTTACAAAGGCTTTACAACTGCATGGCACCCCACAAACTAAGATTACTCTGTAAAAGTTATGAGGGCGTCTTTGACCTGGTAAATAAAACACCAAGATTAAGAGCGAAAATGTCATTGTTTAACTCTCAGATTGTGAAGTTTCTTAGTGAAAAAAACCTTCTAGATCTGTGTGCATAAATGGAGCCACAGGAGTGGCACACAGAGTTTACCTTTTCTACTATACTTAGATACCACCTTTTGATTTATATCACCTACGACATTTACTGTGCAGAGCTGGGTCTAACTTGACTCCAACCTTTTAGAAGCAGTGCTAAACCACATCATCATGAGTAATTAACAGTGATCTACTGACCTGTTGAGAACTGTACTATTGATTGCTCTAGGAAATGAATGGATTATGTTTGCGGGAATTTATTGATGAGTAAAAATTACCCTAATATTAGTCTTCTAAATTGTTAGTGATTTTCTTCTTTTTTTTTCTGAAGACTATAATTTGCCACTTTGGAATCAGAGAAGAGATTTCATGTGGGGAAAAGAAAAACAGGTATTTTCCAAATGTAATCTTAAATCAGTGAATACTGACACAAAATATATTTGCATCCCCAGCAAGAGAGAGGTTTTTTTTTTTAACAGCTTACAAAAAAAAACCCCAGATAATTTCTTTATCTCATATTTTTAATGTCATTAACCCTGTCACAGTCTGGTTTTGAAGCTTTTTAGTTGTGAGACACTGGATTATTTTTTATTATTTTATCAATTACTGGGTTGAAACCAACTCGTGTGTGAAGGCTATAGGGGGTGGGGAGGGACAGGTCGAATCTCATGGAGGTTAGGTAATGCTGTATCCCACATGTCAGCCCCTACAAGCCTTCTAGGGTGACCTTGGAGCAATGAGACCAAATGGGTTAGATCTTGCTAAGTTGCATGGGTAAGGACGTGCTAAGTCGTGGTTTTGTGGAATGCTTTCTTTTGGTTTGATGCTATGCTTTTGAACTTTAGTCAGCTTCCCTTATTTTCTCCCATATTTTCTAAAGTTATCAGTAAAGGTATCTCCTGAGAAAATGTGTGCAGTGTCTTCTCTTTAGGCTTCCTCAACGTATTAAAAACCAAGGGCTTTTCTAAATATTCAGTGACCTGGTTTGGGTCTCTGGGGTAGAGGCAGTCTGTGGGGAGAACCCCCCTTGTGCTCTGTGTGGAGCAGGCCCTGCCCCGGGTGGGGAACAGGGGCTACAATCCAGGTAACAGAATGAAGAGACACACAGGGTCGGTGGAAGGCGAACTGGTTTATTAAGTACGGGTACAGAATTTTATATTGGTCTCTGTAGAAGGGGCTAGAAAAAGGGTGTTACAGGGATGGTCTATGTAAAGATTAACCTATGGGGAAGGGTAGTTACATGCAGAGGGGATGCTCCTACTGATAACTATAGGGGACGTAATTGGGTTAGGGGAGTAATAAATCTTTCAAGCTGTCCTGTCTTCCCGGCTGCTGTTAGCACAGCAGCTTCTAAGGAAACACAGGGGTTATACTCTAGTCTCTTGTTCAGGAGAGCTATTCTTCCATAGCTCAAACCCAGCTTCGGGTGTGAGTTTAACCCCGACAATTGAGTGGGTGGACTTTTGGAGCTCTCTATATTTTTACAGTAAAATTCCCAGTTGAGCTCCTAGCTCCAGGACTGGGTTCTTACACTGATTTTGGTTTGGTTTGGTTTGGTTTGATTTTTTTTTCTTGTTTGTTTTTCCAGAGTACTCTCATAGAGACAAGAGCTGGTGCTAATGTCAGAGGTGGAGAGACAGTGGGACTTTTAAGTAGTGAAGAACAACACCTTAGACCTACATGCCTTGGTATATCCCTGTTTCTCTTCTCTGTACATTCTTTAGTGCAAGTATCAAAACAACTGGAGTCAAGTATCACAAGTTACTGCACGTTTATTATATCCCGCTACTTGAAGTTAGTTTTATTGCTTTTATAAATACTTGTTTTCCATGAACAACAAAAAGATTTGTTTGTGACAATCCTGACAACCTCAGCACTTACGGTATACAAGTGATGGGTGATGCAGTGAATGAATCTGAATTGCAATACTCTTCTTGACTGTTCAGTTAAAGTAGAGAGCACGGAACACATTTGCATTAAGCATAGTCTCTTTCAGAAGAAGAAATGAGCACTTGGAATTTGAAAACTGTCAAAAGCATATTTTGTTGAAAGGGAAGTCTTTTGATTTTGGCATGTTTCACTAATGGCTTTTACTGACAGAATTTCTAAGCATCCATTTTCTACTTTTTAATATCTTGTCACTTGGACTTTAAATCTTGCATATTGTCCTTTTCCTTGAAGAGAGAGATTTCAGCTACTGTTGGCTCTGCTGTTAAATTTTACACCTCAGTGATAATAAAATATCAAAGAAGCTATTTCATGGCCTTTTAGCAATGTAGATGGATGGATTCATATCAGAGAAATGTATTTGGTCATAGAACTCATCTAACATATGCTGTTATTTAATTGATGATAGATCTATTAAATGCAAAATACAGGACTGGAAATTGGTGTTATACTTTAATCCCAGTTATGTGGCTTTTTCTTTTTTTTTTTTTTTTTTTTTTTTCAGGTCACTGAAACACTTAAAAGATTCTGAAGAGTAAGCCACTGGTGCCCATAGTGGATAGGAAAGACCTGAAAAGCAGATGGTGGGATGAACCATAAGTGCAAAGCATTAATAACTTGATAATCCTCTTGAGACAGGATATTACTCTAAGCTTGGCCAGTCTTGATTTATTGCAATATGTATGACATTTTTTTTTACATCCTTTTGTGTGTGTGTGTCTGGGATCATTTATATTCATTATTCTGAATTATATAGGGGAACCAGAAAAGATATTGAAATAAATACACTTGTCGCAATTAAGCTGTTACCTTTGTGACATTCTTCTTTCAGTGCTTTGTGACCAGGTTTTGTGAATCAATATAACAACATGACTCAAAAGAAGAAAATTACGTCCCTGATCATTTAAGTGAAATGACAGAATTAAGTTTAACACTGGTAACAATAGAGCTAGGATCCAAGTTCCTTGGTGTAGGTTTTCTGGAGAAATTGTCCTTGCACCTACAGAAATACAGTAAAATTCATCACAAAGAGACTTGAAATCTTCAGCTTTCCAAAATGTATTCACCAGTATTTTAAAGAGGCAATTAAGAAATCATTTATTTTATATGTTACCTTTGAAGTATTAAGATACTAGCACAGATAAGTGTTCTACTTTTATGGACGCACACTGACTGTTTTTTATATTAAGTATGGTAATAAATAATAGTATAAATAAAACAACTTGAAATCGCATTATTGCTGACATCTTCATAAAGACAAGCTTGCCAATCCTACTTGTATTTTCCTCCTAACGTCTTCTAACAAAATATTATGTATTGATTTCTTTTGGAACAATGCCTAGTAATTTCACCTTTGAGGAACTGACAACTTCCAAATGAAAACATATTTCATGGCAGAAGTACACAGGTCTTCACAGCAGGTAAAATGTAATTTAAAGTACACTTATTTGTAAGGCAGCATTCTTCATGTGAGTGAATGAAAATGCCACAGGCGCAGTGCATAGTTCTCTTTGAGGTTCAGCTAGTGAAGTTAAGCTGACCTCTTCATTCTGTGTGAAGGAATGTTTTGTGGACTGGCAAAATTCTTTGGTAAAGCAGGAAAGAATGGTCAAAAGTGCAGCGTTAATAAAGACTAGTACTCTTTGAGGTTTCACAAAAAAATTAATTGCTGAGACTTTCAATCAGCAATTTCTTATCAAATACAGTTACATTTCTTATGTATTAAGCAGGTTCCCTCACATGATGATTGCTGTATTTGAAACCTGGTAGAACCAGCATATATTGCAAACAAGTGTTATACATGTGAGAAAGAGGGAGGACAGACAAGAGAAGGAGTGCTCATGGCTTTTTTGTTGCCTTACAGTTCAGCAATTTGTAAACAGATTTGTGTCTACAGTTTCTTTCCTTTTAAATCAATTACTTTTTGTGTCTCTGACTATAGTCAAAGAAATTAAGTAATCTTCTTATCTTAAGGACTCATAAGTTAAGATCCCAAAATGAGGTGAAAAAGAAGCAACACAACTTATCTTTGCTTGCTGCCTTATGTTGAAAACAGAGTATATGACCTGACTTACATCATGGAGAGGACTCAGCATACAAGACAAGCAAAGTAGTTCTTAAAGTGCAGTAGTAAGGAAAAAGGTAGGTCATTATTTGGAAAGAAAATTTGTTGTTCGCTAAAATCTTTAGAAAGCTCTCTAATATTGAAAATGTTTTTGCCAAACTTTTAGTGCCTTGAAAAAGGTCAGTTTCCATAGTTTGAGAATTCATCTATTCAAAAGAGATCAAAATGGACATAGAGTAAATATAGCATTCAGAATAAAAGGTAGTTTTTCAGTATTTTGGTCTTTATGTATAGGTTTAGGACAGGGAATCTATGTCTGAATCCTGTGCCATTTTGACAATGGGAAACTGTAGTTAACCTTTAATATACTTTCTTTATGTCCAGTCACACCTCAATGCCAATATTTGTTACTCAAAATTTTGCTAGGGGCATATCGTATATATGGAACCAAGAATTCACCACTAGTCTCAGTTGTTTAATGACTACAGTATTAACACAGTTAAAATGGTTATACAAAAATTTCCAAGCATCTCCTTTTTTTCAGGTGTGTGCTCACACTTCCACATGTTTTGACTGACATTTTCTCTCTGTTTCAAGAATGAGAGGTAGCATTGCGCCAAGATATCAGCATCTCCAGTATCTCCTTGTGCAAAGTTGTGTTGGGTCTGGCTGAGGTGGAGTTCATTTCCCCTCCGTAGTCCTCACAGTGCTGTGCTTTGCACTGGTAGTTTGAACTGTGTTGATAACACACCAGTGTTTTGGCTACTGCTGAGCAGGGCAGGCACAGCATCAGCACTGTAACGTTCCTTCCCCGGTCGACGACAAGATTCTGGGAGGGGACACAAGTAGGGCAGGTGACCCAAACTGACCAAAGGGATATTCCATACCATATGATGTCAGTTCAGATACAAAAGCTAAGGCAAGGAGCAGGAAGGCAGGCATTCCTTGTCTCCAGTGTCTGGCTGCTGAGGAACCATTATGTGTGCTGAAGCCCTGCTTCTTGGGAGTGGCCGAATATCGCTGCTGATGGGAAGAGAGAATAAACTGTGTTATCTTCACTTCACTTTTGCGCGTGCAAGTTTTTCTTTGCTTTTTCTGTAATAAACTGCCTTATCCATACCCACAAGTTGTTTTCCATCTTACTCTCTCCCCTGTCCAGATGGGAAGGGAAGTGATAAAGCAGCTGGCTGGTCACCTGGCATCCAGCCAAGGTCAACTCATCACAAAGGTATATATGGCATTCATCATGAGGTTTTCCTCCTCCCTCTCATGACTGCTTTGGGCTATTTTTATGTGTTGGGGAATATTTTCATTGGATTGTTTTGTTGGTTTTTTTTCATCATTTTCTCACAGCCCCAGCTCCTCTCTCAGGGACTTCCAGCAATAGCCAGAGTCACCTTTTCCAACCCCAACTCCCTTCAAGGGCTGCCATTTGGTACTGTTGAGTCCCCAGCACAGTCAGGCCCATACAACACAGGAGATCATGGGACTTAAACCAAAAGATGAGAGACCACAGGCACTCTTTGGCAGTTGTTAGCACTTTCTATTGGGGTACATATAACCATAACTACAGATTAATTAATATTTTCAAGACTTTGCTTTGTCCTCCTGTAGAACAAAGTTTACATGTGAAACATGAAACATTCTGTACCATGAAATTCCACAAGAGATTTCTTGTTCTCTGAATCATAATTTAGCAAACTGCAAAACAAATTGACAGATGTGATCTTTTAATTAGCTGTTTCTTGACTTATTTTATACACTTTTAAACCTAAAACTGTTATTTAGTTCACAGGTATGTAAAACAGCCTAAGTAACAAGGAAATAACTCTGAGTCAGTTTGTCTGCCTACCACTTAAAAGTGTTTTCTAGACCCATATTTCAAACTTTTGGATGGTTCATTCAATCATTTCAAGCTTTAAATTTCTGTATTTCCTATTCTTGACAAGTTTTTGAAAAACAGAAAAAGAGTCATTTTCTCAGCTAAATAAGAAAATCAAACACTCGGTTTGAAGATTTCAGAAATCAAAAGAATAAATATCCACGTCAGTCAGTAGTTTCAGAAAAAGTAGGCAGGGAGAAATCTTTGCTTTGCAACTCGTACCAAATAAATTTTAAAAAGTATTGTAAGCACATTACTTTTTGTGTCAGCCCAAATCTGTGTCTCTGCCAAAGGTTCAGTTCTGCTGTTTTGCAGAAAGCAGAATCCTGTGGTTCCCAATTACAGGCTTTTTCTGTAGGCTAACATAATAGAAGCTGAAAATTTGGAGTCACCTACTTTATCTCTACTTTGAATCTTCTCTTTGAACTACAGTAATAAAGGCCAATTTCTGTCATTATTTCTTAACAAGTGTCTGCAGAGTGTAGGAAATTTTTGAAGACAAGTCAGTTTCCTGTAGAGTTAAATAGAATTACTCAGCTGCAGAGACTATATTGTGAATAGAGATATACACATTTTTTCATTGGTGCAGCTTGGTGAGGAATGACTCAAACTCAAAGCCTACTAAACTCATACTGGCTTGACAAGTACTCTGAGTTTCCTACTGTTGCTTAAATTAATGAAAAGAAAATCAGAAAAAATGTGTTGAAGACAGCAAAATAATTGAACCTTGGTGGATCTTCATCATCATAGCCACTTGGGTGCTTGCCAACATCTCAAAGACTAATAATCTTTCTCACAAATGCATTCAACCTACAGTAATTTAGTACTGTTATGCATCTGTAACTTTTAATTATCTGTTTAATCAGGCTGTGAATAAACTAAAGTAGGTTAATTTAAAAAATCCTATTTGGACGAAGTGTTTTGACTGGCTCTGAAACATAGCCAGCACTCAGTGAGATTATAGTAATGAGGAAAGATGGATGTTTTATCTGGAATTTGTGCTAATTATTTGGATATCCACAACATCACTACGCATATTTCAGTAGACTGACTATTACTATCTTCAATTAATGTGTCACATGGTTTCAAAAAATGAATGACTGGTGAAAGTCTGACTATGACAGAGAAATATTTATGGTTATGGATTATATCGTTCCAGTCATGTGCTTTGAAAATTTCCCCTCCAAGGTAGCCTGCTAGGTAAAACTCTGTTGTGTATCTATGTGAACAAGTGCTGTACTTGCCTTATCCAGTTTATAGCCTGGAGAAATCTGTTATTACACAGCATCTTTTGACTGCTTGAAGACTGTTCTTTTGCTTGTCATTAAGGTGTAATAATAGTCTCATGTCTGTAATGTCTATTGTTAATCTTGATGTTCATTATCTCCACTGCATGCCTCCAGGGACTGCTATTTACACTGCTATGGAAATGCTAATTAATTTCTGTATTCAAAGTGTCAGCAACTAGCTTCTCATTTCCACAAAAGTATTGTACCACTTATATTGTCTTGGAAGAAAACTGAGGGGAGGGAGAAAGAGCTTTTTGAACTGCAGGGTGGTGAGAAAATTGAAGTTTACATCACTCTGATATCTGCACTATACTGAGCATTCAGTACGTCACAGAATGCAGTGAAGCTCTATTTTCAGACTGAAGACCAATGTTGTATTTTCTAGTCACTATTCAGGCTGCAAGAATTGAATGTGTTTTACTGAATATATCTCTGTGTGACAGTAAATTTATGAATATAAGAAAAGGGCTGGGAATGTATATTAGCTAAATGTTGTCTTCCGGTTGCAAAGACTGTTCCTCAGCTACCACTGGGTATATCAAATAGTGATAAAAATCCACCTCAGGGTTGAGATAAATAATCCACTGAAAGTATTTGTGTGTACAAGTATTTAGGGAGTAGGGATTTGTTGTTTTCTGTTATCCACCTGATGAATATCCTCATATATATATATATATATCCTATATATATATCCTATATATATAAATATCCTCATTGGGCCATTATGTAAAAAAAAAAAAAAAAAAAAAGTTCTTTTTCACTTTGGAAAGGATGGGAATTTGTTATCTGAAACATCTCTACAGTTA
This sequence comes from Lophotriccus pileatus, assembly GCA_035583135.1. NCBI lineage: Eukaryota > Metazoa > Chordata > Aves > Passeriformes > Tyrannidae > Lophotriccus > Lophotriccus pileatus. Next base: position 96,950,442 of record JAWWES010000081.1, on the reverse strand, counting down.
TACCTCATCTGTATTGCAGAAAGGAAGGTTAGAGTAAGAAACCCAGGAAGCACACAAATATTTAAAACTGTAGGCTGAAAGGATAAAAAAGCCTTAGAAATGAAGGGCCAATCTCCCTTGATACTATGCTATCACATTTGAGGAGGGGATGATCAGAAATATTAAAAATCTTCACTTAAGTTGTAAGATAAAAATTTAACAGCCAAGTAACTCCAGACTGCTGGGGTTTTTGTACTATACTTGTACTATACCTGTAGAAGTAACATACAGTAGCCTACTAGCTCTACAACATGTTTTTCTAATCAGCAAATATTTGATACTCCTTAAATTTTTTTTGCTCTATATAATGTAGTGAAGTACAGAAACTTCTGTGTTATGTAAATGAAAAGCAGTATGTGAACATGTAAGTAATAATGTACATTTCTGATAATGCTTTAATCCAACCCAAGGCTTATGAGCTGTGTTCCAAGCTAGAATAGAAAAAGACAAGTATAACTGGTTTGATTTGCATCACCAGAAGAATTGCCTTGGGATTCCTGCTGGCCAGGAGGCCAGTTTGTTTCTTCTGAAAATTAAATGTGTTTAAGAGATGGGATATCAGGCAAGGTAAATAATTATAATTTACTGTCTTCTAAAATATTCCAGACTCTTACATGTGTAAGGACTTGTGAAGAAAAGGAATCTGAAAACTAATTTTTCCTAGCTCACAAAAGTGCTCAGTAACAGAGAGGGTTTGATGGAATGTAAATACCAGACATTTCTGAAGTGGCAATTCTTTATCATAAAACAGACAGCGAAGGTTATTCAGAGCATAAAACAATAAACAAATTTCGAGAACAAACTCTGATGTTACTTTACAAATATGACTGAAAAATGGTTGCATGAACAGAACCATAATCAAGTGTATGATTTTCAAAAGCAGGTGGACGCTGAACTGATGTAGCTTTTCACTAATGACCCTTGTGGGCAGTATATGAAAATACAAAATAGTATGCAAGGCAGCACTATGAGACAGCTTTTCTCCAAATACTGTTAGTTTTGAGATGTTATCATAGTTTAGAACGACATGCTTTCCTACAACCTTATCTATGCAGGGGAAAAAATATGTGCGATGTTGTGAAAAATTATAAAATGTTGCAGCATGTTATACAACAAATATGGACCAGATTTGAGTACTTTACACACAGAAGGTGCCTAATAAAGCTTAAAAACTAACAAATCACAAAACACCAAAGAATCCAACAAACCACCAACGCCCAACAGACGATTAACCCTTAATTATGTATTTTAAATCTGATCAACTTACACTTTAAATACAGTTTGTTTAATGAGTGGTTCCTTGTAAGAGTAGGTGTCCAGAAAAACACCCCAGAGACAACCATAGAATTCAGCAAGTGACCCTGGAGCTTGAGCAAGAGAGAAAAAGAACTACTAACTCTGCCAAAATGAGACCATGCCACATGTGCCTGAGACCAGACGCAATTCTGAAGCAAAAAGACTGTTTATATTAGTTCCATTTAAGGACTATATATATTGGTCAGTTGACTGATTGTAACAAATATGTTGCAAATTGGTTCATGAAGAGTTTGAATAGTTTGAAAAATGTGTAGTTGTGTGATGGAAAGTTCCATGCATTCCCCTCACCCTGTAGTCTGTACATCCCTCCACCAAGTACCACAAATTTTAGCGCTTACGTGTAAAATTCAGTTTGCCCAAGCTCAAACAGAGCTAAACTGTGTCTGTGTAGTATCTTTAAGTTGCCACAGTTCCTTTCTGTAGTATATACAATACTAGTATATATTTTCCTGAGAACTTCTGAATTGTATATTTGTACTTAATACCTTTTTTTTTTATTATTATTAGTCCCTAATGGAAGGATTTTACAATCAAATTGATGAACCCAACAGAGAGACTTCTGGGAGTAGGTTTTGTGGAACAAAACCATGACTAAAACAATCTGTATCTTGATCTGCTGCTTGCCTGAAGTGGTGCAAAAGCAGTGAATTCTGAAGAGAAAATTTTCCACGGATAAGGTTAGAGGCATATTATGATCATTAGTTAAGCTAAGTTGATTTGTTGTGCATCTGAGTGCTTTCCTTATCTTTGCAAGGTGGTGGTGTTATGACAAACCAGTAGGATAAGGAACATCAAGAAAATTAAATTTCAAATAGTCATGTAATCCTCCAGGGCTCATGTGCCTTCAGAAGCTGAGGTTGGCTGAAAATCATCTTAAGTGGTGGCTTTTAAGAGGATGTATATACATGGAGTTTTATCATACAGTTTTTGTAAGATTAAGTTTCTGGATAATTTGATTTAAAGCTTCCACTTTACATAAATTCTTTTCTCTGACAATTTGCAGTAACTTCTCTGACATTAAACTGTCACAGTATTTAAGTATATTTATTGAATCATACAGCTGCATTTGCTTTAAAATTTCAGACCTTTTCTTTGAAAAGAATTAAGCATTCTTGGTAAAATGCAAAAGGTAGAGCTTATAGCCACAAGGGAACCTGTGGCATTTGTTTTCATCTTGTCTTTTAGCTTTCCAGATTAGAATGTAAGAGGAAGGTTTCAGCGCTTGTTTCACTAGAGTTGTGTGTATCCAAGTCACATTCCGCAGTTGTTGTCACACATGCAGAACTCAAGATTCAATGCAAATGTTTGTGATGGGATACACCCAGGAATTACTGGCTTGGTCGGGCTCTGGAGGACGTCAGCAATTGGCCTGCAGGTGGCTAAGTCATAGCTTTCACCGACAGTGGAGTGAATAAGGTGGTTGTATTTCAGAAGGGAGTTTGATGTGATCCTGAGACAAATAACGGCTAAAAAGACACAGTCCTGCCTACCAGTACAATACCTAAGAATATAACGCACAACCACTGCTCAGCCTAGTCTGAATTCTGCCTTGGACACTTGCAATAGAAATGTTGTTTAGGCAGAACACGCAACCATTTTTTTTTTTTTTTTTTTTTTTTTGTCTGAATATACACATTGAAATGCGTATTCCTAGTTCTGTAATTAATCATTTTTTAAGGTGCTTACCTAGGATTTTCAGTTAGGAAGAAGGACTCTTGTTTTAATCTTCTTTAATTTGGATGGAAATAAAGAACGATTTCCATGTCTGTGTTGGACTTCTCCTCCCTGTGTTATTTTTGCATGCAAGTAGTTGGAGAGCATGGATAAATGGAGGGTTTTTTTAAAAGAATAAGAATGAGAGAAGGATGTAATTTGGTATTTTGCACAGTCTCTTGCCACATTTGAAACTCAGGGCTGAAACTGAACATAAGGTTTTCAAGATATCAGATTTTCCAGGAATGAAATACTTAAAAGGCACATCACGTGTTAGCTGGTCAAATGCTTTTGGAGAGGGAGTGTGTGTGTATCTGTGTATCCATGTGCATGAATGTTCTGTTATTTGCCTTCTTAAACTCCTTGTTTATTATTTTAGTATAGAATTTTGTTTAAAAGGGAAAACAAAAAAGCTTCTCAGGCACTTTTTACAAAGACGCAGAGTTTTGAGACAGGAATGATTGTAGGCATGAGTAATGTCCACAGAAATCTGTGGAAACACTGGGACTTTTCTCCAGAATGTCCTTTATGTTCATTGGAGGTTTTTCTTGAATGTCAACTGGTCCCAGAAGCAGCTGCATTTGTGGCCAGTGAGTATGTTTAACTGCTTCCTTCAGGGGCTACAGCTGCAGGCCCTCCCTGCTGCTTACTGAGCATTCCCAAGCCCTCTACCTATTAATGCACTGCACCAATTTCTCCTCCAACATCTTCTGTCCTTCAAGACCAGCATTCATGATATCCGCCATATATTCTTGTGTTAGTAATGTCTTTTATACGTTTTATGAACACATCACTTGCAAATTGTTCAGATGCTACACTGAGGGGCACAGAAGTGCCTTTAAGAGAATTTGCAGCTTTTACTGAAGCAAAACACCATCTGGAATAAACGATACACTTGCCTACACAAGCCCACTCTGCTTGCTTCTATCTCCTTGTAAAACCTCAGTATCTCTGTCACAGGCATTTTTATTCCACCTACAATTTGTGGGACTATTTTGCTGCCGTTTAACTGCCTAGGAGTTTGGCATCTGGTCTGAGTTGTCAGGCAGAGCTCCTCTTTAATTCAGTGCAGAGTGAGAGGTCCTCTGGTTGCAGAGGGATGGAGAAGAGTTGCTTTCTCGAAAGGTCTACCAGTCTGGATCGCAGAAGTGATCATATAGCTTGGGCGGTGGGCACTGTGCTTGCAGTAAAGGATCCCATATTGCATTGCTTTCCAAAGAATTTTTCAGTGAAGAACACTGATTTACTCTCCATTGATAGATGAATCTGAAAATGACATCTACTAGATAAATAAAATGGTGGCAGTAAAATCTCCACTCAATAATATATGCTGCCATTTTTTCATATGTTTTCATAACCACCATGCAGCAGAAGAAACAATGGGAGACAAATGTCTTAATAAATCTTCCTCAGAGTCCCTGGGTCCTTTGACGTCTCTGCAGACCATTTGTGTCAGGACACCCAGGCCTAGTGGAGAATGTGGCATATTCCCTGTTCAGCACATGCTTGGCTGTTCTGCTGTTACCATTGATAGGATTTCTACATATTAGCCCTTGCCTTAAATCTTCTTCATTCTTTCCCTGCTGAGGCAAAATAGCCAGTTATAAAACACCATGGAGAGTTTTCTCTGGCATCTCCTAGAACTGGTTTCTAAGTGGAGTTACACTGCATAGACTTAACCCCACAATCACACATATGTTGAAGGCACTTAGGAACACAGCGAGGTCTATCAGCCACGTGACTCTCACTAGATTATATTCCCCAGCATGATAATCTTATATATTCATACCAAGGCTTAAAGAAAGAGCTAATTAGGAAATATTATCATTTAAATATTCAAATTTCACTGAATACAAAGTCTGCCTGTTAAAAGATCAAAGGATTACATTTATTTTATCTCACTTTATGTTAACTGTATTATTCTTTTTAACTATGTATGTGTTGCTATTTTCTTTTTATTCTGCAATCGTATTTCTTCAACTGTCCTCTCTCCTTGTGAGAGAAATACGTTTTGTTTCCCATCCTCTTCTTCCTGGGTAATCATTTGGAAAAATATATCAGCTCACACTCAGTGGTTGAGTACACTGCATTCTCCTGGTCAGTAAGCAGTGAGAAATTATTCCTCATTACCCATTAGAGAGCATAACACTGTAATCCAGGGGATGCCATTCATAAATACAGCTGAGAAAGTTTATAGCAGAATCCTTGTCCACTGCTCTGAAGCTGGTGAGACAGGGACCCCACAATTTACATCTCCAGCAGCTTTGCACCACTGGTCTGTCAGAGGTGAGCGAACTCTCATGCACAGCCTAGCAACCCTGCTAGAGTGGTCAGGCTGGGGTCTGGCATAAGAGTCTGTGACTCTAGAGGAGAGAGAAGGTCTGTTGAGGGTCTGCCTTGATGAGGCTCCAGCTTCCTCCACCAATATCTGCATCTGCCAGAGCCCAGGACATCCTGCTGGGGTCCATCAGAGCAGCACCATGATGGCAAAAGCAAGACCCTGCTCCTATAATGCCATGATCTCTGCAGTCTTCAGCCATGGGTATTGTCCCCTAATCTGTCCTTGAACAGGCAGATGTCATGAGTATTGAGGCCATGCTGCTGAGAGCACAGCTGCGTTGGGCAGGGCACATCTCCAGGATGAAGGACCACCGACTCCCCAAGAT
>JAWWES010000081.1:96934315-96944607 GCA_035583135.1 Lophotriccus pileatus | reverse complement strand
TGCAATATAAATGTTGTTTAGGCAGAACATCAAAAAATTTTTTTTTTTTTTTTTTTTTTTTTTTTGTGGTCCCTTAGCACACAGAAGTGTTTTCTTATGGATTTTAGAGAATATATCTCTTTGTAATTTCTGGATTTATTTAGGGACTTGTCCACAAATTTCTCTAGTCCCTTTTTGAACCTCCAGATACTGTGTGCCTCTGCAGCTTCCTGTGGCATAGGGTTCCAGAAATACCTTACCTACTCTGCAGAGAAGTACTTTCTTTTATTAATTATAAACTATTCTCCAAATAGTCTCTAAAGTGACTCTTAGCTCTTGTATTTTAGAATTTGGAGAACAATCCTCCTCTTGGATTATATACTATACCCTCGATTTTATAAAGCAGAGTAAATCCTGCCTCCCTCTGTCCTCTCCTCTCCACACTGCAGAGTCCTGGCTTGGTCGATCTCCCTTCATAGTGCTGTTGTTCCATTATTAGGGTTCCTCTAGTTGCCCTTCTCTGTACCTCCCTTGCCTTCATGGTAGGATGAGTTCACTCTGGAAAAGGCCATCATCCTTCCTGAGATGTGCTCTTGAAAGAACTGTAATTCTGTTTGCATGCATTGCTTTTAGTTAATTGGCTTTCCTGGGTCAGATATTTATTATGGACATTCACAGAGCTCTAACAGATGACGTTATTTTAATCTTTAATACCTTTCTGAGGTAAGGCAGTATCAACATCCCCATTTAGAAGATAGGACACTTAGGCAAAGAGAAATTGGTAGCATCTGGCATTGTTATTAATTTAATATAAGTCTCTTAAGCTTATGCCATCATTAGGGAACATGCTGCTGTAGCCAGGAAAATACGATTTTGCTCTTACTAGCAGCAGGCTATGGGTCTATTAACCTGGAACTGCAAGGTCTCAAGGATTTTCTGAACTTTGGCTGAGCTGAATCTCCCTTGTTTTGACAATTTTTAAGTCATCAAGTGTCTATTTTCTCACCTGTTTTAGCTTAGTGTCTTAAAATACCTTTAATGGTGATGATCTGTCAGACATAGGCATTTGGTGTATGACAAAAGTACTCTTTAGGAGATTTAGAACTGGACGACTTGTGCAATCATAACAGTGTATCTGGTAACCCATGAGAAGGAAGTAGACTGCTATGAAAAAAATCAAAAAATAACCCCAAGCATACCCAATACTGAGAAAGAAGATGTCATGAACATCATGCTCCTCCCAACAAAGACACTTGTGTCCTTCCCTCTTTCTGAGGAAGACTAAAACTGTCAGCCTTGCACTTGGAACAGTGGAAAGAAGGGCAGAACACCAGAGAAAAGGAGCAGGTACCGAGAATTTTTTTGTATAGTAATTTAAATATGGGGTTTATTAGAATTTTCCATACTAATTAGGTACTTTAGGCCAATAAATTAGACATTTACTGGAGTAGTAACAAACTAAGCTCTGCACACACGGTTCACCCATAACAAGTTTTGGCATGTAACATTGCCTTCTCCATGTGGATTCCAGCATCAAAGAACTTTTATCTTTAATTGGCCCTAACCGTTAAGTCCATCTAGAACCATATATCTGAAATTTACATCTACTTTGATCACAAATTCTACATGAGTATTATTGCAATTGACATGTGAAATTTGAGTGGTATGTGACTCATATGGTTACCTCTAGCCTGTGATATAACTTTCACAAGCATTATCTGCTGTACTTTTAGACTAATTTTTCAGGTATAATATTTTGGAAGTGGAATGTTTCCTGAAAATCAGTTGAATAAGGTATAAATTCTGTTAATATGATTACCTTGCTAAATAAAGGGATAAAACTTGAAACTAATTAAAATCATATGGCTTACATTTTCACATTTTGAACAGCTCTTCCCAAGATGAAATTTTATAAAGCTATCAATTTTTCAGCTACATTGCAATGCCAGCTCTGTGATGAGTTAAATTAACAAATTGACAGTTATATTATTAAATTGTCTCCTGAAACAGCAGAGCTGATGTGTCTCAAGCTTTCTAATTTACAGATGTTTCCTATGCTTATCTGTTACTCTGACAAGAGCAATGTCAAGAAAAGAGAAGAGAGAATAAAAAGTATTATTTTAACTTTCCATTTCTCTTATTTCTGCTTGGACAAACCTGATACATGTGTTTCTTTGCTGAATTGACATTATTTGTGGAATAGTCATACTAAACAGTAGAAGAAATACCTTTTGAAATCTCTCACTTCATCAAATGCATTTTCATAGTAGCTTTACATCTCATTTTTAGTGTCAGTCTTCAGTACTGTCTTTAGTACTGTCTTCATGGGCACTGAGTGCTGTGATCCATTTTGAGGAACTAGAGGTTATCTGTGGATTCTAAATAAATACTAGAATTATGTAGATCTATTTTTCTGGTAATCTAGATGAAACAAAGGGCATCAGTAGAAGCATAGGTTACCTATGCGGTTAGGACGGAACTGAGCTCTCTGTTACCTGGCAGGCTTTCTGCTGCCTGGCAGAGCTGTGTAGCTACGGTCACGTGTGTGCAAATAAAGGAGAGTTACAGAAAACATTCAAGAGAATTATCTTGATAATAGACTGGAGCAGGACCTGCAGTATCACTCTAATCTTGCAACCTTGTTTTCAATGGTGCTCATACCCGGCGTCACTCTTCTGAGTGACTCTGCACTTAAACACAGTTTCTGATTAGACATTCACGGGATATTTTGATCGAAAGGAGTTTTTGACCTACTTTGAATAAGTTGTGAAGGATCCTACAGGGTAAATTCAGCTTTCAGTTTACAGTGAAAAATGGTGGCATTTATGACCAAAATATTTATATATTCATTTATTATTTAGTTTTTTATGGTATTCATAAGCTATATTTTTTACTGTGCTCTGAATAACACAGAAATGAAATATCATGGATGATCTATCTTAAACTAACAGAAATTCTGTGCTGGTTTGTACAAAGTCCTTTAAGCATGTACAATATGGCAGAATCATACTATCATGTTAGACAGATTTATATCTGATTTACTATCCTACTGAATATTCTATTCTTTTAACATGGGATGTGTACATAAGAGATGAATTTACCTGCATTGATTTCAATGTAGTCAAAATTTTATCCTCAACAAGCTTTTTGTTTGCTCGTTTTAACTAACAATTCACAAAATATAGTACATTGGTTCTAAAAAGTCAGTTTATGTTGCAAACACTGTTTAGATTAATATAAGACTTCCCTCTATTAAGATTTAGAAGCTGATTTGTGTGTGTTTACTTTAGTATTGGTACATTGATCAAGTTGTTAAACTGACTGATTTTGCAGGCTTAGAATTTTTGTTCTCTTCAAGGATGATTTGTGATGGTGCATAAAACTTCTTGGTTTGAAGTGCTCAGATTTATACATAGGTACACAGGCTAAATATTGCACAGCCCACGTTGTTTCCCAGTCATAGTTTTCACAACTGAGTTTTATTCTTGTATAAATCATATAAAATGTTAAATGAACTGTTTCTTCAGACATAGATTAATAAGATATTGTATAATATAATTTAATGAGTTCTTTTTTTTTTTTTTGCTAAATATCATCTAATAAATTAGGGATTGTATTGGGTAAAAAGACTTCCAATTTGTAGTGAGCAACTTACTGAATATTACTCTCCTCCTCATTTCAGTACTCTGCTTTGCAAAGATTCTTGTGCCCTCTGAGCAAGTATTGCTCTAAGTGATACTCATTGTGTATGTGTTCCCCTGAACAGTTGTTTTTTCTGTCTTTCAAAGCTCTTCTTTCATGACTTGGATATAAGAGTATATAGAGAGGTTAATTTTACCTGACTTTACCTTTCCTAAAGTTCAAGCATTAAATAGATATTCTTCAAATTGTAGCAACTATTAGAGCAATCAACATGGAAAAAAATATCCATTTTTTGAAATCTCATTTTTTGGTATTAAAATTTTGTACATTTTTTAACGTTTAATAGGGAGACTATGAAGTGAATGTAAATTTCTCGTTACCATAAATATTTACTGATGAAAAGTTTGTAGTTTCTGTAGTTAGAAGCTGTTGGTCTTCATGAATATAATGAAAAAGAAAATCAGAGAAAGCCCTACTGGAATAGCTGAGAAGATTCCAAACATCTTGAACTGATCTTCTGGTGACTTTCTATAAGTTATTAGACCTTCTGTCCTGTGTGGCAATTCCAGCATATGTTACAGACTGTTTTATAGCCTGTATTATAGGCTATATTTAGAGCATCAGACTAAGCTATATTCAGAGCATCTCATACACAGAAAAGACTGAACTACAAGAAGGTTCCTGGATTGTCCTGGCTATCCACACCAGTGAATGCAAGCTTGCAAACAGTGTCATTTAGCTGGCCTATGCACAGTAGGAACCTCCTGAGGAAATCTCTAGGTTTATCCAAAGTGACCTGTAGAGTGTCTTGTAGAACTCCCACAATAATAATAATTAGTAAACTATTTAGTAAAATTAGTAACCTTGTGAAGAAGGATAGGAATGCAGATAGCCCATTTTCTTGAGACTATTGTCTTTACTGCGCAGATCCTACCCAGGGAGTTCCTATATCACTCAGGAAACTGGTGATGGAGTATATGGGATATGCAGACAGGTACAGCTCAGGCAGACAGCTGTATCACACCTTTAAATACAGGTTAGCCTACAGCTTCACCTTTATATAGTAAAAATGGCTTAAATTTCATAGATCTTGCAACTCCAGTAAATTAGAAGTGCCATATTTACAGAATTAAAAAAAAAAAAAATCTATTTCATTCAAATGAAGTACGTACCTTAAAGCTCAGAGTTACCTTATCTCAGACACCCAGCCTTGTCAAAAATGAAGATGCTTTGAAAGGACTAATCTTTTTCCCTTCCTTTATGACACCCCAGGTGTTCACTTCCAGTGAGACTCTCACCGTTGCCTCTCTCCCAACCCCTGCAGCTGTAGCCTTTATCCCCCAAGCTGGTGGCACATTATCCTTGGTCTGACCTTGTGTCACACTGCCTTGCTAAAAACTAAGCTTGGTGCTCAGCAGTCAGTGTATGAATATGAAGTCAGATTTATCTTTGGGTTGTCTTGAAATGTTTCTTTGCCTTCTTATTACTGAGGCTCTACTGCCAGTAATCTGCTGAAGCTGATTTTGTAAACTGGTTCTTGAGTATTGAAAACATTACTTAAAGCACCAGGCCCACGACTATTGAAAATAACGTGTTTGTAGATTAAGGTTGCTATTTTTTTCTAAAAGCAAATCAAGACTATGAAGTACTTTTCTATATGATCAATATGACGAGATACTGTAAGGTTAGACATCTAACTTATAGAACTGTGTAACTGCTCTTGTTGCATCCTTCTGAGATAGGAGATCAACTTCCCTTGCATATCTCATGACACAGAGTATTAGATAGCCTGAGTATTTGCCCACTGAAACGCCTTGTCTTACACTAAAATTCATCCAGAATGTTAGGATACTATCTTGGTAATTCAGTAGACTTACAATAGGCAGCATGCACATTTCTGTCCCCTTCATTTCTTACCTAAGGAATCTGTTCCTGGATATTCCATTACTTTACTCAATTGTACATTTTTTCTTACTTGTAAAATAGTACTGATAATAATAACAATGATAATAATGATGATTGGGGGAAGATGACTGGGAGTAAAAAGATAACATAAATTATAAGGGAAAATACAATTGTTAATCCTAAAATGGAACAATTTTACTAATAATTTTATTAGTAAAGAGTGTTATTCCACAAACCATTAATGTGAGTCCTTCAAGGACACTGGCAGTTGCTGGCAGGGGGTAAAGATGTGGAAACCAGGAGTAGGTCTCTCTTTTTGGCATATGACCCTGAATGATTCTGTCAAACCACCCTCCAATCTAACGAGCTGCTCATTGAAGTGTTCCCGTAATAGGACACTGACAGACTTGTTGGGCACAAGTGAACCTGAGATTAGCTCAGTTGGTTGAAGCCTGGCGCTAATAAAGCCAAGATTCAGGGTTCAATCCCTGTATGGGCCATTCACTTAAGAGCTGGACTAGATGATCCTTGTGGGTCCCTTCCAATTCAGAATATTCTGTGGTTCTGTGAAGAGTTGCAGCTTTCCTGACAGATTAATGAAACACTAAAGGTGTAAGTGTATGTTACCTTTTCACATGACACTAGGAGACTGGACATTAAGTTTAAGGAATACAAACTCTGTGTTGAGAATGATCACTATATTATAAGTAAAGAGAAGCTTGTGTTTGTGGAATTTTAAATGCCGTCTTCCCAGTTGCTGATGTACAGTAGCACACCACATCCTATACACTCCTGTTTTCTCTGAAATACTGAAGCAGTGAAAATAGAGGTAAAAAATGGATTGCAATTTCATGAATTCTGTAGTTATTGAAAGGAAGGAAATCACCTGGGTAGCCCACTCAGAACTTTATCCGTAATACATGACAGGGTGTATATTTAGTCTCTAGGTGACAATATTTCTTGCCCATTCTTCTCTCCTGAGAAAAAGGTCAAAGGCTAATCAATGTTTCACACTTATCTGATGCCTTGGACATCTTACCCCTATAGAAGAGTTAAGAGTTTCTTTTTCTTGTTGCTATAGCTCTCTTCTGAATTTATCATTGTAATAATTATATCTTAATTTATCATTTGTGTCTCATAATCTGCTTCATTATGACCACTGGCAGAGCTTGACAGTAACAGAACAGTTGTAGGAATACATGATTGCCATGACCAGGAGTGACAGCAGTAACTCTCTTTACATTGGTGTGAGGGGCTGAAATGTTGTTAATGTCTTAAATATGTCAAAATCATAAAAAGACTTTTTGTCAAACTGCAAGGAAGCAACTGGCTGTCTGCTACCACCAAACCACTCTCTCTCCCAAATTTGCCTCCTGACCGGATTTTGGACTGTGAGAGAACTTGATATAAGACTATTGCCTAATCGCCTCAGGTCTGAGGAAAAGTAAATAAGGCTCACAGAGTGGTGGAAGAGAAGGGTTTCGGGTGTGATGGCGAAATCTCTTCACACCAAACTGAAGGAGTAAACCCCCTCCTCCGGGAAGGTCATGTACACACAGACATTCGCATGAGAGACAGCTGAGAAGGGGTCATAAACCACCAAAGACCTCCAAAGTGCCCCTCAGACTCATTCCTGAGACCTTCCACCACTAGAGGACTGCACAGGATCCATGTGAGGCAACAAACCCTGAGCTTGTCAGAAGAGACTGCAAAGCTTCTCTCCTCCAGGGGAGATGCCTGAGCATCTCCTGCACGTATATTAGTCCACTGGACTCTGTGTTTTGTGAGACCCTGACCACAGAAGACCAGAAAAAGAGGACCCACAGAACACTGTGGATTCCCCAGTGTGACACATTTTCTACTTAAATCTCTCTCTCTCTCATTCTCTTTCTCACCCCCTCCTCCCCATTGTGCTCCTTCTTCCTATTTCTTTCTATCTCTCTTTTACCGTCTCACATTTACTGTTAAATAAAATCCATACTGTTGGTTTTGGCATATGGTCTCATTTGCACCTTTTTTGGGGCAGAGACATTTCTAATAATTTTAATAACCGAATCATAGCAACTGGTCAGTGAGAGGTTATGTGAGTTGTTCCATTTCTTTAACCCAGAAATGATAAGGATATTGACTAGATCTAGACAAAATCTGGACTGAAAAGGTTCTTAAGTGTCCTCAATAGAAACAGGAAACTTCATTTCTGCTAACCGTACTGTGATAGGTGTGCACAAAAAAATTCTTCAGTACTCATAACTTTCCCAAATAATTGGGATTCATTAGCTGTACTGACTGCTGTCTATTCAAAGGGTGGCGGTAACTTTCTAGGGGTACCCTAACACACCAAAAAAGTCTATTTCAGAGGCAAGAGCATTACTTTAAAGAAAAAGAAAACAGATAAGTGACTTATGGATAAGCTAATACTCATGGTTGGCATAACACTCCAGTGAGTAAAAATTGCATATGAGAAATGGCAGAATATAGTTCATTCTATGTTCTACTTAGTAGCAGTAAACTGGGCTGAGAATTAGGGGTGGCAATATGCAAGGAAGCATGTGAAACCACAAGTCTAGAAGGAATGTAAATGTGAGACTGTGGCATCTACTCATGCGAGTACTCCAACAACAAATGAAAGATGATATTTCAAAAAATATTTCCAATAAAATCAAACCACCTACATCTCAGTGTCAGAAACTGACAAATGTAGAATAACAGTTACATACTTAACAGTCTTAGATTTTCTTATGTAAGCCATAATTATATTTATTTCATATAAATCTTCATATTAGAATTTTATAAATAACTCTACATTATTAAAACAGATGCATAGTCTCCATAGGAACTGTTTCTGTTTTGGCTGTATTATAAATGTCAATGTGTTCTCTCACAGTCCCAACTGATTGCTATGTACAGTGACCTTTTGCGTTTTTATAGACCCTTACATGTGGCAATCACTGCTAGTGGGAGTTTATGAGTTTACCTGAAGTCAACATTACCAGAAAGAAAAGAGATTTAAAAACTACTCCTTCTAAAAATATTAACCTAGAAATGGCCAAGACAGTCAGCAAATATATCACAAAGATGTATTCATCCCTTGTTCCTCTTCCTTTTATTAGAAAACCTGAGAACTAAATGCTAGCTTTGGTGAAATGATTGCAGATGTTAGCATCTCAGAATAAATGGAGAAGAAAAGTAAATATTTTCTTTACGTAATTTATCTCCTGGTCTGATTTCTAGCGATTTCTTTAAGAAGTGAGAAACATCTACACTGGTATAGCTATTTTTTTTTTTTTAATTCTGTGAAGAAATATATAATGGGACATCCTGCAACATAGACAGGCAATCATACTGGATATTATAATATAAAAATCTTGCAATCTGTGCAGCATTTTGTACCTAGCATTCTGATATATAACAACTGTGTCTCTATGTGGAGGACTCATTTGAGAGTTGGAGGTGTTACTGCAGCAATACTCCCAAAGCACAGTAACAGATTTTCAGCACTGGCTCCTTATTTCCCCAGCAGTCCCTGGGGTGCAAGGAGAGGAGAAGGGGGGGAGAGAGGATTAATTCTCTGTCATGTTGTTTCACCTGGTTTTGCATACATATTTTTCAAGGAGGCATGACCTAAGCACTTCCTACTGCCTATGCTAAGCGGATATAAGTGGCTTCAAGAAATAAAAACTGCCTTTCCATCTACACTAACACCCACAAGTTTGGAGGTCCTGTCATTGCCCTTTGTGAAAGCGTGAGTCAGGTGTGAGCTCAGTAAAGGTGATGAATACATGATAATCAAACTGTGACTGCCCAATTGGAAGGAATCAGTTAATTCAATATTTTCGCTGGGAGGAAACAGTTCACTACAGATTGCTGATACCAGCTATAGTGCTGTTTAAGACTATCATAGCAGACACCTTGGCAGGAGTCCAGTCCTATAGAACAATAAATGTAATGCTTGTGTCAGAAAACTACGAATATTATGAGAATATTAAACCAACACTATATTTCCGCTCCTAAATGTCTGTAATCATTATAGTAACAAATTACTCATGTTTCTCTTCTGGACAGCCAAGAACATGTGAATCTTCTTTTTAAAAATCTAACTCTGAGCCATTTGATAATTGCAGTAAGACACTGTAAGGCATATGCCATCGTGCCTCTGAGATGTGCATTATCTCACAGCAACACACACCTTGTCATGTATTATTTATCACACTAAAGTGTCTTGCAATTTTCATTAACAGTTATGTCTATCTTTAAGAAATAAGGAGATTCTTAATTTTAACTGTTTCAGTGATTAAATACCCTTCAGTCTTTGTATGCAAATACAAAATTCCGGATTTCGACAGCAAAGAGTGCCATTTTCACTAGCATTCTGAGAAATATACTAAAAAGGAAAAAAAAAATCTTTGCTTCACCTGAAAATGACAAAAAGTTTCCCCCTTCTCCAGGGGAATCCTGTTAATATGACTGCTGCCTATCTGTAAGCCAAGATTCACTTGGAGAAAAGGAGATGAGTGATGTTACCTAAAGGGCCAAACCTGTCCCATATTTGAGACTAGGGTCTTGTCCTTAAGTAATTGCAAAAGACATTCCGAGGCCCCCTTGCCTATAAAATAGGCAGTGCAAAGAAGTCCACCTCATCATTTGTATTGGGTCTGGCTGAGCTGGAGTTCATTTCCCCACCGTAGCCCTCACAGTGCTGTGCTTTGCATTGGCAGCTACAAGGGTGCTGATTAAACACCACCGTTTTGGCTACTGCTGAGCACAGC
>JAWWES010000081.1:96914539-96934215 GCA_035583135.1 Lophotriccus pileatus | reverse complement strand
CACAGTGCTGTGCTTTGCATTGGCAGCTACAAGGGTGCTGATTAAACACCACCGTTTTGGCTACTGCTGAGCACAGCATCAGAACTGTGACATCCCTTCCTCAGCTGAGGGGAAGATCCTGGGAGGGGACACAAGTAGGGCAGCTAACCCAAACTGACCAAATGGATATTCCATACCATGTAATGTCAGCTCTGATATAAAGGCTAAGGCAAGGAGCAGGAAGACAGGCATTCCTTGTCTCCAGTGGCTGGCTGCTGAGGAACCATTACATGTGCTGAAGCCCTGCTTCTTGGGAGTGGCCGAATATCGCTGCTGATGGGAAGAGAGAATAAACTGTGTTATCTTTCACTTTGCTTTTGCACGTGCAAGTTTTTGCTTTGCTTTTGCTGTAATAAACTGCCTTATCCATACCCACGAGTTGTTTTCCATCTTACTCTCCTCCCTGTCCAGCTAGGAAGTGATAGAGCAGCTGGGTGGTCACCTGGCCTCCAGCCAATGTCAATCCACCACAGCAGTTAGTTATTTCTACTAGTCATTTATAGGCTTAGACTGTTGGAAAGAGTCCTAGCTTGTTGTTGGCTGAGTTTTCTCTTTTAAGGAGGAGAAAGGTATTATTTGAGATTGTGAACTGCCTGCAGACTGCTTTCAAGAACCTGTTTTTTCATAGACACCCAATGGGGAACCAGGAAAAGACTAGTGGAAGAGGTGAAGACTGTAGCATGCAGTGGGTCTGAGTGAGTGGACTCAATTGTGCTGATTTTACTGTTCTTTCTGATTTTTACTCATTTACTTAGTTAGAAGCAAACTGTAGGAATTGTATATAGGGAAACTAATCAATGTTTAGGATTTATGAAAGTTTTGTATGCTGATTACTTTCCAAAAATTAAGCAAAATATTTTCACAAGTATTAATATTAAAGCTTATTCTCCTCTGGTGCTATAGAAGGCTTTCACACTTTCTGAGTTGAAACCAAATGAATGAGCAAGCAAATAATGTGCCCCTTCCCTCCCCAGCCCCCCACCCCCCCGCTGACCTTTATTTTGCTTCCTTACCTGCAGTACAGTCTTGCTTTGGGAAATGGAAGTCATACTGCATTAATTTTAATCTGCACAACATCAGGTTAAAAAAAATAAATAAAATCTAAGGTTATAATTTTTTAAAAATTTCTGCCCATTTTTCTTATCTACATTGAGTGAACAGTGCTAAAACAAACTCAAAAAAGAGTTTTTTCTGTTACTTCTCTTTCATAAAAACTTAATTCCCATGGCTAATAGGTGATGGGAACAAATTTTGTGATACCTTTGTATAACACCTTTCTATATTCTTAATTTTAACTAATAATTCAATGTAACAGACATACTTGCAAGGCATTTCCCATATAACCTGAAAGAAGTGGGGAAAAAAAAATATGAATTTAAGGGGAAGAAGATGACAACTAAACCAAAGACAGTTTACTTTGATTAGGGATTTAAGGTTATCACAGAGATGAATGAAACAAAACTTGAGGGAGGTTTAGCATTTTAATAGAGGAATGAAATAAAATGTGCCTCAAACATTACTGCAACTGAAAGTAAATAGAATATAATTGGGGCTGTAGTCTAGGTGCTAAGTGAATTAAGGCCACAATTCTTTTGAGTTGTGTTGGGTATGATTTGTTTATTTTAATGTTTTTAGGCAGTCTTAATTATACATCATAGAATACTCTGTATATTCAAAGGTAACATTTATACCATCAAAGTAAAAAAAGATCCTTGTAAGTTTAGCTATTTTTGCTTATGAAACACTGCAAACTAAACCACAAAAGAAAAGAAAAAAAAGGGACTCTACTCACTGTGGCATAAAAGTTTCCACATGACAAAGTAACTTAATAACTTTAGCTGCTTAATTATGTCACCACCGTATGGAAAAGCCTCCTATACAGATAAATTATAGAGCATTACTTCAGTTTCCAGTGCAGAACAGCTTCCATCTTGTATGCAATTAAACAGATTTGTTCTCAGCCATGCAACCAAAACATGAAACCGTATTCCTCTCTCCAGCAACAGATGTTGTTTGAAAGAGTTACAGAAAGAAAGGTATTCTCAGAATAACTATTGGTTTGTGATATTGCCCTACCAGCCATTTAGCTGCTAAACAAATAGTGTTTAAAGTATGCCCTCAGAGATATAGTCAAAATCTATTTCATGGCAAGAAATATCTCAATTAACTAAATATTATAAAAGGGTTAGAAAATAAACTATTTTAAGTAATTAATATTTGAAACTTCCTCATTGATGCTCTTACCACGGTGGCAGAATAGTCATGATATTTTGCAATTTAAAACTTTAGATTAATTTTTCACTCATGAAATTACATCTATGTATATGATACAAGCCATCATTTCCATCCCTGCAAATGTTCAAAAAATGAGTAGATGTGTCACTTTGCAGTATGGTTTAGTTGCCATGATGGTATTAGATCAAAGGTTGGACTTGATGATCTCAGAGGTTTTTTCCAACCCAGTTGATTGCATGATTCTATGACCTCCAAGGTCATTGATCCAACACTCCTGTGGTTACTAGACCATGGCACTTAGTGCCACATCCAGTCTTATCTTAAAAGCTTCCAGGGATGGTGAAACCACCACCTCTCTGGGCAGCCCATTCCAATGTCTGATTACACTCGCTGTAATTTTTTTTTCCTAATATCCAACCTAAACCTGCCCTGCCACAGTTTAAGACCACATCCTCTTGTCCTACTGACGGTTGCCTGGGAGAAGAGACCGACCCCCACCTGGCTACAACCTCCTTTCAGGTAGTTCTAGGGAGTGATGAGGTCTCCCCTGAGCCTTCTCTTCTCCAGGCTAAACAACCCCAGCTCCCTCAGCCTCTCCTCACAGGACTTGTGCTCAAGTCCCTTCACCAGCCTCATTGCTTTTCTCTGGACCTGCTCCAGCACCTCAATATCCTTCCTGAACTGAGGGGCCCAGAACTGGGCACAGTACTCGAGGTGTGGCCTCACCAGTGCTGAGTACAGGGGAAGAATCACTTCCCTGGTGCTGCTGGCCACACTGTTCCTGACACAGGCCAGGATGCCATTGGCCTTGGCCACCTGGGCACACTCCTCACTCATGTTCAGCTTCTTGTCAGTCCAAACTCCCAGGTCCCTTCCTGCCTGGCTGCTCTCCAGCCACTCTGTCCCCAGCCTGTAGCACTGCAGAGGGTTGTTGTGGCCAAAGTGCAGGACCTGGCACTTGGCCTTGTTGACTTGACTGGTCATTTCCAGCCTTAATGATTCTTTTCTATGATTCAAATAAAACTAAAGCAATACAACCTTTCTTTTTAAAAATATTTTTAGGAATAGCATGGTGATATGCTTGGTACCTGTTAAACCTCCATCATACTTTACCAGCTCTCAGAAAGCTACGTTAAAAGATGGAATATTAGTGACACATGTTACCATTCACACTTTTAAATGTCATATCTCTTAAAGATTTAAATTCACATAATCCACATAATTTTGATTTTAAATTACTCAGCTATATGCTATTAAATATATAGATTTTGTTGGGGTTTTTTCCCTTTCTCAGTTAAACATATTTAAATTTAACATTTATGAAAGTTGCCTGTAACCCCAGGAGCCTGATACCTTCTGATTAAAACATGTGGAAATGAAGATCAATATGCAAGCTTTCCGCTGCAGTTTACACAACTTAGTGATAGCATTAGAAATATTCCTTTTGACAAAAATTACTCAAAGGTTGCAGATTTTTCTGAAGAATGGTTTTACTGAACTCAGCAGTGAAACTTGGTTTCGAGCGGACAGATTTGAGTGTACACAGCAGTATAGGAAATGTACTATTTTTGAAGTTCTACATGTTTACCATAATATTTTAGAAAGCAGACTTTATTTCCAACACTCTGTTGTGTTCTCCCTTCTGGATTAGCTACAGCTCATTATGAAAAATGTGTGACATCTAAAGAGTCAGGTGAAAGGAGAGAATGAGCTCATTAAGCTTCTGAACTAAAAGTCCTTAAGGAGAGACAAAACCAATTAAGGTTTGGTGGAGTTCACATGCCACATTTGATTTCAATTCATTAATGAAGAATACTTCAGTATGCTATGAATCAATATAAAAATTAGAATGTCACTTTTATTTATTTAATCTCTAAATGTCCTAGAGAATGAATTTTCCATTAAAAAATAGGAAGATTTTGGGTGAAGAAAAGAGGACAAATGCACAAACTGCCCAGCAAGAGATAGGATGAAACTAATTCCTATGATTTGGTGCAGGAAGTTCCCTCAAATATATATGAGCTCAATGTATGACCTTTCTTTCTAAAGTTCCTTTTCCATTTAAGGACTATATTTATATTATGAAAGATCTGAAATATATTAGTATAAATTCTGTGTGTGAGCCAAATTCTTCCTGGAATACTGCTTTCCACAGAAAACATTTCCAGTGACACATGTAAACCAACCAGACAAAAGAAAACAAACCCCACACCAATCCTCTCCTTCAATCAACTCTCTTCTTTTTAAAATAAGATTATGTGTGCAGCAAGTATTTAAATATTTTTGATGTCTGTATACAGTAGTTGAGGGAAGAGAGGAAATGTGTTTTACTTAGACAGATGACACATTAAGATTTTGAGGAATTTGACAATGGCCTTAGAAAAAATAGAACTTCTTAATCTTAATATAAAGCATGTTTTCTTTATTATTAGCACTCAGTGTATCCTGGAAAAGTGATGATATTAACTATGTATCATACAAATAAGTCAGCTATGAAATTTAAAGAGGCTGTGTAAGACTCATTTTAATATTGCTTTAAGGACAAATGTAATACAAATGTTATAAAATTTGTGGAAAGTAAAAAAAGTCTGTAAATATTGACCTCTGATATGCTAAGTTACAATTCCTATGAAAACAGGATTTTCTGATTTTAAAGAAAACCGTACAACTGAGAAGAGGATTCAAAGATGACTAAAAATAATAATAAGATGAATGTACTAGAACTGCAGTTCTAGTGGGTGCTGAAGACTTCTGTGGAAGTCAGGATGCTGGTTATTAATGGAGAAACAACACTGCATTGTAGAAATGAACAAAAAAAATGCTGTTTTCTTAATCCTAATTTACAGTAATTCAAAAGGCTGTGTGCTATGTACAGGTTCAACCAATGATCTTCCTTTCCACTGTATATGTTTAAGCCCTAAAATGTGTGATGAGGTATAGTATTATCAGATGGAGATTTGCAGGAGTTAGCGTCTTTCTGTTAAGCTTTCTAGAGTTTTCAAATATCATTCACTCTATTCAGTAGGCAGATTATGGCATTTCCCTACAGATGGAAAACAAAATTCCAATTTTAGAGAAAGTATGCACACTGAACCTATTCATTATTGACAAATGAGAAGTCGGGTCTCCTCCTAGGATTGCACATGAGGAGTGGATGACTTTGGTGACCTTTTTACATTTTGATGTAATGAAAGTTTGAGTTCATAAGAGCGTGACTGGAGCCACTTGAGAATTGTAATGCACTCTGTGAGTGAAGGTAGTTAAGAAATATATCTAGAGAAAAAGAATTTAGTTGGCCTTTTGTTCAGTTTGAAATCACCATAGTTCCTGTACAGGTTTTATCTATAAAGAGGAGGGCATTCAGTCATATATTTCCTCAAAAGTAAAGTTTTTCCTTGCGGATAATTTTTCTGATACTGTAGTTTGAGGTGTCCATAGCAGAAGCTTTGGAAGAATGTTGTGGAATATTTTGATGAGATAATGAAGAAGAATATTTTCATTTTTTAAGCTTGAGAGTTATGGCAGAAAAAAAACCAGTCTAATTTGTTTTGGCTCTTATATCTTTTATTTATTTATATATAAGATAATTGTCAAAGATCTTTAATGATATTTATTACACATCTCTCTTCCTCACGTTTTCAGCAAACAATCAGAACTTAGTCCTTTAAGGAAATATACCCTCTGGTCATGGTATTTCAGAGATCAGCTTATTAAAGACTCCGTTTGAACACAACCCTAGAGAGCAACAGGTAAGGAAATTGCTGAGGCCTGACAACCCTACCGATTGATTTTGTAAAATCATGTGTCTTGCCTACTGGCATTACACACTCATTTTTGATCACATTTAAGCCCACATGATACAGGCTTAAAAATGTGTTTTGAAGCAAATACTTAAAAAAAATTCCCATGTGGTCAACTAAAAAAATGTATTTAAAATAGTTGCTCTAAAATAATAAGGCTCTTCAATGTAAAAAAGAAAGGATCTTACTGCTACAGAAAATTATTTAGGTGAATTTATTGATTTTAGACATTCTTCATTGTGAAGAGGGATTAAATAAATCAGTTAATAAGCTAGTACATGTGACAGGATTGACATGGAAAATATGATGTCCTTGCATAACAGGTGAACTATCTGGGAAAGTCTGAGAAGAACATACTGCACAGCTGTGTATAAAGGACTTGAAGAGGATGTACAGGAATACCTCCAAGTTACCTTGGGAGGCTAAAGTAAGCCTGCATTTAAGAAAATGCCTTCAAGGACTGAGACGTGTTATTTCCTGTGGCAGATTGGCCTTGGTCAGTTGCAGTTACTCTCTCATTCCTTCTCCTCAGTAGGATAGGTTTCCCCTACGTATAAGATGCAAAAAATCCCTCATGGGTCAAGACAAAAACAGTTTAGTAAGAATAACAAAGCCTTCATTACAAGGAAGACAAAAAGAGAAATTAATTCACTATTGCCCATTGTCAGGCAAGTTTCCTGCCACTATCTCCAAAGTAGGACCCCAGCATGCATACCCTTTGAATTTGGGAAGCTGTGGGTCAACACTGGCAGGCAGCTCGGCCGCACACATCTCATCCCACCAAGGAATGGGGAAGAGAATCGAAAGGGCAAAAGTGAGAAAACTCGTGGTCTGAAATAAAGAGAGTGTAATAGGGAAAGAAAACCCGTACTTGAAAATCAAATCAAAATAAGGGATCCATTCATTACCTGCAACTGGCAGGGAGGTGTTTAGCCATTTCCAGGAGAGCAGGGCTCCATCACGCCTAAGAGCTGCTTGAGATGGCATTCACCATCACTCTGAATATTCTGTGGGTAACATGGGTTACTGTGGACTTGAGAGAGAAACAGACACTGAATTTGTTTCTAAGCATTTGTTACTTTGCTGGAAGGCAGAGCAAAACCATCTGCCTCACTTGCAAGTGTGCCTTAACCAGTGAGTTCCAGTGTCACAGAAGAAATATTTGGTTTGAACCTCTAAGGTGAATCCCATCCTTTTTTTTGCTATTTACTCTCCGAAAGAGAGTATTACAGAATCACTGAGATTGGAAAGAACACCTGGAGGTCTGTCAGAGACTGAAATAGTTAATGGCTGAAACACTGTAAGATCACCAAAACACTTTTACAAACTGAAAAGAAACAGCTGCTCACCCAGCAAAGCCCATCCCTTCCTGAACATGCCTACTGTGAAAGGACCTTCAGATCGTGTTAGTGCCATTGTCCAGCTATCCCGGGGCAGAAGGGTATGCATACCTGAAGCTACAAAATGGATTTCCAGATAAGAGAAGAGCCTAATAAGAGGCAAATCCTGTGAGGTGACATAATCCTTCTTATTGTGCCAATGTCCTCCCTTACATGATAACTCTGCTGTAAACATCCCTCTGGGGAACCTCAAGACATTTTGCATCCAGACTGGGCTATGCATCTCAAATGTTGGATCATGGTGGGTCAGGATTGATGCTGACATAATAGGCAGCTGCAACCTCTTAGGAGGTGTCAGAGACTCATGATGTGTCCTGTGACACTATCAGTTGTAAAACTCCCTTTCCCAGGGAGGTACAAGGCATTCTAACTGAGCCTGAAGTGTATAGGAACTCACAACATCTTTGGGTTTGGCAGGCTTCTCCCTCACCTCCAGTGGAACAAGACCATCGGTTCAGTCAATAGACATTGAGGTTGTAACTACCAAGTTTCATCTGGAGGCCTGTCAGATTGATGCAGCAGTGACTATATATATATATATATAATATCTTTCCACTTTTATCCTTTCTTTCTCTTCCTTTCTTTATGCATTTCCTTGTGTTATTTTTATGCTTTAATATTTCTTTTTTACTATAAATGATAACACCCAAAATGGCAATATACCTGTTTACTTCTAAAAAAAAGTTGTTCTAAAATAAACCCTGCATATATATGTTTAAAAACACTGATTATTTGGTCTCGTTTCACTCTAATCCACCCCAAGGATTTTATTAATAAGAACCTGGGTTACCCTCCCCTTCTGGGGCAGTTCGGAGTAAGGTCATCTTGTCCAACCCCACTCTTCAAGCAGTCTTTAAGCACTTCTTCCAGTTGCCATGATCATTCAAGGATTGTCAAGAATTGCCTTCACAATGACATTTTCCAGCTCCCTCAGCACTCATGGGTGCATCCCATCAGAATCCATGAACTATATTCAATTTTGAAATACATTCAATTTGCTTAAGTATTCCCTGATCTGATCCTCTTTCACCAAGGGTTCTCAAGCCTTTCTACCTGGTCTTTGAGACTTGGATTCCTAAAGACTGTGAAGACTGTAAAGGCTGACATGAAGGCATTCAGGATCTCAATCTTTTCCATGGTCATCAGGTTCCCTGGATTCAAATTCTTCCTAGTTTTCTTCCTGCCACTTATGTCCTTACAGAAGTCCTTGCTGTCTTTGAAATCTCTGGCCAGATTTAATTCCAGATAGGCTTTGGTTTTCCTAGGTGCAACTCTGCATGCTTGACAGTGTCTTTATATTCCTACTAGGCTAACCCTCCCTGTTTTCACCCTTTATATGCTTCCTTCTTACATCTGAATTTTGTGAGGAGTTCCTTCTTCCCCCATAGAGGTCTCCTGGCATTTTGTTCTGATTTTCTTCTCCTTCAGATGGACCACTCGTTCCTGGAGGAGGAAAACTTTTGAAATTTAACAGCTTTTTGGACCACTCTTTCCTCAAGGGTCTTATCCCATGACAATCTAGTTAGCAGATCACTAAAGGCCAAAATCTGACTCTCTGAAGTCCAGTGCTGTGATCTTGCTTTTCACCCTGCTTCCTCCTCTCAGGGTAGTGAACTCCACCATCACACGGTCAAGACTGCCTTCAAAGTTCCTTAAAAGCCCTTCCTTGTTTATGTGCCTGAGAACCTTCAGAGGACTTCTCCTTATTTGCTTATTTATAAATTGGATAGGAAGTTGTCATTGATGTGCTCCAGCAGCCTTCTGGATTGCTTATGTCATGCTGTGCTGGCCCTCCAGCAGATGTTGTGATACTTGCAATTCCCCACAGGGGCCAGGACTTGAAAAAATGAAGCTTCTGTCAGCTGTCTTTGAGGCCCTAACCACTTATTCTTCCTGACCAGTGGCCCACTGCAGACATGTGCTACAGTGTCATTCATACCTGTCCTCCCTTTAATCCTCACCCATAAACTCTTTTATCACCTGTCCCAAGGCAGAGCACTATGCATTCCAGCTGTGCAAGTGGAAACTGCCTCCTTGTCTTCCCAGACTGATTCTTCCTAAAGAACTTTACAAGAAAAAAGCTCATATAGAAATCTGTGCAATGGTTTCAGGTGATGGGTTGGGTTTGCGGTGGTTTTTTTTTTGAAGGGGTGGTGGTGGTCAAATTTTGGTTTTGGTGGGATTATTAGTTTGTTTGATTGTGAGGATTTTTTAACAACCAAGTTGTAGTTCATTGATTAAACAAAAAGAAAGATATTCTTACAGTAGAAAGGACCTTGAGGCTATGCACAAACACAAATTATGAGCTCTACAAACAAAAGCCAAGGACACTAATTTTAGATGTGCTTGCAATTTGCTTTAAAAAGAGCTGTGGGTAGTTGGAAGTTTCAAAATCTAAGATCTATTTTTGTACTTGTAATCTCAGAGGTCTTTCTTTTTTCTTCCTGTGCAACTAATCTCCATGTTATTTTTTTTCCTGACAAATGGTAAATACCAAACTATGTTTCTCCTTTGTAGGAAAAATGGTACGTATTTTTCATGTAGACATAATTTTCCACATTTACGACAGTGGCAAACCAAGAACGCATTTTAATAGAGAAAAGAAAGGATTTTGAAAAATTGGGCACAATTTCACTGCACAAGAACCACAATTTCAGTTCCTTATGAAATAAGAACAATTTCATCAGTTTGAGAAAGTTTCCTTATCCTCTTTTGAAAGGGAAAAAAATTATTATTTACTTTCATTGAAATGAATGAATTAATATGTTGCAAGACAGAGAAGGATCTGAATTATTCCTCCAGTCTCGAAGATCTCTCTCACATGAAAAGTGGGATTTTAGAATTTTGCCTGTTTGTACCTCCAGGAGAGTCAAGACCCTGGTGTCCAACAGTCTGTCATCATCCTGTAATGAGACCCTTTACCAACATATTCACAAGGTTAGAGGGTACTCTGACCATCCTTGTTAGGACTCAACAGAGTGAAGGCTCCTCAGTGGGTCCTGCAAAGGTGTTATCCGCTGCTGGCAACTGCAAGGACTCACTTTAACAGTTTACAGAATAACACTATTAATTAATATAAATTGTGACAGAAGGTTGTTGGTGATAGTTTCTAACTGCAAAACTGTGTTTTAAAGTAATGTACTGATATATATATTAGGCAAGCACAATCTCTAACAGAGTAATCTACCAACATGCTATGAAGTAAGCACAAGCAAAAGCTCTAGTCCTAAAACCAGTACTTAATGCATGTAGAGTATAATTCTCACCCACAGTGTCCCTGTGGAGGGAGAAAAGGGGTTCAGTCTGTCAACTGACCCCAGCAGTTTAGGTATAGTCTTATCCAATTTTGCCCGTGTCCCCAGCTTACTTTTATACTATTCCTTTATGTTTGGGTACAGCTTGCATGGCTTTATTCATAAATATTTTTTATTTCCGATTGGTGTAAATTCATCTCGCCATACCTAGTGGGAGGTGGGTATCATAGCTTGGCACCTGAGGAGGGGTTTTCGACATGGTTGTTGGTTCAGCAGTAGAACACCTTTATTCTCCCTTGGCTGACAGGTATTGTGTGGTCTCAGTACCTTGGTGCTCCCCCTTTCTTCTGAGATTTGAACAGAGGGAGGACACATAGTCTCCACTTTGTTCCATGCTCTGTTCTATTCCTCTGAGAAGATGTTTATCATTATACTGGGGAGCATGTCAGCCTCAGTCTAGCCAGGGAGTTCCAGCTAATTTTTACACTAGAATTCTGAATGTCCTCTAAATTTTAACCCTATCCATCATCCCAGAGTCTCTAATTGAAATATTGATCAAATAATCTATGAAGTTATTGTATTTTTACTGTAATTATGAAAAACTACATAGCTTATCTCAAAATTATGAAAAACTGTGGCACAATTAATCATCTGTTTTTTCAAATTTTTTTGCAGTCAGAAAATGTGTATTAACATAACTAAAACAGTGCTGCCACACGAGTGCAAACCCTCATAAAAGAACAGTAAAACAAGCTCAATGGTCCTTAACTCAACCAGGTTAAAACTGTATTGCTAAATTTTTATAAAAAGGGATTTTTTTCGGACATTAATGCAACAACCTCATTTTGCATGATCACAATATGACTAATTTTAATATTGACAATGTATTTTTCCAAATGCAGAAATTGTAATTTTCATAGATAACAAGTTTATTAGAGAGAACTGTAAGCATAGATAGTGAAATTTATTGATAGATTATACAATTGTTTAATCTGAATTTTTTAAAGTACGAAATGTTATTTGAGGTTTGAGTTGTTTTTTTTCTGTTTGTTTGGTTTGGGGTTTTTTTTTGCGTGTGTCTGTGCAATACAGAAAAATTTAGTTT
Source organism: Lophotriccus pileatus (assembly GCA_035583135.1). Classification (NCBI taxonomy): domain Eukaryota; kingdom Metazoa; phylum Chordata; class Aves; order Passeriformes; family Tyrannidae; genus Lophotriccus; species Lophotriccus pileatus. Next base: position 96,922,382 of record JAWWES010000081.1, on the reverse strand, counting down.
TATGAGTTTTATGAGTTTATGAGGTTTTATGAGTTTTATGAGTTTATGAGGTCTTCTTTTCTTACACAGAATAATTGCCTTACATTCTTGTCATACACAAGAGTTTACATAGGTAGCAAAATTTTAAAAATCCATTTAGAGACAATGGTTGTTAGTAGACCAAAGCTTTCCAGATATGCATTTACCACTTCAGCTAGGATGTGTGCTGACAGAGCATAGTAGAGCCCTCTTCATCTTGCCTACCTCAGAGGCAACAGTTTTCAGAACAGGGAAATAAATGTAATAAAAACTAATTGTGAGAAGCTTATGTAGAAGTGTTATGGAAAAGTGCCGAATCAAAGTTAACATGTTTCATAATCTCTGTATTTAAGGTCTGAGTCCTCAGATGCTCATTACTGAGTTTAGACACCTATATTCAGAATGATATATTCACTCACTCAAATTATTAAAATGGGGAATATCAAGGTAAAATCTGTTTTGGGTGTACAAAGTTGTCAATTCTACACTATTTTCAAGTATAAAAAATAAAATGAAAGCAAATATTTTGGACATTCATTCCTGCCACTCACATGCAACTGCATTCAATTATTGCTGCCTGATAGTGCTCACAGTTTAAACTTTTTTCTATTTATAATATGAGGTCTCATTAAATTTATATTTAAAGTTGAAACACTACACAGGCAACTCATTTCCAGTTTTCTACTTATATCTTTACAATAAACATGGTTATATAAAAATTAATATCTAAAACTTTTACCTTTTTTTCTCCAGATGATATTTTTGTTTTGGATTCAGTAAAAATGAAAATGCCTGACTTTTTTGCTTTAGTATTTTCTATTTATTAATTAATCTGGAATAGGCTTTTGTGAGACCAACTTTATTAATATATAAAACACATTAAAGATTGTAATGACTAATATATTTTTCCTTTTAGTGTTTATGTGATCATATATAAGGAATAAGAGTTATTGTGTGATAAGTTGTTTCAGCAATGATGCTTTTCTAAAAAGAATAATTTCTTGTGTTTTGTTGGTTACATGCTTTTTGAACTATAATTAGTCAGAGTAGAGCACAATTTGTAGTAACTAGACTTAAGAGAGGATGTCTGATTCTTTGGATATTAATAATTCCAAAGAAATTTAAATGCAATTTTATAATTCTAAGATGTTGAAATAATCTTCACAAAGAAATTAGAAAAATAACCTAAGAGGATTTAAAATAGCACATTTCATTTTATCTGCTGTCTGAATATCATCCATATTGTGCAGGTAAATTAACATAATTTAGAATGTAACGTTATTGCATATGAGCTGATATGCTAAACTTGTGATTTTGTAATAGCACAGACACCAGATATAATTTTGCCCTCATTCTTCAAAATTATCTAAAATCAGTCACACTTTTTGATTTCTATTATTATCTTTAGAATTATGGATATAGGTGCAATAAACAGCTTTCTTAGGCATTTTGGCCCCATATAATTGTCCTAAAATCATTAATTTTTAAAGTCTTTGAGCAACTTCAGGGGAAAATGTGATTTGTGTTTGTAGGCCTGTGTCAAGTTCATAGTTCCTCTTATATCATACTTTTTTTTCTCGAAGCACTTCTGATCGTTTCAAATTTGATAAAATTTGTGGAAGTAGAGAAAACAGAATCTGAAATCCAAAATCATCTTTTTGTGACTCCTTGTAAGAGCACAATCTTTTGCCGCATGTAGGATGTTAAGGGAAAAAAATCATCTTTGCCTTTTTTTCTCCATGCTGACACAGCCAAGAAATTATTTGCCTCAGAAAGGATATTTCTTTTGATAGACAGCTGTTTTTGTGCTAGTGTTTTCCATGGCATTCATGAACAATAGTGATCAGTCATTCAAAAAGTCTTTAATATAGACCCTAACTTGAAACTAGGAGTAAGAGAATGGAAAAATATTTGTAAAAACAACCCTTGAAGAGGACAAGCACTGCTTTTGCCAGGTGTGTTGGGTAAATCCCATGCCAGAACATTTAATTTCTCTTTATCACTAGAGTCTTCAAACTGCCTTGTCATTTTCATTTTCACACTTTTTAATTGCTTTTGTTCTGAAATTTGTCCTTTTCACCTTCTTGTGTACTTTTGGTCTGTGTCAAACTTGGCTTGGAACCTTAGAGTTATAAAAAGGAAAATCACAAAAGAGTGGCTCGGGCAACATCCTCTGGGAGAGACTGTGTTTAAATAGGCTGTAGAGACTTTTGAAATGTCAGAATCAAAATCAAAAGTAGAAAAATATGGCTAGTTGGAAGAACAAATGAATTTTTCTTAATATATAAAGGCAGCTCAGGGTGAAAGCAAAGAAAAAGAGCCGAGCTATCAAGCTAAATGATTTGCATGAGAAGGCAAAGGAACACTAGAATATTATCAGATCCATACTCAAAGTGATAGAAGCCAGCATTACTTTAAAAGGATGAATATGAAAGTGTTCCTAATTTTTTTTTGTCACCATATCCTTCATTTAAGAAATTATTAGTTTTAATTATTTTTCATTAATTTCTCCTTCACTTGTTTATAGTGTTTCCAATCTTCCCTATTGTTTCACTCTAATACAGAGATAAACAAAGGCACTAATGTCTGATTATGCTTGACACGTAACCCACATCTTACAATAACTTTTCATTGCTGTTTTTACTGATCACCACCTTGCTAATTCCATACTTCAGAATCTTTGAGACCAAGTATGCTGTATATTAAAAACTCCTATTGCTGAAGCTGCTGCAGTTTATCTAAAATACTATTTATCTCAAATTTCTACAGGGTACCTCAAATAGACTGTAGAATTGCTGTTTAATGTTCAGGTCTGGAAATACTGATATATATTTTTATGGATTTAATCAAGTCAATGTACTAGTAATCACACGGATGAGCAGAGGTATAGGGGCTGACTTTTTTGCCCTACAAATGATCTCTCTTGAAGAGGTTATCCAGTCTGCTAGAGGTAGGAATTATCAGAGAACATACACTGCTTTCCTCCACAGGATTTCTGTAATGTATGAACCATAAAGTAAGGCATGGAAGGAAAAGAGATTTATATTTTACAATTTGGGATCAGCAAGATTATATATTTAAATCTTTACAATGACATTGCTATATGAAGCAGTACAGACAGTACAAGCTAAATAAAAAAAAAGCTAAGGCAAAATCAATGCTCTAGAACTGTCTTTCTGAGCACCCTATGTGGACATTATCTACGCATCAAAATGGAAAGTTACTTGGCAGTTTTGCTTTTGTGTTTCTAACTATTTACACACAGGCTGTTTGGTCTGCTTTTTAGAAAAACACTCCCTGCAGAGTATCAGTGAAAAGCATATGTTCAATAAAAGATGTTTTTACAAGAAATCTGCACTTTTTCACTTAGAAGTTGTTACTAGGGGAATAAAAAAAAAATAAAAAGCCCTTCAAAGTTACTCTGTGAGCGAATATAAACATGCAATGCCTTCTTTTGAGGAAAGCCTGCAATAATACTTATTGGCCTTATAGATAAGTACGTTTGTTTGAATTTACTGCAACCAGTCAAGACAAATATCAGAGGTAATGTTATGTTTATTAGCAAAATTTACCAAGGTGGGAACAGTGACGTCTGGGACAGCCTTGGACCATCACTAGCTCATAATCAACACTACATAAGGTAGTGAATTTAAGCCTCGCAGACATTCCTCTGAGGTTCCCTTCCTGGATTCCTGAGCCACGTGGGCAAGCAGAGGTTGACATTTCACTTTCTATCTGTGTAAATGGATGCATAGGTCAAATTGCCACTACGTTAGGAAATAAACAGGTGACAATAAATCTGATACATTTTAGTTGAGTACCAACACTCAATATGAAGCAAGATTAAATTCAAAATTTTGATCCTGGATAACCATTCTCTATGACCAAGCCCTCTAGTATAGCACTCTGTATCTCCCCTTTAGATGAGAATTTAATGATGGCTAATCCCACCTGAACTTTCAGCAACTTAGCGATTTTTATATTTGTGGTTTATTCTCACAGACAACTACCATTGAATATAACTACCCTTAAAAATATTTCCCCTAAATTTGTGACTTTTAATTCAGAAATTTCACAGTCAATTTATACTACAATGACTTACTGTTCAGCTGTTGGAACTCAGTAATTTAATTAATTTAAGTAATTTAATCTTAGAGAATAACAAGATCATCCTACCTGTCATCATTCTTTAATTTTTTCAATGTATAAAATGCATAACAAAGGCTTTGCATAGTTGCATAATATGACACTACTGCATAATATGACATTAATCAAATGAGTTAATGTAAAAGATAAAGAATAAAAGAAATGAAGAAACTCTGTGAATTAGCAAAAATATCTTCACATAACTTTTTAAAAAAATATTGTTGTTCCTTTCTGCCTTCCAGTATCTCTGAGGAACATTAAAACTCTTAAGATTAGAAAAGCATTTGATTCCTAATAATTATATATAGGTAGCCAGAGGCTGGTACTTTGTAAAGAATCTTTAGCTGTGAAGTGTCTTTTGGTTCAGTGACTGAAAGTCAAATATATATGTATCATATATTTGGGGTGCCATTTTGTAATTTTTTTACTCTTTCAGAAAAGACACAGGCATGTACAAAAGGCTTAGACCCACAAATCCAGTCAACAGCCTTTATGTTCAGCAGCAGCAGAATTTGCATTCATTTTCATCTCTGATTTGGACAAGGTACTATTTATATCACTCACCTCTTTGGGAACTATTAAGCCAATGACAATTCTGGCCTATTTTCTTTCTCACAAAGCTTGTAATTGAGACCAACTGATTTTGCAGCTCATGCATTTCCAGAACGAGTGGAGGAAAAGGAGCACTTGTGGGTCTCATGTTCAGTATTAATACCCACATTAACATGTCTCACTGAAGGTGTAAAACCTTCTAACACTGTTGCAACTGACAGTGATCTAGAATTCTTCTTTTTTCTTTTATTCTCCTTTTTTTTTAAAGCTGACACACTATACCTAGTATAGTTACAACATATCTAGTTGTGCCTTGCTATGATTTTTGAGTTTAAAAAATAATTGAACTCTAAAAGCAGCAGGGTACAAGCTTATCATTACATGACTTACTGAAATTGTTTCTAGGACCATCTGCCATGAGACCCCGGCATTAACATGACTATGAGTTACCTGCGTGACCTCTATTTGCAATCCCTGTTTGTTCTTCAGCATCTCTAATGTGTTTGGACTCCTATGTAGTTGCATAATATCAAACTCTTGTTGAAAAATAAATCATCATTTTATGAATAATTGTAAACCTATGCCTAGACTTTCTTGAAAATGTTAGGAAAACAGGAACTGCTTTTAGTTTTAAAGACAATGGTGGGGTTTCCATACATATTCTAAGAAGTGCTTTGCCCTAGCTGGCTATACCATTTTTCTGAATGAAGTGATGAAATTTTATTGCGTTTTCCTTACCAACAGTAACATCTCTGAAGTGGCATAAGAACAATACTTCATTTTTTCGGAAGTAAAGCAAAAACAGGGGTGCAAAAAGCAATCTCCTAACACAAGTCTTTCAAAAAGGTAGTCTGTTTTAAATCACATTCCCCACTCTTTCTTTTGCATGTAAAAAGCCTCAAAAAGCACTCTTAAAAGAAGTTGTCTTTACCTAGAAAAAGAATCTATAGGTCCTTCAAATCAGAGACCATTAGGCCAAGATATTTCTCAAATATAAAAATCGCTGTTTATAACCTGGATTCAATTTTCAGCTGTAAAAAAACCCTAGGATTCTACTCCAACGGGACCAAATTTAAATTTTCTTACCTGTCATGCAGGCTTCTGCATTCACAAAGCTATTTGCTGCTGTTTATTGTTGATCTTCTTTGGCGGGAGGAGTGGAGGGAGAGGTAATATGTTCTATAAGAAATGTGCTCCAGAAAACTCATTTTGGAATCATAGAATGGTTTGTGTTGGAAGAGACCTTAAAGTTCCAACCTCCCTGCCATAGGCAGAGACACCTTGCTCTACACTAGGTTGCTCAGAGCCACATGCAACCCTGGTCTCCCCAGAGTCTTCTCTTCTTCAGGCTCAAAAAGTCCAGCTCTTTCAGACTGTCTTCATAGGAGAGGTTCTCCAGCCTCTTAATGATTTTTGTGACCCTTATTTGGACCCACTCTAAGAGGCCCATGTCTTTCTTGTGCTGAGGTCCCCAGACCTGGATGGAGTGCTCTAATTGGAGTCTCACGAGAGTGAAAGGGCAGAATCACCTCCCTTCACCTGCTGTCCACACTTCTTTGAGGTACCCTGGGATGCAGCTGGCTTTCTTGGCTGCATGTGCACATTGCTGGATCACGTCCATCTTTTCAGCTACGAGAACCCCCAGGTCATTCTCTGCAGGACTTTCGGCAATGAGTTCTTCCAGTCTGTACTCATTGCCCTGAATCAAGCAGGACCTTGCACTTCTGACTTACTGAACTTCATGAGGTTCTCATGGGTCCAATTCTCAAGCTAGTCCAGCCTCCACCTGGACATAGAGACACTGACTCAACTCTTTGGCTGTGTCCATCCAGCCAATTTGCTATCCACTGAATTTTGAGGTATCATGTAAAAATTTGGAGGGATCATGTCGAAAGCCTTACAGAACTCTAGGTAGATGACAGTAGTCTGTCTTCCCTTGTCAACTGTTGCTATCACTCCATCACAGAAGTCCAATGGATTGGTCAAGCATGATTTGCCTTTTGTGTAACCATGATGACTGCCTTGGATCTCCTCCTTTTCTTGGATATGCCTTAACATTGTTTCCATGAGGATCTGCTCCATGATCTTCCCAGGCACAGAGGTGAAGCTTAACAGTTTGTAGTTCCTCGATCTTTTTTATTCCCTTTTTTTTTAAGCTAGAGTGAAGTTTCCCTTTTTTTCAGTCATTAGGACTCTGTAAGATTGCCATAAACTTTCAAATTTGATGGAGACTGGTTTGGCAACATCATCAGCCTCTCAGGACCCTGGAGTGCATCTCATCAGTCCCCATAGACTTGTGGCTATGTTTTATTATGTGGTTCCAAACCTGCTCTTCATTCTCAGTGGGAGAGACTCAGCTCCCCCAACTCACCCCTAGAAGTTCAGGGGCTTGAGAAACATGGGAAATCTGATGGCCAGTAAGACTCCTTGAGTACCTCAGACTTCTCCATATCTGTTGGTACCTTTTAACCCTTCTCATTTCTCAGGGGGATTCACTCTCCTTGGCTTTTCTTCTCTGACCTGTGTACTTATAGAATTCCTTCTTATTATTCTTCACATCCCTTGACAAGTCTCATTTAATCTGTGCCTTGGCTTTCCTGACGTGATCCCTACACATCCAAACCATATCCCTGTTGTTTTCCTGGATTGTATGTCCTTACTTCTACTGGCTGTACCTTTCCTTTTTACTCCTGAGTGCAAGCCACAGATCCTTGCTCAGCCATGACAGTTTCTGTCTGGCCTTGTTCAATTTCCTACACACAGGAATAGAGTTCTTGCACTCCAAGAAAAATGACCTGAAAGACTTCCAGCTCTGGTCAGCCCCTCTGTCCCAAAGGACAGTTTCCCAGTGGATCTCGTCCACAAACTCTTTAAACAGCTGGAATTTTGCTCTTCTAAAACAGTACAGTTGGAATAATGGTGTCATAGTCTAGGGCTACGAATCACAAATAAAACAAGCCTAGATCTGTGGTCTAAAAGTCCAAAAATTATAACAGGTCACGAAGCAGTGGAGAAGCCAAGCCCAAAGGACATTTTCCAGGGCAGGAAGACAAGGTTAATCCTAAGACTAAAGAAGATTTATTGCATATCTGGGAATGAGAGTTGAACTGAATACAGAACTATAAGA
>JAWWES010000081.1:96773649-96914439 GCA_035583135.1 Lophotriccus pileatus | reverse complement strand
CAAGGTTAATCCTAAGACTAAAGAAGATTTATTGCATATCTGGGAATGAGAGTTGAACTGAATACAGAACTATAAGATAGGAAGATTAAACAGATTTTGCAAACAAAACTGTAAAATCTAGCTGTGATTGCAAAGGTAATGAATAACTGGGAACAAGAGATGGAATTGTCTTAGCTTTGTCAGAGACAGGACACTTGTCTGAGAAAACAATATCCAATAATCATAAAGAATTCTCATACACTTCTGAGATTGGACACTGTGATAGACAGAACTCGAAAATTACTTAACTTTAGACATACATTATAAAGTCTCTGGCTTAAACCTGTATTTGTACATAAGTGATCATTAATGGATTATTTGAGATCTGTTTGCATTGCTTCTAGCAGTGACAGGCTTATTAGAAAGCAGTTATTGAGACTGAACAAGTTAGTACTTCATTCACAGTAAATACAGGAAATGCATTTCTCTCTGTTGTATCAATTTCTTCTAAAGGTGCTGACAAGGACATTATTTTACGGAGTGCAGGCATCACAAAGGAGGTAAGCTAATAAAAATTACAAAAAAGTTAAAAGAATAGCCAGTCACAGCTGCTATTCTGCTCAAAGTAACATGAAAAAGCCCTTCAGCACTTCAGAATTGCATGATTTAAAAAGAATGCATGAATAAATAAATATCACCCTTAGTCTTCTTTTGTTAATCATATTTCTCTTAAATACCAAAGGTATATTAAATGAGTTCTGTCTACACAGAATGAGCCTTGTTCTCATTTACTCTTTTGTGTTCTTCCTTCTCACACAATAAAAATGAGAATCTTTGAGAAGATGTAGATTACACCATGTTTTCCCTCATGATTCATGGATGAGGTATAGGCTTGCCTTTCATTTGGTTTGCATGTTATATGCTCACTTACAGCAGTGTGCACTGAGAGTCAAGTAAATTTTTCTGTCAACAATATCCACTCAAATCAAAGAAACGTGCTTTTTGAACTGAATATTAAGAGCCAGGCAATAATCAGAAATAGAACCAAAATATTAGCTGATGGTAGATAGACCTTAAATCAATAGGGAAAATTAATTTCTGAAACAAGTTATTTCTGAATAAGTTATGAAATAATCTTTAATACCCATTTTCATTAGGAAAATACAATTAAAATTTACATTCTATGTGTTTATATAATTTCTGTAGGACTTTATCAGATACAGCTCCCTGACAAACTTGGCAGTCAGTCTCTCACTTGTTCTAAAGATTCATCATGAAAAGAATCAGTTTCCAAGCTGGCAGACTGTCTCACAGGTTCTTGTATCCAGTTTTCATATTTATTCACACTGGCTAGTAGTTCACTCCACGACTTTTAAAAAGTGCACTGTAAGAGAGCTGCTCATGACAGGGCAACAAAATCTAGATGTCAGATTCTCCTGTATTCTAATGTAAACTGCTTTGTTACAATATTATGTAAACAGTGCAATGGAGCAAAGGGAGGGGAAATCATATGATATAATGAGGCTATTTGGTGTATGGATTTAGTTTTTACTGTTTTAATTTTTCTGGCAGACTGCCAAAGTGGTTCACAAATTAGCAAGACAAAGACAAGGTTAAAACAGATACTGTCCAGTTTTGTGAGTGCATAATCTTGGCTCAGTCTCCGGAAATTTTTTACTTTTCTTCCTTGAAAACTAGGGAGTGCCTTTGGGGAACACATAGCTCTTTGAAACAGGGTGGGTGGGAAAGGACTGCTGAGGACTCTAGTAACCATTATACAGCATAATTTCTACAATGTCTTTTAATGTGCTAAATTTTATAGTCTCCATTTTGTTATTGTAGAGGAATTCTTTCCTCCACACACATATTCTCCACATTTAAATTGTCTTCAAATCAATGTGTCTTTTTGAAGTCAGTTTGCTTTAGGCATTATTCATCTCAGAGCAGGAGATGGAGGTGGATCAATAGAGCTTTCTCATCAGTATCCATCTTTTCAGAAACGCACACTGGATTACTGTTAGAAAACGAGAAAAGAAACGGTGAATGCATTATTCCTTCAGAACTTTGCCTTGTGGTTGTTTTCCCAATGCAGCAGTAAATGATTGTAGCACATCATGCAAAAGTAAATTTTCAATTTTGAATTTCAGCTGGCATTTAGCTGTGTACAGAGCCAGAAAAAATATTCTCCATTATTTTTGTTCTTACAATGAAGCCTGTAATTTACTATTAAATTAATTACCAATTTACTTAGAAAATTCTAAAGATTTAATTGGGATACCTATACAGAAAGTATAGTAAAGAAAAATGCTTTGATGGGTTTTTTTTTTTCTTCCTCGTTGAAACAAACTTAAGGCACACACTATTTCCTGATTTTAGTGTCATAGAACTGAGGCATTCAGGAACAAGCATGAGTATAGACAGAGATATGAGAGATAAATTAGAATATTATGCAGTTGATAATAATGGATTAATTCTCAAAATTGACACAGTATTACAAGAATCTTATATCTTCCAGTTACTCATAGTAAGAGCATTTCTCTTTCATCAGCAACAATATAAAATATAAATGATTTCTGTGTAGGGATTAGAAGGACTTGAGTTATCTGACAAACCTCAATACAAATTTTACTCCTACGATGATGAGGAAAACGTTATCAATCTTTGTTAACTTTCCTTTTGACTCGAATAAATCTTAAAGAAAACTTTTTTATTTACAAGACAAGAGTGTTATCAGTGCCTTAGAGGTCTGATTGTAGTTTGTTTCTTCTTGTGACAGCACAAACAGTAATATATTACAAAGGTTTATATATTGTTACAACTGAATATATGTACATGTATTCTAGTTAGGGGATTAGAGATTGCTGTGACGGGAGTGTTTAGAAGACTGATAAATCAAGGTGGTTTCAAACTTCAAGAACAAAATTTAATAGATTCATTCATTCATTACCAACACACTGCATGGTAATGTTTTGTTCCTACACATTAATAACCATTACCACTATGAACTCACACAACTTAACAGCTGTGTCTGAAGTTAGTGGTGAGCATACCATGTCTTGGAGCTGATGTCGTAGAGTGCACCATGATTGCCATGCTCCTTGGTGATACTGAGATGCCAGAATCAGGGTGACCAGGCTGGAGAGCCCTTTGGTGAGATAAATCAGAGAGGAGACTCCTGTCTTCTCCGTCCTTCCTCCATTACTGTTGGTGTTTTAGCCTTCTTGCTCCTCCTTTCCTCACCAAACAGGGCTTATCTTGCCTTTGATTTTCCCGTTGATCCATCTGGGGTATTTGTCAGGATGTCCTGCCAATCGGTCATACCTTCTGCTCGTCTTGTTCTTTATATTGCAGGTTCTCAGTTGTCTTCTCCCTTCAGCTACACCAATTGTTCTTAGCCCCATTGGTGGTCACAATGCTACCATGTTTACATAACATGCTTATACGTGATGTCTGTCTATGCCATCATAGCATTACAAAGCACTCACATGCTGCTGGTTACACTATTTTAGTACACATATAATTCTTAGTTGTGATTGTATCCTGATTAGGTTAGGAGAGGTGGTACACTTAGGTTATATAGGTGCTACAGACAGGTCTGTGTTTAAAATACAGTATCAAGGATTGCAGATTACAAAGTGCTTTATGTCCTTGAAACACACTTAACTTACATTGTGCATTAAGTCGCGTTTATCTACTAAATTACAAAGATGTTCTGAAGTATTTGTCAGTGTCTGAAAATCTGTAGGTCTGTTTTTAAATGTTCAGCTCACCAATAATTGCTAATTATAGAATGCAGTGGAAATTAGAATTAATTTATGGCCCTGAGTGCTTCCTAGAAAGGTACCATGATATATTAGACTATGTAAACAGCATGCACATTGGCATTTAGAAGAAATTATGCAGCAATTAGTCTAAAAGCACAGAAAGGAAAACCAGATTTAAAATAAAATCTTTAGTAAATAATATGAATAAAGAATGGCCTACAGATATATGTAAAAAAAGGAAAGGATGGTCTTGTGTACTACTGCAAGTTTTAAATAGGATTGAGGTGTGATTTTTTAAAAAATTGACATAATTAAATGCGTAATGTAGAGTTTAAATAAAAAACTGTAAGTATATTATCATCTACTTTTATTATTAATTTGTCACTTCTATGCATATTTGATCATTTAGGCTTCATCCTACTTTCTGATTTTTCAGGAATATTATCTCTGTGATGAAGGATCTTAAAACGTGATATTGGTTAATTAATTTGCAACCACAGTGACAAGTAGACAAGAACTATGCGTATTTTACAAGATATGAGTTGATATTGATACCAGTTTTGCTTTTTTTTTGTCTGAAAAAGAGTTTTTATAAAGATATGGAAGATGTAGTTGTGTTGATTTTCTACAGCATTTTGCATTTGGAACAGATTTTTATATTTTAGTCCTGTCTATTTTAATCAATTGTTAATAAATATACTTCTCTGTTCATTTCTCAATTTTATTTCTTTTCACTTTTCTTCAGTATTTCCTAGTAGAAAGAGGAAAAAAAAAACTTTAACCACCCTTAAAAACAAAAAATGGAATATTATTGCACTTCTTTATTTCATCCAGCTAATGAAGAAGACTGCCACTGGCATGACAAAATATGTCCTACCAGAATTTTTGCCAACATTTCAAGATTTAAAAAATTAATAGTTCAGATAAAATATACATATGTAGAGTTCTTAATCTAGGCAAGATAAATAGAAAGTATTATTTCACATGGTGATGAGATGAAAGAGAAATGTAGTTTTGTCTATTTTGTCAGTTCATTTGTTTATTTGACAACAGCTAACATTAAGTGAAATATTATTTCACCACTTTGATATATTATTATTATACACTTTCCTAGAGAAGCTCTAAAGTACCACTTATGTAGGGTTTATCATAAGAGAAGAATACTGTTTCAAAATACTTCAATTAAAAATCCAAAAATAATCAATAGTATTTCTTTACATGGCACGCACTTTAGACTAACAGTGATTCATTAATAACTTGAGGCAATCCTGTGATCTAAAATTAACACAATTGCTGTATTTAAATCCCTGAAGAAACATAAAGAGTTTAAAGAAATAGAAAACATGGAAGCTGAAAGTATCTCTCAATGCAGTAAAGGATCTGTTCTGCAGGAAAGGAAGGGCTTCAGGTTCAAGGACTTTCACATCAGCAACTTTCATGAAACATTAAATTCAGTTCAAATATAAATTTCTGAGAAGAAAAAATAGATCCATGGAACAAACCACAGCCAAATTTACTAAACATGATTGAGGAGAGTTTTGCATAGGAATGCAAAAGGAATGCTACCTGGGTGCAAATGCTGTTAGAATTTATATTATGTGGATCCTAAACTAAAATGATTTTTATGTGCTGAAAGTGAGTCAGGAAAACTGATTATACAAAAAACATCCAACTTGTGGTGGGTAGTTTGAATATTATCCCAAAATGGTACTTCTAATAAGGAGCATCACAGCACTAAGACACGCAAATTGCCACCTGCTGTGCCATCATTACAGCAAGTACAGAGGCAGTAATTATGGGAATTATAGAAAATAAATGGAGAAATCCTGCTGTTTCCAAACACCTGCTGATAGGTAGAATGTCTGCTGATATTTTCCTTTGAACATAATTTTTTGTTTTGCCTCCATCTTCAGAAGTAAGCAAATGTTGTGAATAGCTGAAGGAGTCCTACTGAAGTGGTAGACCAGATTAGGAAGCATATGGCAACACGCACTTAAATCCTTACCACATGAGTTTAACCACAACCTTTAATATGAGCACAGTGAAGTGCTATCCACACAGTGGTACTTCCCAGACTCAGAGAAGGTGAATACCAGTGAAACCTAAGATGTGTCATAGAGAGAAGTGAGAGAAACAGCCCTGCAGACACCAAGGTCAGTGAAGAAGGAGGGGCAGGAGATGCTCCAGCTGCCAAAGCAGACCTGTGGTGCAGCCTATGGTGCAGATTGTGGTGAGGCAGCTGTGCACCTGCAGCCTGTGGAGGTCAATGGGGGAGTAGAGATCCACTTGCAGCCCATGCCGAGCTCCAAGCCAGATCAGGTGGATGCCCAAAAGAGTCTGTGACCCTGTGGGGGGTCCACATGGGAGAAGTCTATTCCTGAAGGACTGCATTCCATCAGAGAGACCCAAGTTGGAGCAGTTCATGAAAAGCTACAGTCTGTGAGAAGGACTCACTTAGAAGTTGATGGAGAGCTGTCTCCTGTGGGAAGGACCCCATGATGAAGCAGGGGAAGGGTGTGAGCAGTCCTCCCCCTGAGGAGAAAGGAATGACGGAGACCATGTGTGATGAACTGATCGCAACTCCCATTTCCCATCCACCTGCCCCCCTCTTGGGGGGGAGGAGGTAGAGAATTAGTGTGTGAAGTTAAGCCTAGGAAGAAGAGAGGAGTGGAGGGAAAGTGTTTTAGGATTTTTTTTTCTCTTTATTTGTTTTTATTATTTATTTTATTTTACTTTTATTTATTTGTTTATGTTCTCTTGTTTTTATTTTCTCTTTGTCCTACTCTGACTTGTTTGTTAATAAATTATATTAATTTTATCCAAGTCTGTTTTGCCCATGAGAGTAACTGGTGAGTGATCTCTCCCTGTCCTTATCTCGACCTACTAGCCTTTCATTCTGTTTTCTCTCCCCTGCCCAGATAAGGACGGGAGTGGTAGAGTGGCTTTGATGGGCACTGGGTGTCCAGCCAGGGTCAGCCCACCACATTGGACTAGCATCATTTCTCCCTTAATGACTATTTCTCACATAAGAAATAGTTATCTTTGTAGCTTGCTAAAATAATTTTAATGTTGGACATTAATTATTAGCTTTTAAAGTAATTAAAATCTCATTACCAATTCAAATTAAATAAAATTAATTATTATGACTTGTGGAACTGTTATTAAATAGCAGAAGCAGTAAGAAAAATGGAAGAAGAAATAAATTAAAATATTAATTTTAGAATTTATACAATTAGGAAAGCACGAGAAAATAATCTCTTTTATATTTTGTAAATATCAGGTTTTGCTTTATATTTTCTATTCTCTTTCTGTGCCTCAGTACTGTTTTCTACTATATATTCTTCCTCATCTGTTGACATTCTCACAATATCCCCTCTTATATATGGAAAAAGATAATTTCTCTTTCTGGCTATGATAAATTCAATCATATCCCTGTCTCCTCCTTCCTGGCTATACTGATTTGATTACTGTATCAACTTCACCTCTTGCATTTTCCTGATCTTAATGACCTGATTGCTGTTTACATACACTCTTTAATAAGTAATGTAGATCTTAGATACAAAATATGTCTTAGAATCTCTTTTAAGTTGCATTCGTTACTGGTAGCTGCAAATCTCCTGACCTCATACACATCTTCAAAATGTACTCTTTTTGGTACATATTTTACACAATATATGATTTACAAATATTCAAAAATACAAGCAGAGAATATTCAAGGCGGAACATATCAAGACTGGAAGATATAATTTCAACCAACTTCATATTTTTTCTGTGCTTGTCTGGACCTTTCATCATGAAAACAAACAAAGTAAAATGCAGGTATATTTAACCTTATTACAAAATTTATTTTCTTAAACTGATATGAAATTTTTTACTCTTTCAATTAAATTGAATACAACAAGCAACTGTCTTGTGAAAGTTACCATTCCTTACTATAGGTCTGTCTCCCACAATAATAGTATTTCATAATATCACATAAACTTCTGATGATACAAACTGTCTTGTTTATCACTTAAATACCACCCTATTGTTGGAAATATTTCTTTTCAGAACTTGCAAGAAGGAAAATGCCATAAAGAGAAGATAAAGCTGAATTTGGAAGGATGCAGTATCTTGAGTTGCTGCTTACTTTGGATATGATGGACAAGTCTTTCTTGGAATATATCCCCTGAGTTTCTGTGCATATTGTATTAAGAAATGCTAAAATAAATAGAAATAAAATATCATTAACAGAGAATTTAATAGTACGAATAAACAAATATACAAAAGCAATAAACAAACCAGAAAGCAATTCAACTATTTTTCAATACCTGAAAAATTTCTGGCTTTAATGACAGAGAAATGAATGTGTTATCTTTTGCTCTCAGATGGATAATATTTTATGTTGCTTTCTTCTTTTCCTTCCTACTTAGTTGACGGGTCTCTAATTGCCCAATATGCCCTTTTAGAAATAAACTTTCTACTTCCTATAGACCATTAAGTTTTTGATTTGTCCCTGATGGCATGCCCTTATTCATCTTCTCCCCAGCTTTTTTTGCAGTGTCTCAGTTCTTCTGTAATGACTACAGTAGTATCAACTCATTATCTACTTGTTTTGCCCATTCTTTGCTCATTATATTGTTTCAGTTTCCCCATAAATGTCCTTGGAATATTAGTTCTCTGTTTTCCCAGCAGAACATTTTTATGTGTGCAGCTGGTGAGTCTCCTTCAGAAAACCTCAAGCTTCCTCTCTTTTGCTGCACTACTCCAACAGTTTGTTCCCTATTTTGACATGAAACAAGTACACACATAAAGGTACTCTGCTGGGGCTGCCTGCTGCCTCTCAACTGGAGATCTAAAAACCCAGCAGGAAAGGAACACCAGCTTCAAATTTCTTTTTGTTGCCCCCAGCTGTGCAGGATGTTGCCATACTGTTAAATCCAGCTGACTTTCTGGAAGATGTAAATTTGCCAAGATCTGAGGGGCTTATGATCTTCCAAGTTCCTGATGCTGTGTTCCACAGGAAGTCATTCCTATTCTTACCACTTGCCAGTCGTCAGTCTCCTCTGGCTTCTTTCCAGCCCTTCTCATTTTCTCTTACCAACCATGACCAACACTAGATACATTTTCTTTCTTCCACCTTCAAAAATCAGTTTGATTCCAATTTGTTCATGTATTTTACAAAAGCATGTTGTATACTCTACAAAAGTACTTCTTTTTTACCAGACCACCTTTCTTGGGTAAATTTTTTATTAGTATGAAACTGTCCCATAGATCTATCACTGCTTATATTAAACATTTTCCCCAGGACATATCTGTAGGTTAAAATAGTTTCTTTAATTTCAGTCAGACATGCTACTTGCAGCTATTGAAAGATAATATGCACTTTAATTTTTGTGAGTGTTTTTTTCTCATTAGGTGATTATTGATCCTTTTATTTCTCCCCTAGTTGTTTCTATTTCTGACAATTCATTCTGAAAAGAACCTCTTGATGTAGCTTTGTACAATGCTACTCCATGTATAGCTTTCATTATTATTTCACACTTTTTTTGATTCTACATAAAATCAACAAGGAATGGGGGAGAATGCCAATTCGTACATCAATGATTTAAGTAAACGGACTTAACACCAAAAATGAGATCTATCAAGTATATTCTTATACCAGACACATTTGGAAAACTCTTTAATCATCTTTTCATAAGGAGAAAGAGGAGTAAATTCACCGAATCTTCATCACTAATGTTCCTATTTGTTTCATTGTGTAAGTGTGCACCAAACTGATCTTTCTTCGATTTATTTTAATATAGTTTCTTCTATTCTTGATAGGGTTGGACTTTCTCTTTTTGATAAGGTATTCCAAGATTTAATGTTTTATAGATAGTGTAATTAAATTGAAAGGCTTGAGGATAGACATTGTGCTACTGATTGTTGGTACTATAAGCCTAAGTGGAAGCACCATGGCCAGCTTGCTCTTTACAGTGGGGTATTTCTATTTTGTGACCATAAATGACATGAGAATCATGTTGGTATCCATCTCACTAACATACCTATTCAACTGGAAAATGAACACAAATATTCTTAGTTTAAATACCAATTTTTTTCCTTAAGAAAAGAGGACTAACAAATGTTCTTTGTCATAGATGTAAGTAGTGACATTTTGTCTACTCCTTTAATTTTGAAAACACTTTAATTTATAATTGTATTTTTGCTAAATTATAGACCTATGTTGTCAACAAAGTACTTGCAGGTGTCATATCACTGAATCAAAGACAGAATTAAGCAAGTTTGGTTCCAGCTTTGCCCACAGTAGCAATGCAAATCTAGCAGACAGTAGCGAAGAGAGTGACTTTTAGAAGACAGTAGGTGGTACAGAGGACCCGGCAGCAGCACTGAAAGTTCCCAGCTTCCATTTGGGACTAGCTCTATTCTATTTCCATGTGGGGAATGAACAACCAGGGGTGCACTGGGAATTTATTTTGTTTCTTAGTTTCATTCATATTATATTGAGGACATGTGCTCTGCAACAGCTCCAAATTGGGAGTGAAAGCCGAGAAGGTGGAGGTAATTTTGGACAAAAGACCCCAGAAAAATGTGTGCCTTGACTGACTTGGAAAAAAAAAAAAATTAACCACAAAACGTAAGAAAAATAAATCAAATGTATAGTCTTAAACCACTTCCTACAAAACCTTTCCTAAATTTGAGTAAAATGCATTTGGAAAGTACCTTAAAAATGCCACTGATATGTTCTAATTCAACTGTTGATAACACATCAGGACATTTCAGGTTTGTGCTCTGCACCTAAGTGCTGAATTTGCCCCTCTGATAGGGAAACATGACAGCTGAATGACTCCTTGCTATGTGCTGTCACTGGTAGCTTTTGATAAGCCCCAGCTTGAACCAAACATGTCGTAGCTTTGGGTTCACCTGTATACTTGCGGCAAAATAGCTCATTTCCATTCTTCTCATTTGGACAGAGAGGCATTTTTTGTTGTATTTATTATGCTACACATATTTTAAAGCTATACAAGGGAAAAACCCGGCAAAGGACAACTTGCTTACCTGCAGAATCTTTACTTCTAGTGATGATAGCACATTACTTTCATACACTGTACTTTCATATACTGAGTATGTATATGAAGGCATCTGTGGTCTTCACAGATATCAGGACTGTTTACAGCCAAATAATGAAACATTTTTAAGATAAAGATTTTTGAGTCTGTGTGGATTTCACAGGTCTACAGATCTAAACTAAAGAATATTTTGGCATGAGGATGAATAAAGTTTCCAGTCATCAGCTGAACCAGGATTTTAATTTTTTTAGTTGAGTAATAGATTGAATAGTGAAATGAAATCCTGAAGCATTGTTCTTTAACTAGTAAGGAAGTTTTGGATTGGGTTTTGAGGAGTTAGTGTTTGTGTATTTTTATAATCTCCTCCTATTTGGTGAGCAGATTCATATTCTACTCTGAATTCAGTTTAAGACCTATATTAAAATTCTGCATGTTTTATAATGAATCTCACACGATAAAGAACAAAATGTGTGACTGAAGTACTATTGTTGGGACAAAATGCTAAATTCATGATAAATGCCCTTTGCAATGTACCATTTCTCTATTTCACACTCTAACAGCTTTAACCCAATTGCCCAAATTGTATGTCAGATGTATCAGGATCTTTGTATTCCGCTGCACTAAAGGCAAGTGAAAATTCTTGTTGACTTCACTGAAAATGGAAATTTTCCCCTTGCAAACAGGTTTTGTAGCCACTTGAAAAAACTCTGTAACATTTTACAAACATTTCCTGTTAGCTAGTAAAGAGTACAGGGCATCAGATTCTTTTTTTTTTTTTTTTAAATTAAGTTATTTCTGTGTTTTCTATTAGTTTATGGTATAATTTTGTTTATGTCAAATTTTATATGCTCAATCTGCTTATCTGTAAGCAGCATGTAAAACCTCGCTTACTTCAGAGACAACACATAAGGGTTAATTAATGCTTCTGTGATGCTTTGAAGTCTATAATGACAGTCACTGCAGAGGGTGGAATACCATTATCATTACTAACACTGTTACTATTTACGGTAGTTCTCACTAATTTTTCTCTTTGTCTCTAGGAGTTCTTGATTCCTCCTACAAAAAAAGCCTAAAAATCACTATCAATAATGTGCATAAGTTATATATTTAGTAACTTTACACCCTACTCATGTGGCTCTTCATCAGTTTGCCACAGGGAAACATCTGTTGCTACATGTCACCTTTCTTGGCGCTTACTTTATACAAAATCTTCTGATTTTCTGGTTTTTGTGTCTTTCAATAGTACTCTTTATTTTATCTGGTTCTTTATGATTTAATTTCTAATGCCTTGCATGCACTTCCTATAGTCACTTGCTCATTTTTATTAGGTTTCTCGTTTTCCTGTCATTTTGTCACTGTTTCACCAGCCATCTGGCCTGCTAATTTTCCTCTGACTTTTAGTACTTTCCTCATCATTGCCTCATGTACATGGGAAAGAAGTGATTACATCCTGCTGTCAGGCTTGAGATTGTTGGGTTTTTTTTTCACCAAGAGTACCTCTTTTTTTCTCTTCCTTAGTTTTTATTCATGTAATTCAAATCATCAGAAGGAAACAACCAAGTTTTCATTGAACACCATTAATTATATAATTAAAAGAGCAAACATTTAAGGCAGAAATTATAGTAAAGGTTTTACCCTAACTAAAGTTGAAAGTCTACTTTGCAGAAATCAGTATCCCAGGAATTCCCTTGAAAGTAACTTCAATATTCAATAGAGGTAAACAGTGATTTTAGAGTATGATTTAGAAGATCTATTTCAAACATCAATACAAGCATGAGCTAACTTCTCTCTACTGACTGTAGAAATTGCTTAAACTATTAGTTTAACTGAAGAAATCTACATTTGGCCAGATGAATCACATATTCTGACACTGTGTTCAGCTGTGGATACTAAATTATGTCCACGGCTGGTAAAGTGTTCGGTAACAAGTTAGGACCAGTGGGTATAATTTTTTTGAAATCAAGGCAGTATTTCCAAGGATGAAGCAACTTAAGGAATACCGCCCATATATTTTAGTAATCCAGCTACGTTACTACAGACTTACCATTACCAAAACCTTCAGACTGTCATAGTTTTTCAAGTTACTCATTTGTTTCAGAGATGATAGCTATTTGGAATGCCTCAGTTTTGGCTCACTCAGGCACTGGCTTGCTGAAGCACATTAGTCATGATTTTAAGAAAGCTAAAAAAATACAGCTTCTGATGATGTTCTGTACTCCTGGAAATTAACCTGCAACCACTTCAAAGTGATCTTCTGAATTGGAAGCTAGCAACATGTCAGTCTGCTCATATTCCAAATATGTCATTTTGCTTTCATTGACAGTGAAAATCCTCATTGATTTCCTGAGGTCATTTTGACATTTTCACACCAAAATAATGTGGTTCTAGCTAATATGTTTCTGGTTATTGCAAAAGGATACCCTTTTTACTTTCCATTTTCTTAATGCAATCTGTTTTAACTGCAGATTTGGATCTTCTCTTTGAAGGAATTAGAAATTGATGCTTTCCTATAAAGGCCAAAAACTACTGTATGATAGTCTGTGGCATCCATGTCAGGCCAGGGACAGAAGTCCTTTGACTATTTCTAAACAAAAAAAGAAATACTAAACAGCTTTTGTGAAAGGGAAGAAAATGGATGAAGTAGTGCTCCTTCATAGATGCAGCATCCTGTGCTGAACAATATTAAATTAATTCTTGACACAATTGATTGCAGTATCTCACCTGAAATTATGGTTCACAGCCATCTGTGTTGATGCCAAGTGGCAATCTACATTTTCATGGCATAAAGCAAAGAGATTAGGGTATATTTTTGGGTTGGATTTGGAGGTTTTTTTGATAGTTACGAGTAACCACTGTTAATGCAGCAAGAGATTTGGACTTACACTTCTGGCCCAGGAAACACAAAATCATGTACTGTAGTTGAGCTAGTAAAATCTATTTAATAGTCTTAATTTCTTAGTCATTGTGCTGTGCTGACTGCAGTTTTACAACAACCTGGTCAGAGATGTCACTTTTCCCTTTGTCATAGTTTACAATCCCTTTCTTCTGCAGCATTGTAGCCCAGTTTGTTACGAAATATTCACAAGAATATTGGTGTGAAGCACCAGCAAAGTATTCTCAAGCTTTTACCTTTCCTTTGGGGTGCAGACTAACGGGAAGAAGAGAGAAACATTAATCTAACCAATAATAACTGCTCCTGTCCTATAGAGAATCTGGGAGTACTTACTAGAGCTTAAGAGACCAAAAATAGCTTATATAGCTGAATTTGGGCTATGTCTCATGAATGGTCTGCTCTGCTTCAAAATTAAGAAAAGTTAATTAAATGAGGGGCACAGACCAGGTCCTTTCTTTAAGTATCCTTTCACTTTAAAATCCATCATACAGGTTTGTTATTGATATCTATGGATATCCTGGGACAGAAAAAGACAGATACTACACGTTTAACTGAAGTAGATCTTGGGGAACAAAGACGGTGTGAGTCAAGAGGCAGCTGTGGGCTGGTTGAAGTGTTTCGGTCATGTTACTAAAACTACCATTCAGCTTTTACCTTGGCATTAAAACTTTGTTCCTGAGACATTGCTGTGGTTTGAATGACAGTGTATAACCTGAGCAACTCACTTCTGTTTGTGTCACAAGGATGTAGCTGATGTTCAAAACTTGAATTAGTGATTCTGAACTACATGTTACATTGTTGCCACTGATGTTTGTGACATAATATTCACTACTAACTTCAATATCACTACCTGTCAATTGTGTTGCTGCTACTCCAAATGTTCTTACAACCATGGATGTGATATCATCTCCCATGCCAGAGGCTGTTTGACTGCTTTCAGAGTATGTGATGATTAGCATTGTTTGATGAGACAGTTCTTTGTTGTTAATTTCTTTGAAGCTGGAATTGTTTTTGTCTCGGAATTATCCCATGACCAACATAGATTCTCTAGTGAAAGCTATTTCTCTCTGGCAATTTTCCTTACTGCTCACTTCTTTTAAAGAAGTCAAAAAGTTATTTGCTTTTTGTGAAATGTTTCAATAGTTGATTCAATCACTACATTAAATAAGACCAAAAAATATAAATAAACACTAATGTAACTCGAGGGGGCAAGAATGGTGTTCACAGTGTGAACAGAAACATCTTTGGCACAGTAGGTAAATTTCTAGAGTAAATTGCATTATATATGTCACCAATGAAAATGTCTGTAATGTTTCCTTTATTCATATTTTACCAGTTTCTGCAACATTGATGCAAAAACTAGGATTGATTGTGTGAAACTTCTTTATCAGTATTTGAAAATCATCTAGTATTGTTTAAATATTAATAAAAATAACAAGAATGATTATGATAATATGCATTTTCTTTTTAGAATTTGGAAATGTATTTGCTACCCACAGCTGTGAATAACACAATCCAGTCCTTTATAGATATATTTTTTAACTAGATATCTGTGACTCTGAAGGATAAATTTCTTTAAATGATAGACATATTCCTTCATGGAAAATAATACAAGTGCATATTAGGCACTGCCACTGTAACTAAAGCATGTTAATCTCTATACTGCCATCTTAATTCCACATCCCAGTATATCCAAGAGTGTGTAAATTAGCTTGCTGTCGTACAATTTTTTTGGTATGATGACATTTCTGGTGATCTTAATGCTGAGCAGAAACAGTGTCAGGAGGGAATATCTGTAAGAGAGACAGCTAAATTAACACTAAGTTAACTTTTTACATATTTTTCTGCATCTTAGCCTCTTTGAATCTGAGTTAGCTGCTTGAAAAAAGGGGATAAAATCTCAGTTTTGGGGCTTCTGGTTTTTTGGGGTTTTTTTTGTTTGTTGGTTGGTTTGGTTTTTTTTGTTTTGTTTTGTTTTTTTTCTTACTATTTTTTCTTGCTTTGTTTGCAGTAGAATTGGGAAAAAGAAATACAAAAGAGAAAGGAGAAGAGTATGTGCTGAGTACATCAGCTGCCTGACTGGCGAGCCATCTGGACACATAGGGTGTCTCAGATGTCTTGGTCTCACAGTTGGCTGCAACTCTGCCTTCAGTTGGAGGGAGGGAGGGAAATGCTGAAGCCTTGTGATAGTCAGGGGACATGTGACTGAGGCCAGGGTTAGGAATGTTTCAAAAGGCCTCCTCATAAAGAGCAGTCAAAGTTCAGTCTCTGTGTGCAAAGTAGGTAGGACAGTTTGGCCTTTATGACTTGCACCTACAAAATCAGAACGTGTGATGACTAATACCTTACAACAAAAGATTACTTCATATGTCAAAGTAAGAAGTTTCCTGTGACTGAATTACACTTGCTGTGTCTGGACTGGCCATTTATATTAGGAAGGATGATGTATGGAGATCAGAAAGAGGTAAAATATTACAAAACAGACTTATACATAATGACTGACTGGTAGAAGAGGCCAACGAGGTTGGTGGCAAGTGTGCAGATGGACCGCTAAAAGCTGGATGGCGCATTTCATTAGGCTGGTGGCTGCTGAATTCCTACACTATAACTTCAGAGATCTCACTTTCAAAATTCTGTTTACTGTATCTGAATAATGACAAGGTGGTCTGACTCACAGTCTACCCTTCTCATATTTCTTTTCTTTGGAAGTCTTTAGGCAAGGATGAATGACACCTGCTTATAAGAGAGATCATATTTCTAAATATTTGTCCTGCTTGAAGACAAGGATCATATGAATCTTATAAAGCATCAAAAAAAAAAAAAAGAGAGAAATACTGCTCATGCTAAGATTCAGATTTGTCAGGAATTTGAATATCAATGGGGAGATAGGATAGCCATCTCCAATGTTTCTTGCCAAATGTTTAAACAGTATGTAGGATCTTGTTAAAATGATCTAACTGGTATAAGGTCTGCTAACTATTGGCAGGAGAGAGATACTTACGTTCTTGAACTATATTGCAGTACTGTCATGTCTGACATTAATTCTGAATGATCTAAAAATATCACTCAGTATATTTTTCTAACACTAAGCATCAATTCCACAAGAAAAACATGAATATTTCTTGCACAAGTTCTCCATTGGTTTTCTTAACTACAGTTTCATTTCTGTAGAAATTTTGTGGCAACATTTCAATGCCTGCTGGACTAGCTATGTGATTTCAATTTAATTTCACTGTAGTTTTTCTGGTTTTAAGTATAGTTCAGTAGTCTGAGAAAAATGTGACTATACCAGCAAAAGAATCAGAACACATCTATTCTGTGTGAAAGAAAATAATTTTTTCTTTGGCCTCTATAATTGCATTTCTGTTTCCAGGCTCATCTCCCTGGTTAATAACGGAAATATTGATTTACGAAGAAAAGTAGTTTTAAAACACAGTAAAAAACACTTCTGGATAAAATCATAAAATGGGATGTGTTTTGAAACTTTGGAAGACACATTCTTTTAAAACAGAAATTTATCTATTTTTAGATGACTTAAAATAATATTTAGGACTTGTATTTCAGCAAGAAGTCATCAATTTCATTAAAAAGTCAGTTTAACTACCAGTATTCTTAATTTTGTGTACTTTTTTTTATTTTGAAAAGTCACTTTGAAATTAGTTTACCTAGTTAATGTAAAAAACATGTACATTTTTTAGTGTAGGGGCAAAATTTGATGGAAAAAATAGTACTATTTTTATTTACTTGTCCAATCCTTCTACTTGCAGGTAGAATATTATACTCACTACTGTTGTATTGACTATAATCATGTCTATAGTTATGCTGACCAAAGCTTTCCTCAATAATACTCTTAGAAGCATTTATAAATTTGTCCTCTCTGTTAGTAAGTTTTCAATTTTCCACACTGAGCATTATTTTAAAATGTAGTGATTCAATGTAACAATTTATGTATTTTTATGCACAGCAACAAAAGCATACAAAATAATTTGTAACCATTTTGTGAGCTTCACTTAGATATTTTAGCATCCTTTTATATAGTTTCATATATTATTTGTTTTCTTCTTTTCCTGATGAGAAAACATAAGCAGAACAGTGGCTTTTATGTTTTTCAACTCTATTTCTTTCACCAGCATTTCATTTATATGGATCCAAATGTTTAATGGTAATAATGGTATCACATGCCAATGTGAAACTCACAACCAGGTCCTTACACAAAAATCTCTCAGGGTTGCAAAGAGAGTTGGAATCACAATAATTTTTAATATTTTGAAGCCAAAATGAAAACAAACCTCCTTAACTTGTCTCAGAATGTTATCACAGAAATGTTTTACCATTTTTTAAAAATAATTCTTTGCATCTTTAGTGTTCTGCAATATTGCCTTAGTTTTGGGGCTATATGTTTGGGTAGAACTCTAACAGCTACATATACTCTAACCCCAAAAATTGAATGATTTATTTTATCTCCAAACAGGACAGCCTCCTTTTTAAATGTGTTAACTTCTTAGTGTTCCTTCTACTTGAAATGGGATTAATTACATTTACATTACATTACAACAGATAAAAGTCTGACAGATAATAAAGACAGAATCATTAGTGCAATGAATCCCATTAACATCCTTAATACCTGCTTCACAACCATTTTTTACAGTCAGTTATGTTTGGACTCTCAGGTCTGAAAAGTAAGCAAAGGATGTATCCATCAGAGAGATGTTCTGACATTAGAATGTCTACAGGCAAATAATGCCAAAATTAATGTCTTTTCTGCATTCTACAGTAACTCTATGGTTAGTTAAACTTCTATTTTTGCTCCTTCCTATAGTTCAGTGCTCTTACTGCTGCTTTCTCTCCCTGTTTTGAGACTACCATGTATTGTAGATCTGTCTGGATTTTATGCTGTTCTCTATGCTTTCTGAAGTGTCAAAAGACAAATGATAGGCAAAATTTCTTTCCCTTTTTCTTCCTCCCTTTTCCCTATGATAATGTGCTAAATGTGGCTACTCAGGTAGCCCCCTTTTTTCCCCTGCCATTAAATCAGCTCAGCATCTTTGTAGATGAGTTATGCTTGACAAGGCCAGAATCAGTCTGGATACAGTTGCAGCATCCCAAGAAGAATAGTAGGAGAAATAGAGTCTATGGACATAGTCTTACCAGAGCTCTGGGATACAAAAAACTGAAGGTAAAGGAAAACTTGTTTAAAAAAAAAAAAAATAAAAAATCATGTAACAGAAATTATAATTTCTAAAATAAGTAAAACACTCTCATTTTAGCTATTCTCAGTAGTGCTGTAAATTACCAACAACATGTAAAACGTATTGTTTGTTTGGCTAAGAACAGTTCCAAGGTAGATGTTGGGTGAGAAAAAAAAAACTTACATTTGTAATTTTATGTAAATATCTGGGACATTATTTACTGGACACTGTCTTTGCATCATGATTTAAGCCCAGCTGGAAATTAAGCACCACGCATCCGCTCACTCAGCTGCCCTCTGCCTCCCACCCTCAACCTGGTGTAATGGGGAGAAGAATCAAAGTAAAACTTCGATTTTAATTTAATACTCAAAAATATAGTAAAAATATAATAATGATGGTAAATTACAATGATAATGATGATAATAATAAGGGAAAAAATAAGTGATGCACAATACTATTGCTCACCACCCACTGACCAATGCCAGACCCCGCTTTCCAAACCTGAACTAGCCATCCTTCCAGGTAACTCCCCCTAGTTTATATATTGGGCATGATGTTCTATGATGTGGAATGGAATATCCCTTTGGTCAGTTCGGGTCACCAGTTCCAGCTATGTTCCCTCCCAGTTTCTTTTGCATACCTTCTCACTGACAGTGCACGAGACAAGAAAAAAATCTTTGACCTAGCTAAAAACCAAGACATCAGTGTGTCATCAATACCACTCTCATTCTGAATCCAAAACACCGCACTGTACCAACTACTGAGAAGAAATTAGCTCTATCGTAGCCAAAATTATTTCACTTTGTTACCATAGTATTTTCAGAAGTCCATACAAGGCTCGTATATGCTCTATAATCATGAATGTGACTAGACTAATGTAGCACTGCTAGATACAAGTCCTTGAGATGTACACTTTATTTCTTATGTTTTCCTTTAGTTTGTCGGCTTCAAGGTTTTCTCAGCTATTTCTATATTGAGAAATACTCCTTCAAGGTGCAGTAAATGGATTTGTGTATTAACACTGGAAGAGCAATTATGACAGAAATGAGCATGCTCTGTGAATACCGTTAACAATAAGAAGGTCCAACTCATTTAATTAGCTACTATGTCCCTAAAGCTTTGAATGTGTGAAATGTTCTATAAGCAGAGAAATATTTTATTATCACTTTACTCAAGGTCCTAGCTAGGCGTAATGAGGGAAATTTGGATTTTCTCGTAGGAAATTGGACCAAAAAATTGCTGTCAACCAGGAATCCTGGGAATTGAGCAGCTAAAGGGATTAGAAAAACCTGGAGTCCGACAACTTTTACTGTGGAATTAAAGATTTATTTTTAATAGACTTTGGCTCTAAATTTATTAAAAATGGTAATACAGGAAACAATTAAGAGCTAGCAGAAGGAACTGGGCAAACAAAGACATTAATCACGGATTCTTCAAAATGAAAAATGTCTTTAGAAATTATATGAAATATCACGTTATCAAAGTGAAATCCCAAATATACTGCAGAGTAACAAAAGTCCAGATGGAAAAAGATTTGAAGTACTGCATTCATTAGGGCTAGTAAGTCGTGCATTCTTTTGAGATATACTCTGTTGGATCACAGTGTACATTCTCTTGTAAACTGAATCTCTGAGAATATACACGTATAATCATAACTATATGCTTGGCTACATAAATATTGAAAAATCCAAACCTAGCATTACATTTCCCCCTTTGAAAATACGTAAATGAAATGTTGTAAAAAATAACCCATCTTCCTTCTTTTCCCCTTCTGATGAAGCTTTTTTTATGAATAATTCACAATATTTTCCACAGAGACGAAAAATGAGGATCATTGACTAGATTGTAACTGCGTACATTTGCTTTCTGTAGTCGGCTTGGGACACTGAAGCAGAACAATGAGGTTGACTTGGGTTCCCTTTTTGCATCATAGATATTAAACAAATACAAAAACTCAATGTCCCAGTTTGTATTCTAAGCTTGGGAAAAAGAAATGTGTTCAAATTTTCAGTTTGGCTGTACTAAACAATGCCTTTATGCCATTTTACAGAATCAGTGAGACTCAATCACTGCATCATTTTAATTGGTTTTTTTTGTTGTAAAATATTTAATGCTTTGTGAACTTTGGTTTTATATTTCAGTGGTTTTATTACTAAACAAAAGAATGATGCAATGTTCTTACTCTTCCTTTGCTTTTTTTGTTCCCTTCATGGAATGGCAATTTCTAGTAATATTGGTATTCTCTCTTTTAATGATGCTGCTGAATTACTTCTCTCTAGTCTTAAGAAGTTCCTGAGTGATAATTCTAAACTAATCCTCTACCTAGGAAGGAAACAAAGACTGTATTTTTCAGTATTAGTCACATTCTATCACTACTCTTACATTTTCACATAAAAATAGTACACCTTCCAAAAATACATCAAAATTATCTTTGTTGCTTTCAACTCTCCCAGTAGATATGCATTGTGAACATCAAAGAAAGGATCATAAATAAGCCACAGTTACATGATTAATGTTATCACAGATGCTGAAAGAAAAAAAAGCCTAATTTGTCATTTCAGCTTATCTTCAGGAATGCTGACTTGATTTGATTGTTGTAACCTCAATAGTTTGCCAGGAGATTAAGCCAAAGATTCTGATGTTATATCTGAAAATGGGAATGATCCTTCTCATTCATTATGCATTTTGAAAAAATGAACCCTTTGTCTATTTTTCTGCAAACACGGCTTTGTAGTTCATTGTGCACTTATTAGTGTTTTGTTTTGCTGTTTATTGTGTCACATTACTGTTTTCCCTAGAAACCCTCACCAAGCTTAAAGGATTTTATTGTTGGAAGCTGTTTGCAAGGCTCAGTTAAATCCTTTCCACTTTTAATTTAATCTTATTTTACTATAATTTTAAAGTCCTAAAATGTAACATTGTATTTTCAAGAATGTGTTACATTATTTTGTGGTTAACAGGTGACATGGAGAGTTACTGAGCATATTTGGGAAAGAAAGGGTCAATAAACTGTATACAAATAACCAAGGGAAAGGCAAAATGATGGGTCCAACAGTCATGACAGTGAGGAACAGGAATCCTCTAGTTTAAGTAGACAAACTGCAGGTTTGAAGTGAGGTGCACAAACCTCTATACTTTTGGTCTCTCTTCTTTCTTTGCTTCAAATTTGCTCTATTAAAAAAAGTAAGCATCTTGTTTTAATTCACTTATTTATTTTCCTAATTTCAAAAGCTTCAGTCTTTTGGAACAGTTGTTTATAAAAGAAAATGTCTGGACTGAATCTCCTTAAAGAAATTTCCAGTGCAGTGTCATTTCAGACACCAAGGTAATGGAAAAGACTTCTTTTATCTGAGGAGCCCCAAATACCTGCCTGAGAGCCCCAGATACCAGCAACTGAAAAGAGACAAAGAAATGCCATAAGAGAATGATTGATAAAATGCGCATAAGTGAGGTATGCGCTTGTGCCAGTGAAGTCAAAGTGTGTAATGCCAGGTGCAACTATTACCTTAATTATTATATGATTTAAGTTGCTGTTGATTTTCTCTGTGTCCTGCAATGCCAGATCAGGTGTTGCAATGCCAGAGCAGGTGTAGCAATTCCATTTATATGGAATGACATTTGGAACACAGAAGGCCTTGTAGCTGGGAGTAAAGACATCTTGCTGAGGGTAAGGGATCTTATACAAAAACTCACTATCGCATTCATCAGTATAATAAATACAAAGGTTATTTTATCTCTAAAGTGCTGTCTAATGCCATTCCCTTTTCAAGTCTTTTGCTTGTAACTACAAACAATGGCAAAATGGAATAGTTTTTTTCAAAATATTTGTTTTTCAAATGAGGACTAGTATTGTCGAAGAATTTACCAAAATGGACTTTAAAATAATAAGTGAATAAATATACAAATAAATATATTTAAATAAAAAAGCTCACCCCAGAGAAAAATTTATTGGTTTCCTATTCAAGTTCCTATTGGGTTCCTATTCAAGTTTCTTTTTATAAATTGTCTACTCAGTTAATTTGATAAAAATATTGATGCATATCTTGATTTTAGATAGAATTTTGAGGATCTGATGCAAGTCTTTCAAGTTTTTTTTATTCTTTTCTGGAATATAATTTTTGCAGGGAAAGGGAGGTGATGGTGAGGTTTTGGTTTGTTCGGGGTTTTTTGAGAACTATATATTTTGCATTCCTCTTGAGAGTTTCTATTTACAAACTTTAGTGGGATTAGTTCACTAAGTGATCTTCCATTTAAGTGTGTGAAATTATGGAAATTGATTTAGAAAAATTTAGCATTATCAAAATGCAATGATCTCATGAATGTAGGACTTTTTCCTCATTTTCCTGATTTTTTAGAGACAGAGTTCTCTCTAGAAAGAATTTGTGTATTTAGGGGCTAAAACAAAAAAGATCTTAAAACATTCTAAATTTGGATCTGAGATGCAGTGCCTTACTACAAATTCCCACATTTACAATGCCAAAGCTATTTTGTTTTGCAAATGCTAAACCAGTGAATCTGATATTGTTTGGTGAAGAATTCCTGTCCACACAGAAAAATTATACCATGTTTGGCCTTAAATACTTTGCAACTTTTCATTCCTCTTTCAGTAGAACTTATGTTTAGTGTTGTCTTTATGTACAAGCAAGTACAAATACCATTTGTTTTAATGGATTGTTTATTATATGAATTTAGTGCATAACCCCTTAAAGTATGTAGAAACAACTTAGATATATGCCTGTGAATTCTCAGTGTACCTGCAGACTAAAATGTCAGTTTAGCCACCCTCTTTCCTCTTATATGAATGTCAGTTCTATTCTCAGTAATTATAATTGCATGGGTGTGTTTGTGAGGACAAAATAAAATAGAACTTCCACATATTTGTAAATAAAGATAATTCCAGTGGAGTTTAAAGAGCTGTACAAACTCCTACATGAGCAAAAAATTAAAAAGCAAACCCACAACCCTATGCCATTTCAATTATTTGAACTATCTGCTCTTATTTTAGATACATATAGCTCATTTATTTATTAATCAGGATTTAAAATCAAAGAAAGAAAAGGGAGTTTGTCCTGAAAATTTTTAGAATACAAATGTGAACATAACATTCCTAGATCTGATTCTCACTAAAGATTTTATTTCTTGCAAGCTACATGTTTATTGGCAAAGAAGTCAGTAAAAAAGTACCAGACTTCATCTATTCAGCTGTCTTCTTGTGTTAAGTTTCTGTGTTGTATGTGGTGGCCATTGTGATCTGAATAATTACAAATAAAAACTATAAATAAAAGAGAAAAGACGACCTTGAAAAAGGTGTAATGAATGCATTGTGCAAAGACTTCACTGCACACTAAAACAGAAGCTACAGCCACCAATGTTTCTTTGTCAGTCTTTATTTGTCTATGTTGTGTCTACAAATAAGCTGCACTAAAATATCCAAAAGGAAGAAAGAGAGATTTACGATTTGGGCTCCATACATTTAAATGTGTACTGTATTGGACTTCCTACAATGTCCAACCCTTTTACTGATGGGAAATTAACCTTCCCAACCTTGTTATACATCCTCAAGAAATTTTATTTCTACTACTTCAGAAGTCACAATTAAAATAAATTTAGCAAATTGGGTTTTGATTAACTCTTTTTGAGTTTGATCCCATCCAGAGCCAAGCTCTTTTACAGTTCTTCCTTAAAATACTGTGTAGATGTTCAGAGTGGTGGTCTCAGAGTGGAACCTAGTCCCAGGGCTCTGTTCCAAGGACACAACAGAGAATAAGATATAGAAGGCACTTGGAAGAGAAAATAAAAAAGAAGAAAAATATTGTAGTAGAAGGTCATGGATAATGAATGGAATGAGCTTATAAAATTCTTCTGTGTCTTCTGAGCTTTTCCACCCTATATCTGTTAATTTTTCTGGAGCTGTATATGAACTTCCATTATGGAATGCCACTGGAGTATGACCTGCATTCTCTAAGATAATTGGCTGTGTGCGAGGATTTCATTCCCCAAAACCAATGAGAAAAGCCACTGTTCCATACCAGAATGACAGTGGAACAAAGTAGTGTGAACATGTTAGGTTTTTTTCTAGATAAACCTTGCATTTTTTACAGTGTCATTAAACAATATTCCAAGTGTTCTGGGTCTCATCAGAGTTCTATGAATCAATCTCTACAGGATTTTACAAGTGCTAAGATTTTTTTATTAAAGCTTTAATATTAAAAATCTGTTTTCAAACCCAAGATTTCAGAATAAAAAGAGATGGCATAGGAATTTTGACTTCTATTTGACTATATTTTTGTAAGCAGATTTCTAAAACTCAAAAATATAAAGTCTGCCCACAAAATCAGTATGCCCTGAAAGAATAAAAAAAGTCACATAACTTTTTGAACAATTTATAAAATTTTTCACATTAATATTTCCTCTTTCCTACTGATTTCTTTGAAAAAGATCTTTTGTTAAGGTTTCGTTTCTGTAAGATGGTGCACAGCCTCTATCTGCATATGCATTTAAAATAATGCTTTTAGTTTCAATTTTATGACAACTGTTTGAGCAGAGAGATCTATCTGGGGATTTCTAAGTGATAAAACACTATGGATAATTTACATATAGTGTAAATACTGTCCTTATTTCTTGAGAAGCACACATGCTGAAAGATGGCAGTTTTCATTGAGATACACATGGGCAAGATTTTTTGTTTGGTAGATGATAATTTGTCTAACAGTGTGCCCAAAGGGGTCACTTGCTGCTTATTGGCCTACCCTAGTTTTGTGCTGTATGAGAAAATGTCCAGAGACTTTTCAGGGGGGTAGGATGCAGCAGCAAGCACTACAGATATATGATTTTGAAAGGACTGTACAAGATCACTCCCTCCAAGTTCTTCCAACATTACCCAGCAAAATTTACTCACTCGCTCTCATGTTATGCTTCAGCATGCATAACCCAGCCTCTCTGTTCAGTGCTACAAAATCTTTTTTGAATAGGATACAAACAAGATAATATTGTTTTAGGGATAGAAGGAGATTATATAGGGTTCAGTGGAGACTTGGTGTTGCATATTGTGGATGATGCCAGCCTATGATGATTGGTTTTAGAACCAGAGAATAATTCCAGACTTGTTGCTTTTAGCTGAATACGCAAAGTCTATAAGGCTTGTCAATGCAACAGTGTTAAAATATTTAATAGCACACGTAAAATTAATATTTCATTATCTCAAATAAAATATTATAATTCATAAAAATTTAAATTGTTCACTTTTGGCATTTTGAATGACTGGCTGGTACTATCACACACTCATGGAGCTGTGAAGGGAGTGTAGGGAATGAAACAGAACAAAAGGTTTTAAATAAGAGAAGCATTAACCTCAGGCAATCTTCTAATACTTCTAATACTGCACTTGCTCTGGATGGATGATGGAAACTAAATCTATTATAGGTGGGAAGAGAAACAGAAGAAGATCATGAGAACTTGAAGGAGTTACCTGAAAAAAAGTGTTTTCCATAAAATTTGGATCTCTGGCTCCATATACTTAATTGTCTATAAAATTTATGGCAGAAGATTTCCTGTAGCTTTTAAAATTAATGTTTTTATGTTAAATGTTGAATATATATGTTCAACATGCATAGCATGGTTCTTTTACAAGCTTATTCTAAATTCCATTAATTCTATCCTATCTTACAAATTATTTTGCCATTTAACAGTTTATTAAGTCCTCTGTGTTTAAACATAAAAAAATGCAGAAAAAGCAGACTTAAATTATGGTAACACACAGAATACACAAAGAATCCTTTATAAGAATAGGAAAGGAAATATCCTTTACTCTTCTCACACTTAGCATATAAATACACATGCATATGCCTTAAAAACTAAAAGCTGATTCTGCAAGCTCATTGTGGGTCTAGCAGCTAGACAGTGTGTTATTATTAAAAGGCTGTGGAGATATTGTCAATTTCTGTGTAATCACCTAGCATGAGAGTGGCAACCCAGGAGGTGAAAGATCTGCTTCTTTGTCATGTTTGTACCAAGGCATTAGGAATTTCATCATAGCGGGAGAGTTTGCTATTCACCAAACTGCAGAACATTTTATGTAGAGACTTTCCTTTAATATGTTTCACTGTATTGTCAGAACGGTAATAAATTGTGACAAAGGTTTTCATGTTTTTGAATGAAAAATATTTATAGAATGAAAATTGTTGCTTGGTAAGTCAACTATGCAACCTCGTTCAAAATGAAAAGAAATGTCAAACACTTAGTGTTTAGTCCTAGGAAAAAGCTTCATTTCTAATATAGCACTAAGGAGAAATACAACTGAAAAATGTAACGGTGGGTTAGAAATCTACAATTATATGGGAGACACTGTTTGCATTATAGGTATTTTGAATGATGATTTTTTTAAAAGGTCCCAACATGATAACTGCTACTAAAGATTTCAGGAAAAAGAGTTCTCTTTAAAAAAAAAAAAAAGTCAAAAAAAGGCAACAAAAATAAAAAAAATCTTGTCAGAAGAGAGAACTGAGGTTGTTTATCATGGATATATCATAGATGAGAAATACAATGCACTAAATTCATGTCGAATGAAAGTACATATATAACAAAAGTACAGTACATTTTTCTAACACCTCATAGCTGTGTGTTATCACTGGATTATTTGTTGCCAACCATAAGGATCGCGCTTCATCCACAGATTTCAAGTGTTGCAAGTTAAATAGGGGCCACTGTTTGGTTTTGCTTCCCTAATGTGGTTAATCACTTGATGGTACACCTTTATAGGCAGAATTAGATTCCTGTGAAGAGTTACACAGGAGACATTGTGCCACCCAGTCAGGATCACACAAGAAGCCTCAATACAGTATGCTACTTGTGCTGAATTCTACCTCTTTGCAAGGCCTCAGTTCACTAAGGTGTCTTGCCACCTCTTTTTGCTATTTATGGCATCCTCATTTTTGTTGTTCTAAGTCACTTTGAGGTTAAGCATATGCTTAGAAGTCTGGCTTAGTTGAAATCCAAGTAACTGACCTGAAATTGCACATTTTATGTGGTATAAATAAGAACTTTGTAATCAGTATAGCAACATCTGCCAGAATTTGCAATAACAGACTCAGTAGGAGCACATTCAGGAGTAGATGATGGCAACAGAGGAATTGCTCAACATAATTTTTTATTTTATTTTATTTTATCAATCTTCATCCAGTGGCTTTGTCACTGGGACAGTAGTGCTCATTTACCAACCACCAGGTTATTATTAGATGTTCTTAGTTCTACATAAATTCTGAACAGAAACTTCTAAATAAATCAGCATTTTCAAGTGCCACAGATGAAAGCACTTATATTTATTGAGAATATCAGGTTCAATGTGATTTTGAAATCTAGATTTCTGCTTGAAACACACTAAAATATGTATTGCATTATTTGATGAATAATTAACCAAAGAGTTAGGTTGAAGTAATAAAACCATACTAGTGCAGAATTTAATGGAAAAGCTAGCTTGTCCTTCCTTTACCCTCTTGTTCCCACAAAAAACCTCCCACCACCCCTTCACATTGCAGTTTAAAGCCTGCTTTCCAAGTTATACTAATGAAGCATTAAAAGTCAGAGTATGCAAGTGAAGGCAAATCATAAATTGTTGTTAGTGCCACAGCAACGGATTTGACTACTTAGACCATTGGACTCACTTTGAGAAACTTTCTCTACTGGGGGCTTGCGGGGTCTGTCTGTCTGGGCTTGCCAAGCTGATGAAGAGAGTTTTAAAATTGCTGGGGGAGGGGAACCTCAATCCATCCTAATCGTACCACTTTGATGCCAATAGCAGCAAGAGATGCCCAGAGCCCTGAGGTAGAATTAGAAACGCTCCAATCAATAAGCCAGCTTCATCACAGACCCAACTTAAATGCCTCTATGCAAACACAAGTCATTCTTGTCTCTGAACTGGAAACACATGGATTTGACAGCTGGACCACTGGATGGATAAGGAATTGGCTGTATGGTCACACTCATGAGCCATCAAAGGCTCAGTGTTCAAGTGGAGGCCGGTGATAAATGGTACTTCTCCAGGTTTAGTATTGGAACTGGCACTGTTTAACATCCTTGTCAGTGACATGGACAATGGGATCAAGTGCACCCTCAGAAGGTTTGCTGACAACACTGAGCTGTGTGGTGCTGTCAATACACTGGAGGGAAGAGATGACATCCAGTGGGACCTTGACAGGCTTGAGAAGTGGTATTTTGCAAACCTCACAAAGTTCAACAGTACACACAGCCCAGAAAGCCAACTGCACCCTGGACTGCATCAAAAGAGGTGTGGTCAGCAGGTCAAGGGTGGTGATTCTGCCCCTCTACTCCACTCTTGTGAGAGCCCACTTGGAGTGCTGCATCCAGCCCTGAGGCCTTCAACGTAAGAAGAACATGGACCTGTGGGAGTTACTTCAGAGAGCCAGGAAGATGATCAGAGGGCTGGAGCATCTCTCCTATGAAGACAGGCTGAGAGGGCTGGGGTGGTCCAGTCTGAAGATGAGGAGGCTCCAGGGAGACCCTCTATCGGTCTTCCAGTAGCCGAAGAGGACTTATAAGAAACCTGCAGAGGGACTTTCAACAAAAGAATGTAGTGATAGGAGTAACTATAATGGTTTCAAACTCAAAGAGAGTAGGTTTAGATATAAAAAGGAAGTTTTTCACTGTGGGGGTGATGAGACAGTGGAACAGGTTTCCCAGAGAAGTTGTGAGTGCCCTATCCCTGGAAATGTTCAAGTCCTGGCTGGAAGGGGCTCTGAGCAACCTGGTCTAGTGGAAGGTTTCCTTGCCCATTGCAGGGGCGTTGAAATTAGACAATCTTTAAGGTCCCTTCAAACCCAAACTATTCTATAATTCTATGTATTCAAATAAAGGGGTTTTGATAAAGTGAGACCCAGAGTTCTTAAATTAGGTTTCAGCAACAGATTGATTCTAGACTAAATTGACATTTCATTGGTAAATTAGTCCTTTTTCTGTCATGGTGGAACTGAAAAGGTTAATGAGAACCTGCAATTTACAGTACAAAATTCCTTCCAATATTGATTTTTTTTCCTTGTTCAAGACACCATGTGCTACCTAGCAGGGTCTGTGATTCTTAAGCACACTTGTGCCCTGTCTACCTATGGAGCATGTTTACCAAGACTGTACCAGCATCAATCATAACTACATGTGGTGTGCTCTTAGCTCTCTGTAGATGTGTAATAGCAGCAGGGTCCCTTGCCTGCTGCTCACCACCTACAGTCTGTCAGTCCCATTTGTCCCCAAGGGATCACATTGGTAATTCCATGTAAAGAAAGGTAATTTGGTTGGAAATTACTCTCAAAAGCATCAGACCAGTCTTCCTCCTTGACAAATGCTGAATGATTAATAGAGAGAGAGTGCAAGATCTTTTTATGTTCAGTTTAGATAGAATCCAAACTGTTGCTAATATGAAATGTCATATTTTTGTCTAACTTTACAGGCCATATTCAAAATATATGGATTTAATATGAGTGAGGTGTGTAACACTTCTATGTAAAGCCAAGCAGTATGAGAAAACTAATATTTTATTTTTAACAGTAATCTCATAGCGAATTAGGATGTAAGAAGTGCATTCAAAAGTCCCTATTCTACCAAACCCCTTCAGTTTTAGTCAAACAGTGGTAGAGCTGTAGAAACAGGGCATCACCAAACAGGTCCAGTGTAGAAACACCGGGATTTTAAACTCTGAGTTTTGTCATATTGTAACATATATCCGTTACAATATGTTGAAACTTGATAACAGGAAGTACTTAAAAACAAGAGCAGCAGCTCAGGTTCCCCTTGAGAATATGATCCAATAAATTGTTTTCACTGTTTTCACTACAATCACTGGGAAATAAGTATTTTTCCTGAACAGCTGAGGTTACGTTCTTTGCTTTTTTCCTCTTTACTTGGATTTCTTTGGGATTTTTTCTCTTTACTTGATCAGAGCCTAATAAAGCTCTCTTCACTCATTTTTGTGATGTTTGATTGATGATTACTCAATCATATGAGTGATCAATGGCAGTGATTAGACCAAAGAGATGTTTACTAAACCCAGACACCACCTGATTTGAAAAGAGCTTTTTCATTATTCTTCTATGACAGTCTATGGTGCTCAGATTTCTTTAGGATAAATCTCTGATGACCTTTATTTATATATATACACAAGACAATGAGGTGTGTCCTTTTTAAGGTTGATGACGCATTTCACTATTCTATTCCTATTTTTCAGTGTTGGGGGCTAAAAGTTGAAAACAGCTTATAAAATCAAACAGGTTACAATAAAGTCAACAATCATCTGAGTCAGTCTTAACACTTCTTAGTTTATCTTGTGGATAAATGCTTGCAGGATCAGGGCCCAAATTATATCACGTTTATATTCAAATTCTTTATGATAATGCAAGCTCTCATGAGTTTTTCTAACAATTCAATTCAAAGTGTCACTTTTCACCAGACTAACAACTCAGGAATAAGTAGATAAAGTAACATAAACAATAAAAAGAGGTTGGTTCCAACACAAAATCTGTTAGTTTTACACTTGTTATATAATGTTACATACTAAGACAAGAGATTTACACAGAAATATGTATTTTCAAATCTACTGATAATCTGCTCATAAACCAAAAAATTTAGTTTATGAATTACAGAGAAATCATTCCAAAACCAACTTATGATGTCACATTTTTGTTGTGATTTTCTGTTTATGATTTTAGAAATGTGTACCCTTTTTTTTATAGAGCTCCACATGCTCTGGTTATAATAAGCCTTTGCAAGCCAGTGTATCATAGACCATTTACTCACCCTGGAGCAAATGTAAGATATAAAACACTAGCACTGGGTGAAAAAGATATGAAATGGAAAAGAAACACAAGAAACTAGTGTTTAATTCCCTTGTGATTTTTAAAAATGTATGGAGATAGAAGATAAAGATGCACAAGCTAAGGTTCTGGTTTGGAACTTTGCATTTCTGCCAGTAACAATTTGCAGAAACAGTAAAAATTTGTTAAATAATAACAAGGGTTAAGACATGACTAAATGAGGTGCTATTCAAGACACGCAAGCACAGTACATAACAGGTACTTCTTCTTCATA
The DNA here is from genome assembly GCA_035583135.1 of Lophotriccus pileatus. Lineage (NCBI taxonomy): Eukaryota > Metazoa > Chordata > Aves > Passeriformes > Tyrannidae > Lophotriccus > Lophotriccus pileatus. Next base: position 96,882,476 of record JAWWES010000081.1, on the reverse strand, counting down.
TCTGTATTTAATATGTATTGAAAATACTTTTTTAATGTTTTTCACTTTCATAGTTTGCTGAGGAAATGTCAAAAATGTACATTTACTTTACCAGAAAGTATATTGAGCAGGGCAGTGGTGTCCCATTGAGAAGCATTCCAGCAACCCAAATTAATTTCTTTTGGGCCATATTGTAAGCACACCCCTTGCATAGATGAACTATGAATCCTAAATTCACATATTAGAATTCACATGAGATCAAGAAATTGAAGATTCAGCTCTTATTTTAAATTTGTTTTTAAAGAAATGAAAAGCATTATAAAGAAAGTGTTTCTAGGCACATGAAAAAACTTGAGGAAGGATTTCCTAAAACAAAACCGCAGGGGTACAGTGTCTCAAAGACCTCTGAGCTGTCTAGGTGTGCAAAGTTCCTGCTGGAAGGGAATTTGGACTTGATTTTTTATTGCTACTAATATTTAATTGTATGCACCTCTCTGAGATGCTGTGGAAGAGACAGAGCCACAATGTTATATGATGTTATATGATCAATAAAACATAAATCACCTTGTTCAGAAGGTGATTCAAATCTTCAGGGGGTTGAAGGTGTTTACTTGTGTCAATGGACCACGTAGTGATCCAGGGCAATTCCAATCCTAAATTAGATTCCTTAGCAAGATATTTAACGCTTCATGACATAATTCACTCTTTTATGCCGAGCTTCTGTTTAACTCTGAACACACTTCCTTTTCTGCCTATATCCTTGAAGACATTAAAAAAGCAAGCTGGTATTATTTCTCCAATCCCACAGCTGGATACTGCTCATTTATGCAGATATAGTGGACTTTCAGCCTTAAAAAGATATCTGTTCGCATTGTTCTAGAATGCTCCCTACTACACTAGAAGAGGAATAGAAATGCAGCAATGTGTCACACAGCAGTCAGAAAGGTAGGGTCTTTCAGAGAAACAGTCGTTTCCCATGTGACATATCAAAGTTAGATCTGCTGTTTTCTTCTGTTTTGTGGTAGGGGAGTCAAGGCTGACCATGTTTCCCACAGGAAAATGAGGTATGGTACCTATAGAAGCAACTCTGATGGCTTTATATTCCTAAATCCTGAACTCTCTTGAGCTATAGGTTCTGTATCTAGGGAAGCAAATTCTTCTAGAAACTCAGAAAAAAACCCTGTTTGACAAGAAGAGTATTAGAAAGTACTTTAACTGCTTGTGGATAGTGACCTAAGGTTAGTGATAAAAATATGTCACTGAAAAATAAATACACAAAGTTATAGACATATATCTATCTATAACTTTACGTACTTAAAGTTTTATATATATATATATAGTTATATGTATGTATATATAATTTTTTATATATATATATAATTATATATATATATATATTCCATACTATTCTGGAGAGAAATTCAAACAAGATCAGTTTGCAAAATTCTAAGGTTTTTGTTTTGTTTTCTCAGATTTATACACCAATATAACAACAAAACAAAATCAATACTTTCTCTGGAATCAGATTTCATCAAATGGTTATGAAGCTGGGCATATCATGACTTGATCTCCACCTCTACTGTATATTAAATTGCTAGAGAAAAAGAATTCCTTTGCTAACAAATAAAGGATTGAAGTGTAAAAGACTGAAAGGCCAAAAGTTAAGAAGTAGTTCTCTGAGCAGGACTGTGCTTTAAAAGAAACTTAAGAAAGAAACATAAGAAAAACTTTGCCTTTCTTTTTATTTATTTATTGTAGTTATTTTCCACATCATTGCATTTAATGTTAGGAGGAATTGAAGCACAAAAAGTCTCAGTGATGCTGACCAAGACAGTGACTCATTGGTCACTCAATGATGTGAAATCCTCAGTGATAAGGCAGAAAAACAACGACCTATCTTTGTCACTCTGGGAGGGAGACAGTCAAACATGTTTCAAGAAGGTACATTTTACTAAATTTAAAGTTGAAGACTGATTCAGGCTTAAATGCTGCTTTTAGGTATAGTCCTAAATATGGGAGAATTGAGAATGTATAAAGCCTCTTGAGGCATTGTTGAGGAGTACCTTTAAGGTCATTTAAAAGAGATGACTTTTCTGCAGCACAATTCCCTTTTATGCTGGAGCGAGAGTAAGGGCTTTATCAGCTTATATCTTCCTAACCTTGGCTGCTCAAGCTTTCTCACCCTAAGGAAACTTTAAGTGCATGGGTTTAGGTAGGATTTAAGATATCTGGATATGATGTGAATATATAAAAGTATAAGAGAATGCTTTGTGAGCCTTTTCTACATGAGGTCTGCCTTCAGTAATGGTGTAATTGCATGGAGTGGTACTGTGGGACATAATGTGTCTCCCTCATATGAGTAGAACTTAAGTCCTAAAGATTTTCCCATAAAGGTTTAATAGGCAAAAAAGAAAATAAAAAAAAAATTGTGAATTCTAACAGGTGGCTAATAATTGAATGCATGAGTGCTGGTGGTCAAAGTATAAAGCTGAACTTTTGAATTTCCTGAGAAAAGCCTGCTACTTCCTGGCTGTGAACAGGATAGGTTGGTGGTAAATTTTTATAACAGTCAGATTAAAAAAAAAGGTGGCACATCCTGAGTCGTCCACATAGTACAGAGACAGAATCACCAGTCTGAAGGCTCATCACATGTCACATTTCTGCATGTAGATGATTGAACTGGGAAAAGGGGCACTTTCAGAGGCCTGGAAAGAAGGGCTGGTGCCCAGGGTTCCCCAAAAGCAGAATTGGTTTCAGAAAGATGAAGATGAAGCTCCTGAGTGGAGGTAGGCTCCTAGAAATGAGGAAACCTCCTGAAGATGGGGCAGATGAGCAGAAACCAACCCTGAAGCAGATGAGGAGCCATGACCACTAAAGTCTGAGGCAGGCAGCAGTGACTGTTGACATAGCAGGAATTAACATGACTTTCTGCCCAACTGACCAAGTGCAGCAGCCACCTCCCTGTGGAAAGTCAAAGAAGCCGGTACGTGAGACAATAATTTACCCTACTGTCTTCTTTGTTCTAGAAAAAACTCCAGTCAGCCCAGCAAGGTGCTGGTATTCAAAGATGTACTAACCTTCATCACCTCAGCAGTTGTTGCTGGTAACGGGACTGCATCAGTAAAAAGACAATAAGGTTTATGTGTTTGTTTGTTTTTCCCTTCAGTGAGCCATTTGAGCTTCCCTGATTATGTGTCTGGAAGAAGCACAGGTCTGTCTTAATCACTGCAGGATGTTATCCTTGGAATTGTCAGATTCTAAAGTAATTATTTTGAATTATTTTACTTCCTAAAAAAAGAAAAAGAAATTTTTTTATAGCTATTAAAAAAAGTGCAGCTTATGTCTGATTTATTGCTGTTCTACACTTTTGGATGTTTCCTCCCTGACAGTCCAACAGTCCATAACATCCCTTATCCTTCTGCTCCTTATTTGAACACATGCACACACATATTACTTCTGTGACTTGATTTCTATGATTTTTTCTAATTCAGGTACCTCCACAAAATCAACCACTCAATATTAATACCTTCACTAAAATATTTCAGGTTATTAATAGTGTCACTAAAAATATTTCAGAATAAAAAATTAAATCTGTATGTCACCATTCCAGTCTTTCTCTCTGAACCTATTTCTGCACTCAGTTACATTAGGACAACAAAGGGTCGTAATTTTTAATTTTTTTTTTTTTTTTTTTTTTGTAAACTAGCTAAATTGCTGTGGTAGAGCTGGGTCTGTCTGCATGAAATACCCTCTGAGTCTCAGTTCCCTCTTTTCCTGGCAAAGACGACTGCTCAGAAGTCCAAAGCTTTGCAATATCACTGTGTTGTTAATATCTCTTCTGTAAACTCTTAAGTGAATCTGGCAGTTTGTAGTGATTATTAACCTTGCACTGAACCAGCAATTAATCTGTTCAGGCTGCAGAGGAAGAAGAAAGGGAGAGAGAAAGAATGAGAGAACATAAACTTGCCTGCTCTGGCTCAGTGATTCTGGTGAATCTGAGTACCCTGATCTGATATTGTTTAAACTCATTAGTATTCTCTATCTAATCTGCAGATTTAATTCATTACATACCTCATTTCCCCATAGCCTATACACCCATTTGTAATTTCCATGACATATTTTTCATCTGCATGCTTTATCCTTGGCAGAGGAAACATGAGGTTAGGAAACAAAACCTTTGATAAATATGAATTTAGTGGTGTGTGAAGTAATAGTAGAAAAAAAAGCCTTTTTCTGGCATGACATGTTCTGCTGCATCATGCTGACCAGGGACTGAAAAAATTTGGCTTCTAATACCTTTAAAATGATCTTATTGCTTTTGACATTTCATTGAACTTTATGGAGGGTGCATTATTATTTTATTGTCATGTCAGAAATGAGTAAACACAACTGCATTTTCCAACATTATTGGACTTACCTTGGCTGGGAAGACTAGATCTAAGGTAAGTCATTTATTACTGTATCTTCATGCAATCTGGTGTATTTCTTAGCTGCAGGGTAAGACAAAAGTCTCATCACCTAAAGCCAAGAGTGAAAACTAATCAAGAGTGTAAGAGTGGCTGCATGGAGTAATATGCAGAGCTCTGTTTCCAACTTTCATCATCATTTCTCAAATTTTTCCCCATCTGCAGTGTCCTGTGGCTAGTTGTGAAACTCCTACTTACATACTGTGTGAATATTTTTCTTTGTTTCAAGAATAGCAATTGTTAGTTTAATTATGGCCTTAAATTCTTTTTCTAAGACAAAAAGAAAAATTATTTCCTCTTTTCTGACTTGATGCAAACCACAATATTTATATATCTCCATCATACAACCCCTCAGTCATTTCTTTGCCTACCTGAGAAGACTTGGTCTATCCAATCTTTGTTTGTTCAGAAGTCGTTCCATACATTTTATTTTTCTTGTTGCTGTCTCTGAGCTTTTTCCTATTCTGCTATATTCATTTTGAGATGAAGGAACCAGAACTGCACATAACATTGAAGATGCTGACACACACTGAAATTGTACAGTGGATGAATGTGTAATTACATCCTTTCCTTTCCACTTACTGCAAGTTTTTCTATCATCCTCAGACACTTGCCTTGCCTTGCAACTTGCCTTGCTCTGTGAAAATACACACCTTCCAGGGGTAATGATTTAGGTACTCTGTAAGACTGCTAAAGCCATTAGGTACTTCTGAGTCTCACCTTGCTTTATAGGTAGTATATCCTCATAATACACCACCATGACAACCTGTGTAATTGTATTCTGCACGTCTTGCCTTTTCACAGCTGTGAGACAAGTTGCAGAATTCTCTTTAGCCCTGCCCAGAAACCTTTGCATTCTTTCATTATTTCAGTTTTTCTGATGTTCCCTTGCTTGTTGATGTATGTTATCATATAATCATTTGCCTGATTGGTCTCAACATTTCAGGAGAGATAAAGGAATCACCTTTGCCTCTAGGCTGTTGAGATGCTTCATATTATAACATTTTTTGTCTAATGAGATTTTTTTCTGTAGTTTTTGCAGTAGACTCTTTTGATTCAGAGAGCTCCATCTGTAGTAAAATCTTCCACACAGAGTTCTACTGAGAAATCTTCAAAGTTGGTCATTATCAGAAGGATTTACTAATCATAATTTATCATATCAAAATTTTATTAAAAATATGTATGAAACAGATAACTGAGAAAGTGCCTCAGTACTGCCTGCTCATTAAAAAAAACAGATTATTTCAAAATAACATCTTATGGCTGTTATTTGGGATCCGATTTGTAGGAAAAAAGCCTCATATATTTTGAAGTGAAAGAATATTTGTAGGGAGAAGTAAGATTTATAATTGGTCCTATTCCTACACAATAAATAAACTCAAAAAAAACCCCATACAAAAAATTCCAAACCCACAGCCTCTCTCTTCTAATGCCAATGACAAGGAAAAATCCCTCTCAGAGGGCTTTCTTTTGTCCAAATTTCTTGTAGATCTGAGGTGGTATCAAGAGATATGGAACCACTGAAGGTATTTGTTCCAAACACTTCATATAGCAGAAGCCATACTGAATTATAATGGTTCCTAGATGTATCCTTGAACCAGCAAGAACTAGCACAGACCCACATAGAAGCATAAATATATATTCATAAGCAACTTTCCAATTGTCAGTTATAATCCTGAAGCTAACATTTGCTTGTGGGCTTATACATGGTTGAGATGGCGAATTTCTAGTCATAAAAAATTCTCCTGGGTCTTCTTTGGCCCTTGGGATGCTTGTTCCCTGTCACTTTTCTCAGTGATTGCATGAGTCACAGGATTGCAGCTCCTCATGTGTCACACATAGGATCAGTCTCCAGAGTCAATCCCGTAGCTCTATGGACGCTACTTGAAAAAGTAATTCCTCAGAAGACCCAAATACATGACTGGGAAAACATAGACCAAGTTAATTTCCTTCACAACAGCAGCAGGTAAGGGCAATGGAAACATGGCAGAATCACTCATCAGAGCAAGGGCATACATACACAGTAAGTATGTCTGTTGCTTTCAGCTTTGTACCTGAGGTTTTACACATTAACATCTAGACATGCATGTCTAAACCTGCATGAATACGTGTAAACATGCATGGACAAATGCAAACACACATCCCCAATCTCAAGGGGTAGGCTTATCACTGTCTACTCTTTGGTTTATTGCATTATTCCCTGATCCAATAGAGGTGTCTCCATGGGGCTCTGTGGATGTCAGGTGTGTGGCAGGAGCCCATGATTTTAGGTACTTATGCTCTAGTGTTATGACGTGGTCAAAACTCCAGCAGATGCTGCTTCTGATCTTCCCCACGGGGAAGACGCTATCTTTAGTCTTTCTTGCTTAGTTCATCCAGAGACACTAGGGTAATGGGCACACTCTGTTTTCACTGAGTAATCTAAATGATCAGATGATATTACAGAATTCAGTCATGCTGTGTTGCTGAACAGGCAGTACAACTTCCAGGAGTACATGCAGGCTCTTCCACAGTGCCCCTTCAGATGACCACTGCCTAAGCCATTTAATTTCTCAGTGTCTTAGTTCTCTAAACTGTGAAATCAAATAATAACACCCATCTTCCCAGATACCTACAAATGTGCTATATAAGTACCTTTTACTGACTGGATTTAAAGAAATAGAAAGCAAGTCTGCTGTTCACTTGCATTTCAACAGTCTTTATAGAACTTTAATATATCTTTTTTTTTTTTTTGTAAAAGATTATAACCTATATATCAGTGATTTTATCTGCCAGTATCTCTATCGAATTGTCAGTATGTTTCAGGAAAAATTCTCTTATGAAGAGCAGGTGTCTCACACACAGTTTAACTTGAAGTCTCCAAAGCAGTGTCATATACTTCCACTGAAAGTGGCAGCTTCTTTTCATCAAAGAGATGCAAGACTTCAGTAGTTGCTTTATTATCAAGTTAAGAGGATGAGTCAGTATTAAGTAGGAACATATCTTTTTTTTTTTTCCTTGCCTGGTTTCATATGAAAATAAGTCTTAGACAATTATGCTATATATTTGTCTCGTTTTTGTCCATTGTCATTTGTCTTTTGCCTTACCCGTCAACCAGTTTTTTCAATAACTACTTGTAAGCATTTCCTTATTTTCAACCAGGTTTGAAAGAGCAGCAAAAAGATCATTATAGTCAGTAAAATATTTATTAAGTATGCATAAGAGAATGAAATTAGCACAAATAATGAGAAAAAAGTAGGTAGAACTCAGCCTCGTAACTTCCATTTGGGAGTAGCCAGATTGCTAACAAGTGTTGGACAAAGAATACACTTAGATGTAAGTCCATAATAACCTTTCAGAGCTATTTCTCCTCTGATGAACCTTTCATGATGAAGTACTGGGACTGTAAGAGTACAAACACATGGGAAACTAGGTTTCATTACTTTTGCTTCTTCTTGAACAATTTGATAAATAATCTTTTTTGTTTTGAGGATGACTTTAATGTTTCTCAAAATATTCTTTGCATCTGATGAGTATCTCTGAACAATGATTCATGTTCTAGAATGCAGTTACTGTTATTTTTTATATAGGAAAGGGGAAGTTGTACATTGCTTCCTTACTATCTCAAGACTCTGTTCTCACAGGTGTAAGTTGCCATAAGCAAACAAAGCCTGACTCTCTACTGGATATTATCCCCCTAAATACTTCTAACTCTTGTTCTTCTTTCAGATGATCTATTAATAATCATCCTATCTTTATTGTCGATACCTCAGATCACAGTAGAGGAGAGATATATTTATGAACACTGAATAGAAGATGCAGAAATATCTTGGTGTAGAAGGAGTTTTCAGGGAAGGCTAGAATAATTGAAAGTCTGCCCACATCTCCATATATCCTCTCTGACATTTTTTTCCCTACAATAATTAGGATGACATTCACAATAACAGCTACCATTTTCCCTACAAACATAAACAAACAAAACTTCCCCAATTAATTTCACAAGATGACTGAAAGAGCAGAGCTGAAGATTCCATTAGGAGCCTTACTATGCTAATCTAATTAGCCTGGGAAACACTCAGATATTATAGAACTGAAATCAATAAAAACTCTGAAAAGCATGATTTACACTTCAGCCACAAAAAGGATTATGCAGACATTTCACCATTCTTTTGCTTACAATTTTCATGAGCAATAAGCAGAACAAACAAAATGTTTATCTAAAGGGCCACATGTAAATAAGCATGCCATAGCCTGAATATTCGTTGTCATGGAAAAATTAGCAGAATTAATTTATGAGCTACCATGAAATCAGTAAACCACTTACACACTGTGTTGCTGTTTCAGCGAAAAGAAAATATATTCAAACTCTGAAAATAGTTTTGGAACTTTTAACAAGTAGCAATTCTTCAAAATCTAGATTCCACTTCTACAAGTTATAAAGGTTTATATGGAATTTACTCACAAGACCTCTCTCAGCAGTTGTCAAAGTAACTGGAGCTCATCTTTGTGGCTTTTGCATCATGGATTTTAGTGGAAAAAAACCCACTACTCTTAAATCAGGGACAGAATTTGCAGAAAGTGGCTCAGTTGTTTTCAAGGACACTAAGACTCTCAGGCTGTGTTCCCCACAGGTTGCAGCCTGAGAAATTTCCCTGAAATTTTTAATCTAGAGTGAAATGTGCATTTAGTTTACAGAAAAAAAAAAAATTAAATCTGCATGAAGAAATATGCACTTACATACATGCAAGTGCTTTTAGAGTACAGTGATATTGGAAAAAAAATCAGCACTGAAGAAGCAGCATGTCAGTGTCATTGCTGAAAAGGTTTTGCTACAGTGAAATTTCACATCAGTGTGCCCTTCATCATCGCTTCAGCCACTCCAAATTGCTTGTCTGGACAGCAAATCTAGCTCATTCTGAAGCTTCTGTCCTCCTCTTGCCTATTATTTTGCTATCCATCAGGTATCTTCCAGGCAGCTTAATTGTTTCTTCACACTATGTAAACCATTTAACTTCTCTGGCATCCTATAGAAATTAAGATCATCATGGACCCAGTGGCCAGATGACACCACTTTTCCACAAGGTACAGCAGGGAACCGTAATAGTGGTAAAGCTCAAAGGGAAGAATACATTACCTGTGACACATGGCTGTAAAGGGAATGGAAGAAGAAAGTGATTTGTCAGATTATATTTGTAGTGGTCAAGTGAGGTTAAAAATGGTCAAGGGTTACAAATACTGATTCAGAATTTATTTTCAGTAAAACTGATAAGGGTTATTCTCTTTCAGTATAATGAAACCCCCCTTCCCACTGCCTCCCCCACTTACTTCCCCCCCCAACACTCTGGAACCCTGAAACATCTGAAATCCTTCTCATTTGACCTACGTAATAATGAAATTACTTAAATAGGAGAATAAATGTAAAAGAGTAAATCAGAAAGGGGAAGAAATCCAGGCATTAGTATCCAGTAGGATTTGTTTGTCAAATAATGATTAAATTGAGTGAAAGTGATAGAATTTTGCCCAGGAATTGTTTGCAAGCAGTCTTTTTGGATTAGAAACTGGTGTTGAATCTGAGTATTCCAAAATGTGATTCAGAACACGATTTTCTCTAAATGCACTTGCCAGAGGTAAATGTAATAATTTATGGAGTGTGCAGAAAATGTTTTCTTCAGCTATTTGCTATTCAGAAAAGGTTTTCCTCTGCTTTTACTGTTAGGTTTTTATTCTGGTAGTCTTATTAAGGTCAAACCCTATCAAAATATTACCTCTGGGGTCAAAAGGGTAGTGTAGTCCTTCCCAAGGCTATTACACATTTTGGTGATCAACTGCTAGAGGGCACTTAAGAGAGCTGCAGAGCAGTACACCAGCCCCTGGAGAATGAAACAACATCTAGTTTTTGACAGCTTCCTGTAGTCATGAACTGGGAGATTTATGAGGTTAGATTTGATCTCTAGTCCTGTCTAAAGCCAGGTATGTTGTATGCTGCATTACTAAACAGGCTACTAGGCAAAGCTAACACAGCTCCTTAAAGGTGAACCTGAAAGGCTACTTTTAAATCTCCAGCTAGCTGGCTAAATCCATTTTGATGCGAGCTGTGAGAATTAGGGAAATCAAATCTCACAGGTACATTTGATTAAAGCAAACAGCTAAAGTACCATCCTGTCTGCTTTCTGGTTATGCTTCTTCAGCAGCAAAGTCTAGAAGGGATGAATTTTCGTCTATGTTGTTCAAAATTTCTAATATTCTTCTGTGCCGAAAGTAGTCAGGACTACCTCTTCACCATGTTCTGTATGCCCTAGATCAATACGGTCCGATTCAGCATCCTAAGCTTGCCAGGAACTTCCTAAACTTCTAAACTTTTTTTATGTTATGTTACCTTCATTTAGACAAGGATAAATAAAGACAGAAATCTAGTACCCTCCTAATAAAGACTAATTTTTGAAAGACACATTGTTAAATGATGCCTTACCCTTTTGTATATGATATACTATGAGAAAGGTAAAGATTAAAATGCATTTAAATGCTTGAGCTACATCAAAATGAGCCTCAGTATTTTACAGATATGATAAAACTGCTGAAGTACCTATGAATAGTTCCTTGTGTTTGACTAGAGAATTACTTTGAATTGACCTGTAATTATTTCTAGTGCCCTAGAATCTGGTATCTGAAATCCTAAACCTCAAAGTCTTTGAATAAACCTTATGTCTGTCAAATTGCTGAGTGACTTTTTGGAAAAGGGGGCTTCTTTAGGGGAAAGCTATTCTGCTGTTTGCAAACAGAAGAGGAAGCAACTCTAGGAAGAAAATAGAAAAGCATATTCCTGTTACCGTTAAACGTGTCATGACGGTCGAGAAAGAAAAGTCAATCAGAAGGCTTCATTTAGGGTAACATAACATCATCTTCTTTATTGTACTCAGTTCTTTCTTACATCCTTTTCCAAGCAGTCAGCGAAGTAGCAGTAGTAAGCAAGCAGGCAGCAAGCAGCAAGCAGCAAGTAAGTAGCAGCAAGTAAAAAAACCAAAACATTCTCACACTCTAAAAATGGAACTTAACAAGACTGCTAATTAACTACAAAAAACTTGGCAGAAGTCATGGGTTCCTAAGAGATATCAGAAGGTTAAACCACGTTCCCATGTCAGGACATCTGCAGTACTCCAAGGCCAAACACAACTCTCACAACTCTCTAACTCTCGGACTCACAACCTGTTTTTCTTCCCCAATTAAGTTGTGCATATCTCTCATCCATCATCAGGGAAACACACGAAAACCTGTCAGGTCCACCTCTTCTTCTTCTGAGAGCCTAACAGGCCTCTGTTAACCCATACATATTCCCTCACAAACCTCAAAAGATAAATCCTGAAGGATTTATCCAAAAGGAGGATCTATTAGGGATATGGTCATACAGCAGAGAGAGTGAGGCACAAGTCATAGCTGTTTACAGCCCTGGGTGTATGTTGCTACCAACCTTCATTCTTCCTGAGTTAAACTTTTATGTACTAACCCTACTAAAACCAATGGGCATGCTAATCTGACTCTCATCAGTACTGAACAGATCTTTGAATTTGACTAGTCTTTAATTCGTCTTCCTGTAAGTACAGACAAGTGGCTCAGACTTATCTTAGTATTCTCCTTTTCCTCCTCATTTCTTAATTATGCTGAAATGCTAAAAGGCTTTCTTACTGCACTGTTTTATTTTCTTGTCTTTAATTGATATAATTTCACAGGAGATATTATCAATTATGAAGATGATTAATGACTGGATGTCTTTCCAGAAGCTGCTCCAGCAAGCTGTCGGAGGTGAGATTTATTTGCCTGCCTTAAGGTCAGGATTACTTTTACAATCCAAAAGGAAAAAAACAAACAAACAAACAAACAGAAGAGTGAGACTTACTTTACTTAGAAATGATGCAACTTGTCAAGTATGGTAGTGTGTTGTTACTTGATAATTAGTTCAAGACAAGCTTGAAGCTGCTTCAAAGTACATTTTAAATCAGACCACACTGAAGAGTCTTTGGGGAGGCATCAGTAAAAATTCAGTAGAAGAATAGGATGCTGTGAATGCTTGTTATTCAAGTATTTCCTTTCCATATGCATGAGTTATATGGAAGCGGTAAGTACATATTTCTTCTTTTTTTCTCCCTTTGATGCAGATAAAAATACAAGTCAGCCAAAACATACAGTGATCTAAGAAAGGTAAAGCAAAAATCTCTGCAGACTTTAATCCAATTTCTATGTTACCAGAGATGATGACAAAAAATTAAATAATAAGTAAATCTTGATTATGTATATCTCTAAACTGGTATAATACAGAACTTCAAACATGAATAAATACCAGAAAAAGAATTTAAGACTTAACTTAAAAGTCTGTGGGATTTTTATTGCAAGTTTGCAAAGTGCTTTGGATGTTGAGCTCCTGGTCCATAAATGAGACCATGGGTAAAAGAAAAAAAGGATAACAGTTAGTGAAATCTTGTTAACACTGATAAATAAAGAAAATATTACATTTGTGTCATATAAAAGAAAAGAAGGTTTTTTCAGTAATTTAAACATTCAGTACCATTAAATGCAAACTTTATAGTTCATCATCAGCATTCAGTTCAGGTCAAAGAGTTATAAAATATACAGTTCTATTATTCAACAACAGTTAAAGGGGGAAGTATGTATTTTACATACTTTATTTTTGTCTTATTAACACCTTGAAGTAATTTAGCATATTCTATATAAATGGCAGGTTCATCAAATACTGCAATTTGTCCAGTATTTTTTGTGTCATTAATAAGATTTTCTAGTTTGAATTCTGATCTCTTACACGATTCTGATCTATTACACAATCTAACGATTGACTGATACATATTTTAATAGAGGTTAGATTCACTGAAGGATTTATGCCTCTCTGCAGTGATTATAGAATCACAAAACCTCAGAGTGATTGACACTGAAAGGATATCTGGAAGTCACCTGATCCAAATCCCCAGGTTCACCCAGAGGTGGTTACCCTGGACCATGTCCAGCTGGCTTTTGAATATCTCCAAGGACAGATACTCCACAATCATCCTGGGTAATCTGTGCCAGGGCTTGGTCAACCTTACATTGAAAACGTGCTTTTTGATGTTCAGAGGGAACCTTGTGTTTCACTGTGCACCCATTACCTCTGGTCCTGTCACACACTGAAAACCTATCTCTGTCTTCTCTATATCTTCCCTTCAGATATTATTACACATTGATGAGATCCCCTGAGCCTTCTCATCTCTAGGCTGAACAGCCCCAGCTCTCTCAGCCTTTTCTTGTAAAGGAAATGCTCCAGTCCCTTCATCATCTTTGTGGCCCTTTGCTGGACTCGCCTCTGTATGTCCAAGTCTCTCTTGTACTGGGTAGCCCAAAACTGGATGGAGCACTCTGTGTGTGGCCTCACCAGCGCTAAGCAGATGGGAAGAATCACCTTTCTTAATGTACTGGCAATGCTTTTCCTAAATCAGCACGATACCATTAGTCCTCTTTACTGCAAAGGCATATTACTGGCTCATGTTCAGCTTGGTGTCCCTCAGGACCCCCAGGTCCTTTTCTGCAAAACTGCTTTCCATCTGGGTGACCCCCAGCATATATAGTGGTACATGGACTTGTTCCTACCCAGATGCAGAACCCAGAAAATTTGCACTTTCCCTTCATGAAGTGCCCTTGATGAGGTTCCTGTCAGCTCATTTCTCCAGCCTGTTGAGATCTCCCTTGAGAGCAGCACAGCCCTCTGGTTTATCAGCCACTCTTCCCAGCTTTGTAACATAAGTGAACTTGCTGGAAGGCCTCATCCATTTGTTCTTGCTGATCAGGTGGCCTACAGGAGACACCCACTACAATGTCACTCATGCCTGTGTGCTGGTATGTCACCCACATCAGTGATGAAAGCCTATGTTCCTTTTGTTTTCAGAACTGTACAGAACCCACTAATGGAGCATTTTCAGGATTCTTTTGATAGTCCAAATCCATTTTTCCATACTTTCTTTTATTTTTCTCTGAAATTTTGGGTAGTTTTTTGTTGAATTCTAATGGCTTCCACTCAAGTTTCCAGATGCGTGACAGAAGTATATTACAAATGTATGCCATGTAAAATAAAATTTCCTTCTCTAAATATCACAATAAAATACAGTTCAGTAGTTGTCATAATTAGCATTATCTAATCCAGCCACTAAGATAATCAATAATATTTTTAATTGGTTTTGCTCAACATTCCTTTTGCTCTTTGGAGTAACCACTCAGGAATGGTAAAGGAATGTAAACCCATCATAGAGTTTTGCTATTTCTAAGACACGTAGTGTAACTATTTTGTAGAGTACAAAACATGATACACTGGGGACTTGAGAGGTTTTCACTACAAGGCAAGTGATAAGCAATATTTTCTGTACTATTATGGCAAAAACCAGTATGGTATTCACTGGGACTGCATTAAGCAGTGCTTACTTTATGTCCAAATTCATGCCAGAGTTATATATACAAGGGTAAATTAAGTGTATTTCTGCCAAGAATAAGTACTCTGTGAATTCAGTATAACCTTCATACAAACAAGCATACTTTCTATTTTTAACAGTGCTTTAGATGTCTGTACATTCATGTTTGGTTGTAGAATATCCAACAGGTTTCAGCAAGTGATTAGATATGATATTTTCACAAATTTAATACAAAAATAAAGGCAGAAAAATCAATCTTTGTGTTTCTTCTCCTTTATAAAACAGTGTAAATTTGTTATCTTTAGAAATAATCACTCTGGTTTTATACAGAAGTAGGGAGATGCTACAAAGCTTGAAATGGGAAAACACTTTATCAGAAGTGGCATTACATTATCTGCTGCTGTTGACAACTTCTACCACTGAGCTAATCTATGATAGGAGTGTAAAAGAAAAGTGACACAAAACTGGCTATATCAAGACTTTAACTCACATAAAGGAAACATAGGATGAAAAAACGTTATTAAACACTGAAATAAATGGACTATAAATTACCAAAACCAAAAAAAAAATGTTTGTTTGACTGACTACAATGCAAATTGGGGAAAAAAACTAAGGTAGAAAGAAAAAGAGGAAAAACCTGATATATAGAAAATTAGTGGTATCAGTAACACCCTTTTAAAAATGCTACGATACATAACTCAATTAAACTAATAATGCACAGGCACACCATAGAATTTCTGAGTAATACTAAGTATGGAAAGGTATTCCAGGTGTTGGAGAAAATATTTTTTGACACCTTCCACTATACCTGCTTGCTCAGAGCCCCATCCAAGCTAGCCTTGAACGCTTCCAGAGATAGGTCATCTACAACTTCTCTGGGCAACTGGTTCCAGTGTCTCACCACTCACACAGTAAAGAATTCCCTTTTTATATACAATGTAAACCTACCCTCTGTCAACTTAAAACCATTCCTCCATGTCTTATCATTACATGCCCTTGTAAAAACTCCCTCTCAGCTTTCTAAGAGACCCTCTTTTAGGTACTGAAAGGCCATAATAAGTTGTCCCAGAGCCTTCTCTTCTCCAGGCTGAATAAGCCAAATTCTTTCAGCCGTTCTTCTTGAAGATGTGCTCCAGCCCTCCTATCATCTTCATGGCCCTCCTCTGTACTTGCTCCAACAGCTGTGTCTTTGTGTCTTTCTTGTGCTGAAGACCTCAGAGCTGGATGCAGTACTACAGGTGGGGTCTTACCAGAGCAGAATAGGAAGGATAGAATAACCTCCCTCACCTGCTGGCCATGCTGCTTTTGATGTAGCCCAGAACACAACTGGTTTTCCGGGCTGCATGTGCAAACTGCTATAGCTCATGTCCAGTCTTTCGTCCGCCAGCACCTTCAAGTCCTTCTTGTAAGGGCTGCTCTTGATCTGTTCACTCCCCCAACCTGTATTGGTACTGGAGGTCACCCTGGCCCTTGTTCAGGACCTTGCACTTGATCTTGTTAAGCCTCATGAGATTCTCATAGGTCACCTTCTTGAGCTTATCCAGTTCCCTCTGGATGGCATCCCAGCCATCAGGTATGTCAACTGCACCATTCATCATGGTTTTCTTAGCAAAGTTGCTGAGGGTGCACGTAATCCCTTATTCTATGTCATTGATTAATTGAACAGCATTAGTTGAATAGCAGTGTCCTAGTACAGACTTCTGATGGACATCATTTGTCACTGTCGTTCATCAGGACACTGAACCACTATCATCTGGATGGGAGTGTCCAACCAATTCCTTATCCACCGAACAGTCCACTCATCAAATATATCTCTCCCCAGTTTAGAGAGATTTTGACTATGTCAAAGGCCTTACAGACCTTGGATAAATGACATCTGTAGCCCTTTCCATGTCTGCTGATGTAGTCTCTCCATTGTACAAGGCCACTGCATTGGTCAGACAGGACTTGCCCTTGGTGAAGCCATGCTGGCTGTCTTGAATCACCTTCCTGTCCTCCCTGGGCCTTAGCATAGCTTCTTCTGTTTCATGATCTTTCCAGGGACAGAGGTAAAACTGACAGGTTGGTAGTTTCCAGGGTCTCCCTTTTCTACCACAGGCAACTAGAAACATTTTCATGTGTCAGATCATGTCTTGTAGAACAAGTTCAGTTTCATGCTGAACAAAGTGATAACACCTGTATGACTTACAACACAACACAGGATAGGGTATTTTTGCATTTCCTGAAAGTATGGTACAGTATGTGAGTACTAAAAATTTCAGAGCAGTATATAAAATCAATACTTTACTAAATAGAGAACATCATGTTTGGTGAACGACTTTCTTCAGAAAGCCAAATTCCAAAGAAATTTTAAGAACTATCCATATGCTTGGGAATGATGAAACATTAAGTAGCAATAGGATACTTACTGAATTACAGCCAGAAACAAAGAATTTGTCAGACATTATCACTTTATTTTGTTTGTTAATTTCTGTAATTTCTTCAAAAGTGGAAAAAAAGAGAAATGGAATATGTTGTACTACTTCTAAGTCTTTATAATTTATGAAGTCCTACATCTGATAACCATGCTGCAGTCATAGTGGAGGACAAATAATACGTAAGTTACTAAAACCCATGGAGCTTTAACATGAAGCATATATTTCTATCTCAGTAGTCTCCTCTGTGAAAATGAAATTTGAATTTATCCTTTTCAAAGCAGTAAAAAATTCAGTCCACATGACATTTGCACTGCAATGAAAGAGTCAACGAATCTGTGATAATGAATTAGCATCGAATTAATGTAAAAAGACACACTTTCTCCTGAATTCTTAAATGTGAGCAAAGGAACTAACATGATCTTTAGCATGATCTTTGAGGAGATCTGATCTTTTCAAAAGTCCTGGGATGGAAGGAATTGACATGCCCTGCCCTGAACTATTTGGGGACGAGGCATTTAAAACTAACAAAACTTGGATCTATGTGTGCCTGTAAAAGTACAGAGAGTTCTTTAGGTAAGTTAAACAAAAACAACATTTAGACATCTCAGTGAGTTTGCTAAAACATCTAGAAAAACTATGCTTTTAATGACGGAAGGAATAAAGGAAAACAGTGGAATATGATGCCTTTCTACATCTAGGAATAAGCTGCTGGTGAATGCAAAGAAGATCTTTGAGGTGAATTATTAGAAGTGAGAAATAATTTCTTTGACAAAAACATGCAGCTATATAATATCTATTATTATATGTCATATAATAATGACTCTAAAGAATAGATAAGTATATCTGTCAGTATATTAAAGAATTTTAAAAATTAATGTATTCTTTTTTTCTTACACTTATGAGGTGACTGATTCTGTAGTGGCTTATTCTACGTTGTGAATAAATGTTTTCTGGAGCTAGGTGAATTTACTCAAGAGGGAGAACTGTAGAAAGGGAAAATCAAGGAGAAATTTTAATATGAGTCAACTATAATATAAGCAGAGTTGTGTAAACATCTGATATGGTCATAGTATGAAAGGCACCACTCATGGTAGGCCATAAAGAAAACAGAGGCTTGTATTAGACACTTATAATTGATTTTCATACACTTTTTAATGCTATTTCCATAAAATTCTTTTTGTAGCAATCATTTTATTTTTCATGACAAATGGTCTTAAGTTTGACTTTAGGTACAGTCTCTAACTCTGTCAATGTGTACTCCTTGTATAAACCTAAAGTGGCAGGGGTTTAAGCAGGCCTTTTATTTTATTTCTAGGCCCTCAAAGGGAAAATATAATCTGTTGGAAAAAAATAGTAGCTCTTTTTCCTGAAGAGATAGCTCTGTTGCTGTTACATGTACATATATATTGCATACCATTATTTTCTATTCCCTTGATAAACATACTAAAAGTAATGCTTTTATGCCTTTTTATTTTTAGTCATCTTTCCTCAAGAAAGTTACAGTGAATAACTATATGCTATATACAGTAGTTATTAGCTATTCTATGAAATGCTCTTTGGATCATTTTTTTCTTTGGAATTGCTGTACAACTCTGATGTTTCAAAACACAGGTGTTTATGTTAAAAGGAGGGACATTAATTTTCTGTACATATTATTTATTTTTGGACACTTAAAAAAGAGGTTCCAACATTAAATACTGAAGATGGTTTTAAACTGTATGTGAGGGTGCAGAGGACAACGAATAAAGCATAGCACCTCAAAGACATATTTTTCTAAGAAGGTTTATGATTCATTGCCTTAACTGATAGTTACTCATGTAAACAACATATGTGATGTATGTAAACAATATGTGTGATGTATGTAAACAATTTTTGTGATGCAAAAAATGCTGAATTCAAGGAACCTTTACAAAGAAATATTTTTTTTTAATTATTTTATCAGATTGGGAAAGGAAAAGGACAGATTAACTTATTTATTTTTTATGAATGAGTATTTATGAGTATTTATTTATGAGTAGATGAAAGAAGACAGGAGGATCTTAGGTTTCACAGTATGTATCAACACCAAATAAGTTGCCATTATTCTATGCTGTCATTTTTATCTGTGTATATAACAGTTTGGAAATCCTTATACTAAAGGAGCGAGCTGGGAGAAGGAAAGAAAGTAGTAGTGTTTCTTTTTCTGAGAAAACTGCTTTACTAACTTTCCACCACAAGCTAAAGTGGCACAGTTCAAAATGCAGCAAAACAACTCAAGATATCACAACTCCTTATGATCTCTGCCAGATCATTATACTTAAATTATACCTCTTTGGGTGTTATATAGCAAGATTTAGGAAAGAAAGAAGTGTCACAGCTCACATGGAAAGGCATAATTTAACAGAATGAGAAGCTGAATGTCAGCGTTTAAAAGCAATTTAATTCTAAAAGTAAAGAAGCACAAAAAAAGAGGAAAAAGTTATGTTCCTTATTAATTTATTAGAGATGTATGCTGTTTTATTGGAGAGTTAAAAAACAATACAAAACCCCATAAGCCAAGCTTTATATTACACAATATGGTAAAATATGGACAGATGAGTCCATCATGTGCATAATTTCCTTTTATAGCAACACAAATGTTAATGCAGTAACAAAGTCACCAAAAGCCACCAATACCTTACTGAACAACTTCATTAAGTAGTGTACTGTTTCCTAAACTAGATTGCCACAATATTAGATATAAATGAGTGATAAAGTCTGATATTTATATACAGATGTGTGGGTTTTTTATTAGCAGCTGGGATATGGTGGTCATAAGGGAAGAAATTATTTATGATCTTAAGATATGAGTTGATCTTAAGCTGATTCTAAATGCTTAGGAGCCAAATTATACTAAACTCCAAAAGTCATGCTAAAAGACTTGCATGCAGTGAAGCAAATCTTTCAGCTGTCAGGTGTCTGCTGTCACATCTTCATGGTGTAGGAACACACTACATGGGAAGCACTGAACAATGACAGATCTAAGACATAAGGAATAAAAGAGGTTACAGGAATTCTGCATGTGCCAGTTTAGCTTCTCAGCAGATATTAAAAAAGAAAAAATTTATTTTATATTAACAGAGTAGCTTCAAATACAGAATAAAACCAGTTCCTATACTGAATGATTTAAGGTCAAGAAAATGCATTTTTGTTTATAAGAACCTTGGAGAAATCAGGTCTTTGTAATTTACCTTTTGAGATTAGAAAAGTGAAAGTGAACACCTTTTGCCACCATGGTCATGTCAAAAGCGGTTTTCTTGCTGGTTACTTCATTTTCCAGAACATTCTGATTTGCTAATGTGTCACTAGAGGGTGCTGCAAAGTTGTTTTCTAATGTATTATACAGATAACTGTAGTATTTAGTTTAATGTTTGTAGAAAATGGAGGTCTAAACTTTCAGGTTAAAAACTCTTTATGAGGTACTGATGAACTTTCACTGGCTGATAGACTTCAATGTCATAATTTTCAAGAAAGGTAGAAAATTTTCAAGTTTCAAGGATAAATACAAAACATCGAGTTAACAATGAGAAGTTTTAGGGTTTCGTATACATATTAATGAGTCTGGATTAGGATACCTTTGCACAATTATGTAACAGTTCAAATTTCTTTCCAGCATTAGCATGCTTAGTAGCATGCCATGATGTTGAATCAAGAAGATTAATTGAG
The DNA here is from genome assembly GCA_035583135.1 of Lophotriccus pileatus. Taxonomy (NCBI): domain Eukaryota; kingdom Metazoa; phylum Chordata; class Aves; order Passeriformes; family Tyrannidae; genus Lophotriccus; species Lophotriccus pileatus. Next base: position 96,861,512 of record JAWWES010000081.1, on the reverse strand, counting down.
AAAGAACCATACTTTTCTATAAAGATTGAAAAATCTTGTGTGTTTAATACAATATGGAGGAACAGACCTCTTTTTTAAACTTTTTTCATTGCTGTTACAAAGATTTCTAAATGACACCACAGAGCATTAGAAGAAGTAGTGTCTGGTATTGTATTTGCTGAATTGTGTATAAATAATATATATCCCAGAATATTCTTCTGAGCTATGGTGTGTACTTACGACTTGTTAAAGATGTTGGAAAGTGTTGTGACTGTGAGGGATACTTACAATATCTAGACTTCTGGCACTTTAAGACACTATGAGAAATAACGGAGAAAACAGCTACAAATTAAAAGCCTCCTGTAAGGTAATGAGCACTGAAGAGTGATACAGGTGTATATGTGATTCATGTACTAATATTAGTAGTATAATTTCAGCCAAATGCAGTTTAGAGGTGATGGAAGGATGTGAAGGTGAAGGATACTAAGGGAAGCCCACCTTATTCATGTACATCCTCCTTGCCTTTCTTTGGCAATTTGTTCTCCCAGCTTGTGATAGTTTTTTTAACATTAATTTCCAATGCATTTACAAACCAATTATTATTATTTTCCCAGTAATAAACTAAGTTTGTAGATAATGTTTTTGAATTTAAAGGGACTAGTACAAGACACCATAATGTGTTTGGAGATCTATTGAACCCCTGGCACCTACTGCTGGCACAACAATGCAAGCTACTGCCTCTGCTTGCAACACTGAAGCTCTGACACGTGCTGCCGTAATCATGATGTAAAGGTTTCCATCTGTGGGAGCAAAAGCCCCAGACATGCCTCTTAGCAAAGAGTTCCCTTGCTCACAGGAGGGCTAACGTGGTTGTGAACTTGACACATTCCTTGGAAAACAATTTCAGGAACTGTCTTTTTGACTGCAATCATATGCAAGCAGATGTAGGTTCTCTTGGCCCATGTTCTCCCAGGGAACAGCTGCTACATGGACATGTTTATGTAGAAATATGCCCTAGATGAAGAGCAGCTATGCATGAAGCTCTGGCCCCATGAGCTGGTATCTGGCTTCTACTCAGAAACTTCCCCTGCTGCTGTGGCTTGCAGCAGCAAGCCTTCCTGCAGCATCTCAGCTTGCCCAAAGTATTCTGTCCTTCCTCAGAGGTAATTCTCTTTGCTTTCCCTGTCAAGCTCGGATGCTTTTTTCCATAAGGCCCTGCATTCCAAAGGAATGCAGTGCAACCCTTTGCACACTATTTGATGTAACCGTTGAACTCCTGGAGCTCCTCACAATGCTTTTCAGTCCTTTAGGGCTTTGAAAACAGCATGAAAGAGCTAGAAATAGGGTGGAGGGGAATATTCTCGGCAAGGTCACGGAAATGATCTAGTTGTTATTGACATTTTTGCCTCTTACAACCACCCATCTAAGAATAGAATGAAATCCTTGTCATTTATCTCCCTCAGTGGATCCTAACCCTGTCACAAACTGAAAATTATTTCCTTTCCACAATAAATAGTGCTATATCTGAGCAGTAGTTAGTAGTTACTGTGTCAGTGCAAAGCAATAGGCAACTCTGATAAGTAGCTTATTGACACAGTACACAGTAATTTCTCAGCTGGAACAATTGTGTCAATACACACTTGGGAAGTTTCTAATTCATGGAAATGCTATTAGTAAGTGATATGTCATTATGGAGAGACCTCTATTTCATAGGTTCACACAGGTACTGCCATGGTCTCTTTTAGTGGTGAACCTGTGCATTCAAAAATGAATATATTAAGCAATTAATGTATCATATTTAATGTTAATGACAAATATGCATCCTAAAAAACACTAGAAAGAAACATAGCACTGGGGAGTTTTAAAGCTTAGATCTTACTGCTACATTAACAGGAAAAGAATCAGGCACTGATCGTCGTTACACATAAATAACTGTAACATTTGCAGATTTCCCTTTCAAAGCATTTGAGCTACAGTGGTGATGAAAAAACATCCACAGAGTGTCTTCATTTTCCACTTTAGTCTTCTCTAACTTCATAATATCTAAACCAATTTAAACCTGTATTAATAAAAATGCTTTGAACTGAGACCTTGCATGTCAACTTGCAACACAGAATGAATTTTTACTGTCAAGTTATGATCCTCTAAATTAGAAGTTGCTTTATAATTGAAATGCTGACACAGACTTCTAATTGTAGAGGTGTTGGCAGGTGCTGCTTTGCTAGCATTATATTAGCAACTTTTGCATGTGAATCTTGTTCATTAAAGGTTATGTTTATATCATATGCATAGAGATTATAGGCTGTAGAATGACAGCTGTGTAAAATCAGTCAGATTAGAACACACGCTATAGATGCAAACAGTCACGTATTAAACAGATTAAATTATTATCCTTCAAAGTTTCTTTCATTTTAAAAAATATAGAGGGAAAATATTTTTATAGCTACCTGCTTAAAATAAAACAGTTTATTAAATGGTTTTTGATACAGCATTAATAAGAAAGGTAAAAATAAAAATAAATATCTTTTAACTAAACATTAAATTAGCTCAACTATAGTAGTTGCCTGAATTGCAAGTGAATGTTATAGAGCATGGATCTAATTGCTGTAGTGTCTCAACCCTCCAAGTAGTGCAGATGTTATGCAAATAGTTTTGTGTTCATTTTCAGACTGCAAAACGTGGTAGTTTTTGCAAAATCAGAATGGATATTGACATGCATTCACACACACAGTTAGAAAAAAATAAAAAATTCACTGAATTCCCCTATGTCTGGTTACTCGAAAACCCTTTTAAAGCACAGGCTTCTTTTAAGCAGTGTTAGAGAGTGATCTGCACCAAAACTCCTGATCAAAAGGTAGTAGACTTAGATAAAATTTGGATCTAAAGCACACTCAGTTGCTGTGTCTCACTGAGGGTTTGTGTGTGTGCATATTGAGAATGTCTGGGCTATGGAGTATCAGTGTAGTGTGCTGCAACAAATGTCTTCATAAGCCTTTTCTATCCTATATCCATCCCCTAGAAAATAATAGTCCCAATGTACAAAATGCTAGTATGTTCTGTTGTAGTATGTTAGCTTATTTCCATCAGTGTATAGTGATAATTTACCATGTAAGTGCCTTAGGGATGACACCCGTGTAGGTGTTGGAATATTAAACATTTTCCCAGTTTTGAAAATTTTGAGTCTTTTTCAGTTTTCTAATATTTCCATATGCCCTTAGTGGGCAATTCCAGATATTCAGGGTTACATTGCAGATGCTAGTACACTTAAATTATTTAAAATACAAGCAAAACCATAACCAAATTGAAAGATTTTAACTTTTTGTAAAAAATTTCCATATATATATATTTGTTAAGCTGGTTCTTTGGCTTAAACTTATCCTTTCTACATAGTAAATATATATTCAGCAAGTTAGATCCCAGTAGTATGTTTGAAAGCTTTGTTATTTTTAGTAGCTATTCTCTTAAGTATATATCATAAATATATTTCCATGTATATTTTATTTGTCAAGGAGAGGGAAAAAGATGCAAAGAAAAAGTGTTTCATGTTAACATTTCAGTGTTATTTAGTGCATGAAGTTGTGTTCCTTATATATCCCATCTATTCCTATCCTATTTATTCTTTATCTATACCTATCTTTACTGCTTGCTTAATAACATAGATTTTTTTCTCAGTTTGACCTCCTGTGCATACATGTGTACAGTAGTTCATTCCTGTATTCAGACATCCACATATAATTATGAATTATTATGTCTTGAGCTAATTTGCTTAATTCCTAACGTAACTCTTTTGCGAGTACCAGATTCCATCATTTTTTATGTCTAGCTACTTTTTTCTTTTGTCTGATTCGTCATGATGTTGGATCACAGGAACATGATTGCCTTAAAATTTTGTTCAAAATTTTGGGAGAAATCACTGATGACTTTGTATAAATTCTCAATTCTTTTATCAATATCATTGGTTTTAAAAAGGCTAAAATTTTAATAATGAAATTCTTTGCCAACTGCATCAAAACTCTTTTGTCATTGTGTCATGGTTTTGTTTGTTCTTGGAGCTATGCGGGAATTTCCCTTTCTCCTGCCCACTGTGTTGGGGGAGGGGGTGTTGGATAAGGTGGCTTTTTCTAGCCAACTAAGTGACGCAGAAGAAAGAGCTAAGCCTGCAATCTCATGTTAATTGCCTCACCTTGTCTCCAGGGAAACGGGGGAGGAGTCTGGGGCCAGAGTTGGAAGCCCTGAGGGGGGTTGGAGGGAACCTGAGCTGCTGAAGCAGGGAGAGCAGCTGAAGCTGCTGGAGCTGTCGGGACTGCCGCTCTTGGTGGCTGTGCTGCGGGAGCTACAGGAGCTGCGGGAGTTCCCGAAGCTGCTGGAGCTGTGGGGGCTGTCAGAGCTGTCGGGCTCTGAGACTGCGGCTACCAGAGCGGTTGGAGCTGCCGGAGCAGTTGGAGTTGTTGGGCTGTCGGGGCTGCTGCTTCTGTGGACATGCTGCACTTTGGAGCTGTTTGCTTGGATCTCCATTGGAGAGGGACAGAGAGACACCACTGTGCATCTCAGCCAGCAGGAAAGAGTGAGGTCTCCATTATTAGGAACTGTGTCTTCCTTTTCCCTCCTCTCTCCCTTTGGTGAGGAGGGGAGGACGTCCATTGTCCAGGTCGTCTCCAGCACGCTCTGGAGATTTGGCGTGGCGACTACCAGTGATCCAATAGCGCCCCCTGCTGACTGGCTCAAACAACTGCAGGCTCTACATCTCCAGTGGTTCAACAGTGCCTTCTGCTGACTGTGGTTATAATTGCTCCACAGGGTGCAAATTGAACTGGTTTTTTCACTGTTGGGTTTATTTGTTTGTCTTGAAGGGGATTGTTTCTGGGAGTAGGTTTATTGTTTGGGTGTTTTACTTGTGTTCTTTCATTGTTTCTGCCAATACATATATACCTTTTAATAAAGGGCTGTTATTCCTACCTTGCTATAATTTTATTTTCTATTTCCCACACTGTTCCTCAATTGGAGTCTATTAATTTCAGATTTATAGTTGCTTAGAGGGAGGAGTTTTCAGTCTTCCTAATAATTTATTCCCAGTAAAGCACTTGTGTCTCATTTAAACTGAGACACATTGAGATCAACTTTTATACAGAACTACTTGTTCGGGAATTTTTTAGGTAAATTCAAAGCTTAGACATTTTTTTCTTTGAATAACAAACAAAAATTAAATAACAGAAAGAAGACAGCTGGATACATTTTCTATTCTTGTTCTATCTTAATTTGTATTTCTCTTACAACGTATTTAAGAGGAGTGATTAAGATCCTGCAACATACTATCATCTCGCTGTGGTAAAGAGGATCCTCACACAGCAGACTGCAGAAATACTTTCTCTCCAATTGAATCAGTGTAAAGGATTTAACAAAATATTTGACTTATTATTAGTCATTATTACAGTTTAAGAATAAGGTGAGCTATTAATAATTTTCTTATTAAGAAGAGGCTCAGAGCATGAGACAGTTACTGGAGAAATGCTTCCATAAATTGTCAGAAAACATAGAAGACAGGCACCACTTTTTTTTAATGATAGTGTAGCAGATCAAACTTTTTCAAAGAAAACTTAAATGTAAGTGATTAAGGTTGAATTAGTATTTTGTTATTTACCAAAAGAAATACAAGACAGAACAGGTGATGCAGTTATAATGTCTTTATCAATTGCTCAGTTATCTGCTGCCTAACTGCTATAAGTAACTTTCGATTAGCTGAATGAATGAAGATGTAAAGCACTTTCTTTCAAAAGCCTGCATTAACCATGAATAAATAATGGTTTAAGCCAAACAGTAATTATATATTTGCTTCACTCAGTGTCTCAGACTTTTTCCACTACACTTATACTTGCAGAGCTGGGGCATTACCTGCAGAAGTGCATAGCTTTCTTTAGTTATAATGTCAACCAGCTTTAAAATTAGCCTTTTTATAACAAAATAAGAGGATAAGATATGAAAACAAAAATAGCAGAACACTCATAAAAATTGTATTGTTCTGAGCATATAGAAATGCCAATTCGATTTCACCTCTGCCACCTGGAGTAAGCAAAGCTAGATTTCTCATTCTAAGGCCTATGACTAAATTTCTTCAGTATATGTCAGCATGCTGGGAAGGGGAAGAGTAGTTTGCCTAGGGCAATTGCCTGAAAAAGAGGACTTTTGAGTTCCTTCTTGGCTGTGTCTTTGATTCAGGGTTTGAGTTGTTTTCTGTTGTTATTTTGTTTGGGTGTTTGTTACTGGTTTTGTTGGTTGTGGGTTTTTTTTTGGGAGAGCGGAACAGGAGGGGAGTTGTGTGTTATAAGACTTAGTTCAATTTTCAAGAGAATGCCAATACCTTGGTGGAAAAGTGCTTTTGCAAGATTTTACAATTATTATTGTTACCGTTCCTATTACTTCTCCTTCCTCTACTACTACTACAATTATTAAGCAGATTTGTTGCTGTATATAAATTTTTAAGAAATCTAAACAAACAAAAAAACCAAAAAAAACCTGAAAGGAAAATTACCTCCATTACAGGCAGCACAAACTTTAGTCATGTGCTATTGAAACAGATCAGATAGTTTAAAGTCAAAAAAGGAAATTAACTGAAGCTTAAATGTCGGTGGTTAATCCAATAAAATATCACCATCACCTGATGCTGTTTTGTGTCTCAAAAAATGCGCTAGAAAATATTTGAATGGTGAGTGAAATCACTATAGAATGCATCTGGGCAATATTACATTCATAGGTGAATAAAACTGTTGCCACCTAAAGAACAACAGTAGATTGACATGAGCCAAATGACTTTATAGGTGTCTGTCTGTGAGGCTCTGTATGTAATTATGTCTATAAACATACTTATATACATAAATATATGAAAATATACATACACTTTTACTCATACAGATGAGTTTATTTTAAAACCCCAATACCATTCTTTTCTCTTACAGCAAGATTAAACATTTGGATCTGCCAAAGCTATTCCTCCATAAAAATAAAGAAATAATGTTTTGAGGCATCATATAATGATGGTTTAGTTAGCAGAAAAAAACACTCTGTTGAGGGCAAAGCTATTTTCTGTAAGTAAAGCACTTCAAGGCAGGAATGGCTTTAGTTAAAACAATCTGTGGTCTGACACTGATGTACAACATGTACATTAGTTAACTCCTTCAAAGAATCATGTAATCATAGGTTGGGTTAGGTGGGAAAGGACCTTAAAGATGATCTAGTTCCAACTGCCATCCTACCATCGGCAGGGACACCTTCACTACACCGGATTGCTCAAAGCCTAATCCACCCTGGCCTTGAAGATTTCGAGGGACGTAGTATCCACAGCTTCTCTGGGCAACCTGTTCCAGTGCTTCACCACATTCACAGTAAAGGATTTCTTCCTAATATCTAAGCTAAATCTACCCTTTTTCAGTTTAAAGCCATTCCCCCATGTCCTATCACTACATGCCCTTGTAAAAAGTCCTCTCAGCTTTCTTGTAGGCCTATTTAAGTACTGGAAAGGTACTGTAAGAAGGCCCTGGAGCATTCTCTTCTGCAGTCTGAGCAATCCCCAGCTCTCTTAGCCTGTCTTCATGGAAGGCTAAAGGCCTTTGATCAACTTCATGGCCCTTCTCTGGACTCACTCCAACAGGCTCGCGTTCTCATTATGTTCGGGAACCCAGAGTACTCCAGGTGGGGTCTCATGAGAGCAGAGAGGCAGAATCACTTCCCTTGACCTCCAGGCCACACTGCTTTTGATGCAGCCCAGAATATGACTGGCTTTCTGGGCTGCCAGCACACATTGCTGGGTCTAGTTGAGCTTCTCATTAGCCAACACCCTCAGGTCCTTCTTCTCAGAGCTGGTCTCAAGCCATTCTCCTCTCAGTCTCTATTTATGCTTGGGATTGGCCCAACCCATGCGCAGGACCTTGCACTTGACCTTGCTGAACCTCATAAGGTTCACACATAACCACTCAAGCCTGTAAGGACCCTCTGGAAAACATCCCTTCCCTCCAGCAGGTCAAGTGCACCACATAATTTGGTGCCATTGGCAAACTTGCTGAGGGTGTACTCAATCCCACCGTTCATGTGGCTGTCAAAGATGTCAAGCAATGCCAGTCCCATATCTACAAACAATTGTTTGAATTGTCTTTTCAGGTGATCCGATGTATTTTTAATAAACTTTCTTTAGTTTTGGCAGAAAATTAAGTCCTCTGAGGATTAGTGGTGTGCTACACCCTGAATTAACTGCCAAAGATGCAATAATTTTTCTCTTTTGCTTAACTGTATTGTGGAAGCAATCATTCATGCAGTAAAAGCAATTACATTTTTGTTTTTATTCTATTTTCTTACTATTTTTGTTAATATCAAAGTGCATACTGTGTTTGAAAAGCTGCTCTCTGTCAAGCGCACTGTCTCTGTGAGAGCAAAGAAGCAAAACAAATCCAACTGTAATGTAATAAGTCTTGGTTTTGAGGTAGGGTATAGGGGAAAAGAAAGATGCATGTACACAAATACCTCATCAAAATATTTTCTTGAAACGTATTTAATAGATTTTGGCAAAAATAAAAATTAGAAAGATGTGTCTGCCCTCTACAGAAAATTGCATCTGTTCAACAAAAACAAAATACCTGAATGTCAAAAATACTTAGCTGAAACATTTTATTCACATCTGCTGATAATAATGCCCCATGGGAATTCAGAAGTCTCATGCCACTAATCTCAGTAGGTTTGGTTCATTAGCAAAGATTTTTCCCCGTGATGCACTTTTGGCCAACATGTAACATGACTATTTTTTTAATGTATTGAGTTTTCAGCTCCTAGGGGAAAAATATATCTATTTGCTGAAAGTTGAAACTATCACTGAAAAAATTCAGTGATTTTATAACTCTGACATTTTACAGATAGAAACAACCTACCTTCTCAGATAGAAAACGACCTACTTCTCAGAAAGCTTTATTTGCAATCTTGCCATTACAAAGATCCAGTGTTACAAAGTACAATACCAGCCAACTAACTAACCAGCAAGCTGGGATTCCAACCTGAACTATTCCCTGATATAGGCTGTTATTGCGGAAAACTGAACAATTTTGGAAAAAAAAATACTTTCTCTTTCAAGAATAATCAAAGATTGCTTGTCCATTGATTTGTAACATAGAAAAAGGTCTTAGTCTGTTGAATCAAGTCCGTTATGGTTGGACTCAATGATCTTAAAGGTCTTTTCCAACCTAAATGTTTCCATGATTCTGTTAATCCTGCATTCAAATATGCTGAAATAAATCTGTCTTCCCCACTCTATGCTGTCTAACTGCATGCCATTCTTTGTAATTCAAAGAGTCAGAATTATTCCCAAATTAGAAGTGATGTTCTGAAATCTCCATGGATCCAGGAAATGTGTTGATGAGAAAAAAACATCACAGATTTTTTTGGATCACATTCAGTGATTTCTGCCCTTGATTGCACTGAATCCAAGATTAGTTACACTATACTTTATAGTTTAATTTTCTCCTGGTATAACTGATGGAAAGTAGTGAGGATGCTTTAGTGGACAATTTGGCTATTGAATTTATCATATAATCATATGGTGAATGCACTTGCTGTGTGTTAGGTTTATCAAAAAACCCAGCATCCAACGTGAAGAGCAGTCTTGACAGATTAAAATCAAATTCAAAGGATCCAACCAATCCTGACCATTCTTTAATCATTTGTCTTGTAATCATATGAACTTTCATACTTTAATTTTAAAAAATGCAGCAGCAAGAATAAAATTTAATCATTTTGATGGGGCAAATTTATCATCTCTAAACAGCATTTACTAAAGGATTTTTTAAACATATCAGAGTTCATCAAGTTCAAAGAAAATTGAATAACTGTTCTCCTTTTTAAATATCTTGAACAACAAACAGTTGCAAAAGCTCACCTAGCAGTATCCAGAGAAGGAGATAAACTCATGGAAATCTAATTAGCAACAACCCATTCATCCACCATAATTCTCAATATGCATGCCAAACAATAGCTTCTGCTGATGGTTTATTATACTGCTCATCAAATTGTAAATGTAATATATTTTCTCACATTTTGTATCTAGTATTTAAAAATATCTTGTATATATTATTTTGTGTACTGTGGGCTTGGTTGGAAGAGCTATGAATTTATTTACCAAACCGTTCATTTGATAGATTTTACAGGTTTTCAGAACAAGATACTGAACTTTCTTTTCATTATTACTTATTATGCAAAATACTGTACCTCTTAACATCATTGATTTTTTTTTCCTTTAATGGAATACCTTGGAATTCAAAGTCATACTAAATAACTGTCTTTAAGGCTCTTTTGCTTGACTCTCGAGCTTAATAGGCTGAAATTGAGTTTAGTGGAGCAGAGAGGAGGGTAAGTGTGCAGGGATAGCACAGTCACAGGGGTTCAGGGTGTGCAGTGCAGCAGGACTCAAATCCTAGTACCTGGGTTTCTCCTTCCATGCTCAGTGCAGACTATTGCAATATGCTTTATTTTTAGGATACAGCACCTCCTCCCTCTCCTTTTTCAGTGGCCTTGGTGTCTTTCTCTCACATATTCTCAGTCCTCTTTCTATATGCTATTGCTATTCCCTCTTAGCTATGCTATCCCACAGGCGCTACCACCGCCAGTTGGCCAGTGGTGGATCCAGCTGGCATTGGCTCTGTTGGTCATGAGGAAAGCTTCTCACAGCGTTCGCAGAATTCCACCCCCATTACCAAAATCTTGCCTTGCAAACCCAGTACACACAGTTTTGACAAAAGTCATTTCAATTATCTGTTTCCTTAGACAGTTAGTAAAGACGTGCTTGAAAGGCCACCTTCTCTCCTTCCCCTGGAGTGGGGTCATCACCAGCAACTGACAGACCTCTGAATCCCTGGGCAGGAAACACCCAAGACACATTTTCAAAGCAGAAAACAGTGCCTGAAACCAAAAATGGGGAAAGTTAGTTTCGATACTAGCCATTTGATTGGAATACTCTGTATATGCTAGAAGCAAAGAAACAAATTACCATACAATTAGGCACTCTATCTACTGTAATTCTGGGAGCAGATCTGAGCTCTTGTCTGAACCTAGAAACAAAGCCGTTCTGTGTCCATCCAAAGATTACAGATATCATGTGAAAAGCTCTGGAATGATAACTGTATTTTTCGTTGAAATGGCTTCCATTTAGTCCCATCATTTGGAGATGATGAAAAAGGGGAAATCAAAAGTAAAAGGTGAATGTACCTACAGATAATGGTGAGAGTATACATGAAATATGATCCTACACAGCATACCAAATATAGCTCTAAAACAAAGATTTAAGAGTTAATGAGAGTGTCAGTGGTGGTTAATGCAGTGCTCTGCATGGGATATAAATGAGGCTGTACCTTTCCACGGTAAGGAAAGTGTAATTTCAAATTGTCTCTGATATCAACATGCAACAACTGTGAGTAAATATTGAACTCGTGATGGCAATTACTGCATGTTAATTACTGAATGAATTATGTTGCATAATTGTTGTTGATAGTAAATTGCAAAAACTTTGCAACTTTTCAAATGCTAAAAATAAAATAAATATAGATTAAGAAAAAAGAATCCTGTTTTCTGAAAACCATGAAAAAAACAGTGAAAAATAGTACTTTCCTGAAGTGGATAATTTGATTTAAAATAAGATAATTAGAAAAAAAACCATATCACGATAGACACACTTTCCTCCTGTTTATCTTCTTCCTTTTCCTCAACTCCTAACTCAGACAGTCACAACAGTAGGGCAATTGGGATGACATCATCTGACCTATGCAGAACACTAGAAGTATGAGGTGCATTGCTGAATAATCAGAATTTTTCTACTAGTATGCCCATTCAGTAGACTGAGTTAATACGCTACACTGAAAATTTAATATCTTTGCAATAATTTTAATATAGAATGGAACAAAACTGTGCTGAAAGATGCTTACATTTAAATAAATTATAACAAGCTAGCAAAATGCAGAGGTTGAGATACAGGGTGCATTGTGGGCATGAGGCGTCTTTGTCTAAAAAGAGTTCAAAAGATGTTTTATTTCTGAGTTCTTGAGGTCTGAAAAGAAAGTCATCAATAAAGGGAGAAATAGAAGAAGCTAGCTTTTCTCATACAGTAAGAAAACCTTTGTAAGGGCAGATCCACCGCATAATCCTTATTTACTGGAGTCTAAACTCTTGTAAGTAAATGTAAATATTCAGCACAAGAATGTGTGCACAATGCAGACATTCTTTATTCCTTCAGAGCAAGGCCTCTTCAGTATAGCTCATTGTCAATACTAGATAGCTGTCTGTGGAGAGAAAAGAAAAAAACGTGTTGTCCACTGTACACTTTATCTCTTGCTCCAAAATGAAGCTTATTCTAATTTGAAACAAGTCTTTCTCAAACCTTGGCACAAAGATATTTTCATGCCATAAATATGTATAAGCAAGCTCCTTATTACAGATTCCACAGAGGGCTTTATTCAGGTCTCTGGATGACATTTTAAAGAAAAGTCTGTTTTGTGTGTGTGTTGGGCAGTTTTCACATTTCTTATATTTGATAAAATTTGTAAACAAAACCATTAGGATTTGATTAAATTACTGTGACATATAGAGACACCATAAATAAATATGACCACTGAACATACTCAGTTCTGGAATACACAATGTGTGGCAATATTTTAAAATTAAGGACTGTCTTGTTCATTGTCTTTGTTCTGCATGTCATCAGTGTGCTCTAGTGAGAGTGGTTTGGTATTGTGAAGTTTTACTTAAGTTAATGGTCATTTTGCACTATGTAGTGTAAACAGCTTGAATGTATGTGAAAATGAGGAGCGTGGGAAGGTGAGGGTGGTGTTCTTTAGAATATTATTACTCAATTATCTTAATAGGTTGATATGTCATACTTTGTCATTTGATAATTATTTTGCAGTGCTCTTAGCATATATTGCTTCCCTAGGTAGTGATTTTCTGAAGATTTCATTACAAACAGGAGCCTTCAGGGAAGAATGTTGCCTAATGAAATTAATCATTATGCAGGTTTACTCTTTAATAAGGTACTTTGTAAGAGATTATTTCTAGATGGAATATATTAGTGCAGATATGCTGTTTTGACAGTCATCACAGTATATGAGAAAGAGAGAGAGTAGGAGAGAAGATGGGAAGGAGGGAGAGAGGAGAGGAGGAAAGACGGGGCTGAAAGAGAGGGAGAGAAGAAATAGCTCTTTATCATCCCTTTCTCTTGCTCCCCTGACTTGCACTGGGAATCATTTGACCTCAGCAAACCATCTGGTTGTTGACCTGGTTGTTGGTCGCATGATAGATGGAAGATGACTGCATGACTGCAAAGAGGGAAGATGTATTCTACAGTGTACCAGGTCTGGCACATTTTTGAGCTGATCTTTATTGTTCCTCACAGGTGTCAATGCAATTCAGATAATCAGTAGAGAGGCTGGACTTGATACAGAGAAACTGGATTTTACCTCCTATTCCAATTTTACCTCTTAGTATTTTTTTTCAGAACCAGAGAGCCACTGATTCACTTGTCTGTTCAGCGTATAGAACTTGAACTTCTTTCTTTTCTTTTTTTTTTTTTTTAATTTTTTTAATAGTTCGCAGCTTATTGAGCTTGAGGTTACATGCAGTTATACAATTAGGAAGACCTCTGTTTTAGAAAAATTAAAAAATAAATTAATGAATCCAAGATGCAGGATAGTTATAACTGGTTAAAACATCTTAAAAACTAATTCTAGTCAAGCTTCAGATTGACTTCTGACTGACTTCTCTGAAATCTATTTTGCTTTTTTGCAAATATAGTTTGCTTCCTACTCAATGTATTCTTAACCGTGTTTGAACACCAAGTAATACATAAAGATTAAAAGAAGAAATGTTGTTTTCCAGTGACCATCAACAGAGTTATTAGATGGCTGATGCACCACAGATTATCATTTGAGACTTTAACGATTGGAGAGTTTGATCCTTATCTTTCTTTTGACTAGCTTTCATAAAAACTTTGTATTGACTCCAGAGTTAGCTCTACAGGCAAGAAAATCATCATATTACCTTGGGCATGAAATCAGAGTTGTCCCACAAGTCAAGCTCAAACAACACTGCAGGTTGACAAGGATTATGGGGGATGATGCGGGAGCCCATGCTTCAGCTTCATGTGTGTCCAGTGCCAGGTTAGTTTTCTGCAGGCCACATTGGTAGAGGAAGACATAGCTTCTGCATCAGTGCTGTGGTAGAGGGAGATGTCTTTCATGTCAGACAGACAGACATACACCTAACAGAAAAGGTGTGTGGTGGACTATCCCTCTCTCTCTTTTCATCCATGCATAGCACATAGCTTTTTTTTTTCTTAGTTCAACATGTGTTCTCGGAATTCACAATAAATGACCTTCTGAGGTGAAAAACTGATGTACTTCAACAAAGGGTATATTATGAATTTAACATAAAAATAGGAAATGTTGAAAGGAGATAAGGCTTATGAAAGGGCATGGCATTTTACTTGGTTTTATTGTTGTGAACACAGGTTTAATTCACATAAATTAGCTAGAGATCTATAGGCTTGGTATTTTTCTCAGATGAAGAACACAATCTGCAAAAGAAGGGAGGAAAAAGCAATTATTTTTGTGAGCATAAACTATAAACTATCAAATTTGCTAATTTGGACACTAGCTTCACTCTGAAGCTTAGCCAGCCTTTTATAATTTAACAAGTAGCCCTGATAATCTGCTGCATTGTGCACAATCATTGTGCCATTTCTAATTAAAATTGACAAACCCCCTGAAACTTCCCCTAGACAAATGTGGCAAGTTTAGAATAGCTTGAACTGTTTTAACTCTTTGGGACTGTATTTTTAAGTAGGCTCTTTTTAGAAGCAACAATGTGTGGAATACTCTAAAAAGCCTGTACAAATACCCAGAAAAATCACTATAGATTTCTCATGATGACGTGTAAACAACGCCTACCATAACACTTGCTGTATGAGAAAACATAGTGAAAGGACCATTTTCTCTCTAGACATGTTCAAGATACTTTGTGCTTACTCGGAAGGAGAGTTTCTGAGAAAAATGTTGTCTCGTATACAATGTGATCAGGTCTGCTGCCTGGATGGTTGCTTGTCTGTTAAGCTTCAAACTCCTACTGCAAAATACGCTGTGTGCTAGGGCTCTTACAAATGACCTACTTAATCTTGGTAGTGGCAGCATTGGACCACCTAATACAAAGGTATTGTTTGATACCTCCTCTCCTGCAACGAGACGGTATCCTTGTGATTCAATAAAAGAGTGACTGGAGGGTACAACAATTTGTGGATTGGGAAGTCAGAATCCTTTGGTCTTTTTCTGTACAATGTAGAATTATTATAATACACTCTTCCATACCTAACTGTGATTAAGCTGATTGTGTAATATTTATCAAAAAAATATTTGTCTCTACTTCTGTGAAAATAGTACACTCCTTAAAGATTTTTTTGATGAAGCAAATGACATAATGGGAAAAATACTGCTAATATATGCATGAGATGTGTACGGTCATGTAAGATTGTGTGCATTTTGCATATTTCAGGAGAAGAATTTTGCCTGCAGCAATGCAGTTAATTTCTGGAACATCCAAAGAAAATTCCTGAGACCATATATGGGGGAAGGGAGACAGAGAGGGGAGAAGGAAATGACACCAAAATGCAGATCTGCTGCTACTCATGTGTTAGGGCATTTCTGGATATTGGTGTTCTTGATACCTTTACATAGTACTGCAGTAGCTTTTGTAGAGATATTTCATTCTGGAAGGAAAGTACATTTTTATTGATGGTGGCTCTCTTTTGCTGTATAAATACAGAACAGATGATGCTGAAGGCCAAATCTTGGCCAAGAGACCTAGCTAGTGTTGTTATAGATGTATAACACACATACTCGGTAAGCATCTGGTTTATAAAAAGAACTGTGTTCTTTGAATGTATGTCTTGCAGGTAGAGAAATCAGGATATGAATTGAAACACATGGATTTGCATTCCTACCTCTAATGACAGTGTGAAAAGCCAATCAAACAGATGAGTATTGGCCATAATGCTTGTGGTTTCTGAAAAGATTTATTTTTCTCTATTTTGCACTTGTGTCTTCACATGTGACAGTGAGGTCCAGGAGGAGAATTCTGTTTTCTTGGGAACTCAATGACGGACACGGTGGCTCAGGAAGCAGAAGATAAAATTCTACATAAAAGTTTTGTGATTTAGAGAGAAGAAAATAACAAAATCAAAAGAAAGTCATTTCTCTGTCTTTTTTTTTTCTATCTTTGTGTGTGTGTGTTTTGTTTTTTGTTACAAATGAGTGAAGGCAGGAATTTTAATGAAAAAAAAAAAACCTTTTATGTATGACTTCAATTTGAGACCAATTTTTTCTAAGTTCTTTGTGAAAAGCAGGACCATATAAAAGTCCATAAAAACCTATAGACTCTCAGATTCCTAGTGCAGTAAAATTAGTCTCTTTTTTATAGCTGTTATTTCTTTAGATTGAGTAATGTACCTGACCTAGCCTATGCTTCCTTGTTTCTGTCTCTGTTGATGAGACACATGAATAGCATTTATTTCCTGGCTTCCGTCTCCTTCTCTCTCTTCTCAAGTACTTGGATTCATGTATAGCATATTTTGGCTTCATGTATCCTCTTGCATGATGAAGCATCTGCCTGTGGTGCTGAAGCTACTGGCAGTGCCTGTGTTTGCCCCAGAGCACATTACAGATGGTAGTGTCATTGCAGATAATGATAGCCTAATATACTCAGGGTAGCAACAGGGGACAGATGCTGCTTTTGTTCAGTTTTCAGTGGCAGATCCACCCTCCAAACTGGGGTGGAGTGGAGAAAACACCTCTGAAAAAGAAGCAGAGCTGGCAATTTAGGTAAAGGCCACTGGGTGGGGCAAAAGTGTATCTCATTAAAACAAAAATAAAAACAAAAACCAAAAACATGCGTTATTTGTTGGAAACAATAGGGTAATCAAAAGCATGACTTTTTTAGGGTGACCAGGAGATTCTCAAATATGTGAAATAACAGTTTCTACATATGAAACAGTACACATTCTTCATTACTTTTATTACTTCCACAATAATTTACATCAGATTACACAGGGGACCATTTCAAGGCATTTTGTCTCTCAGGATATGGATGTGAGTAAATCGCACCCTATAATCTGCCATCATCCCCAGTGCTTTTTCCAGGGGGATTTACACTCACACATAAAATAAACATTTAAACCTCCACTGTAAATGGCAAAGGCCCTTCCTTTCAGAGTGCAAGCATCTAAAAAACATGCTGTTTATCTTTTGCCTTTGTGCAGTCAGATGAGGAAAGCCTTATCAGATCATAATGTTAAGTAGGAATTTAACTTTATCACTGTTTTCCCTGAGTGTAATATTTTAACAAATTGTGTTTGTCCTGTTTCTCAGTTTAATAGCTCGAGATCCTAAAAGAAAATTATATGTTTTTAATGATTAATATGATTTTAGCACAAACCAGCATTTTTTCCTCTTGTAGCTATCAACACTAATGAGGGAATGGACCTCAGGTTATCAGTCATCCATGTTCAGCTGGTGTACCAGAAATATAGTAGAGAAGCCAGTAGCTGAGTGAAAAAAAAATCACACTGTACATGATCTTAACTTATTGTATATCCTCTTATCCATACTCAGATCTGCCATCTGTTTTCTGCCATAATGTAATTGCTCTGCTTGAGGTCCTTGAAGAGGTTTCTTCCCATAGCACTGCTTTTCTTTTCATATTTCCCTGTGGGATGGAGAACTGTTGGCTTGATTTCAGCAAGCCCCTGAAAAGGAGGACATAAGGAAGAAGGAAGTATTATGGACTTTTCTAAGATTTTTCTCCCAGACTTGTTCCTGAAGAGTGATCAGAAAACAAACAACGTAATCCTCGTTGTCTTTATAGCACTACTGCCATTTTCTAAATTAGCCAGTGTTCTACATGTAGTTGTTGAAGAACCAAATCCAAGCTGGAGTATTGCCTTTTCTCTTTAGAGAAGGCCATGAAAATAGTTTTTAAAATTTATTTTCATCTTCCTACATTTTCATAGCTCTATCAGTCTGTAACTCTAGAAGACCTCTCACATTTATGAACTCAGTGACTGTTATCATTTGTGTCATAGCATCAGTGTACAGGACAGCTTATAATACAGTACCATTTTCTGCAGGGAGAAAAGAACACTGTATCTTATTTTCAGCAAAAAGACTGAAGCAAGGTGATAAAAGCCATTATACTTCCTCAGTCATTTAACTCAATGACTGGCACCCTTTTTCACTGATCTTACATCTTTCTACAAACATCCCTATTAGGGCTACTTCCTGTGACTAAAACAGCCATCTGCCAGGGCTTGCAAGTCCTTCTGCACCTGGAGAGGATCATTTCACCTCACTCTTTTCAGAGAAAGTGACCACCTGGACATATTTCTACTTGCAGTGCTTGGCCTACAAAACGAACTGCTGATTTCAACCCATTTCCTGTTCAACGGGCATACCAATCAGCAAAACCCATTAAAACAGATGTTACTATCTTTAAGTGGCTTTAAAAGAGAAGACACTGGAGAGCTGAACTACCTTGCAGAAATGTCCAGATGTGAAATGGTGTAATGCACATTGCTTTCTTAATGTTCCTAGCCTGTGGATAAATGAACTTTGTTCTCTATTGTTGCCAGTTTTGCATTTTTCAAAATATTAAAAACTAACTTGAGGAAAAGCAAGCATACTCACAGATAGCAGTACCTGAGCTGCTTAGAGTGTTTCAGAGGATATCAGCAGAGTAAACAAAAAACCCTCTGCTAATGTCTCAGAATATCTTCTAATTGTCCTGTAGTGGTGGTGCTGGTAAACACAGAAATAAAAAAAGTTAATCTCAACAGTTTAGGTAGTTTTTCAGAAAAGGGGATTACTAAAATATGGAGACCCTACCCCTGGCTTGCCAAGCAAGTGGATATTGAACTTGTAACTTCTGTCCTGTAACAATATGATCATCTTTCCACTCTGCCTTGTACTGCAAAGCTAAGATAGTAATGCTTTTTAATAATGTCATTACTGATAGTACTTATTACTTAAAAGATTTTTCAGTATTGTAGTACAACTGCCAGTCAAACTGTATCTGCTTATACCAGAGCTGAATCTGTTTCATAAGGCATTAGAAAATTTTAAATACTTCAAACATGTAGGTAGCCATGACCATATACAAATGCGGAGATTGAAATACAAGTTTTGGATTTTTCCTCCAGGGAACTCTCCCTATCCACCACTGCAGTACAAAACAGAGTCTTTCAAATTCATTTTTTGGTCTTACTATTGGCTTGAGCACACTTTAACTAGGTCACCCAAGTATCTTCTTCCAAGCATTGAAAGGTTATGAGTTGCTACTCTTCCAAAAATCAGCCATCATCCCTGTCTAAAGTAGTTGCAACCTTCCAGCCTACACAGTGAATGCACTACAGATTTCCATTTAGATTTATACCTCCTGACTCTCTATCTTTGTCTTTGACCACTGAGAAGCTCTTCTTATTCATAATTGTATTGGGAATTAAATGCGGCAATACATTCAACGTGGGTTCCATAGTCAATACAATTGTCAACAGCAACTTGATATATTCATTTAGGACCTAAAGTAAATTTAATAAAAATTGCATAAGAGTTAATTAACATAAAACAGCTGAATGCAAAATGAATTAAATAAACTAAAATAAAGTTCATGTTTTAATCAGTAAAGCCTTGTTGCTTAACAGCTCCTCCAGGCTTAATGTTCAGCTTAGTTTCTGGATCACACTCTTTCAAATTGCTCCACAGAGACATAAATCTGACTGCAGCTACTGTATACTCTTGTGAGAGTGAGTACATGTGTATATTTCTGAGTGGGAATGTAAAATATAGCTTGCTGGTGCATTGCATGTGAAGTAATCCTTTCTGTAGTAGGAAAAATACATTGTAATGTATTTCTCTTACAGAACACTGTTGAATATTTCCAACTTTCATTTGTTTTGGGTGATACCAGAGAAATTCAGGAGTATTACTGGATTCAATTAGACTGTATGAAAGCAGGATAATGTTTATGACTTTACTGGAATTTTCCTGAATAGACACAAACATATTTGAAGTCTCATGGTAGCCCAAAGATCCCTCCTTTGACATGCTTTCACTGCAACATTTTTCTTTCTTGAGGAAAAATAAAAACCAAACAAATAAAAAAAATTTCACAATCTGTTAGTCCATTGATCTAGGACACATGTGTTTCAAAATAATATCCAAACTTACACTTAGACCCACACAACAAGATAAGTTATCTGGATTATGGGAGATGTGTTAGTCTGCTCTGGCTTCCTCTATGCCTCATCGTGCAATCCCGTGAACACTACGTAAACAATGAGTGAAAATGCAGCATAAGATGTCTTTTCTCCCTCTGGTTTCTTACTGAAGTCAGGAAGATTTGGCCACAATATCCTCTAAACAACAAAGTTGCTGCTTTCTGACAAGGTACATCAACAAAGTGATCAATACACTAGTTAGCCACTTCCTGAATCTAAAGTGATTGGGTTGAACTCCCAGTATGTGTCCACTGGCCCTCCTGGGACCCTGCCCTGGCCGCTGTGTCTCTGTCTGGGAAGATGAAGACAGAAATGTTGTGCAACATTACTGTGCCACGGGGTCCAGGATGTATCAGATGAGTATTTTTTGTGTGCTTGGAGATGTGTCTGAATTTTCTGGCAAATGTAAAAAACCCTGCAAGTTTTATTAATAACTACGTGGAAATCTACTCACATGGTTACCTAGCTTATATCAATATTAGTAATCTACTCCATTGTCCAGTGGATATTTCTGCTAAGGACTTGTATTATGGTATGAGTTACCTGAGGGTTTTTTTTCCTGATTTTCCCTATCTCTAAGATCATAATGGTGCTATTCTGTATTGCAAACATCGTGAAATAAAAATGTCGGGAAGCATGTTTTGAGCCTCAGGTAGAAAGTTTCACACAAGTGGAAACTGTCTTTTTATTTTCTGAAGCCTATAAATGATTCGGCAGCTCAAAGCAAGCTTGTGAAAAGCAATTTTCTGCAGCAAAATAGTTCGCACGGTCCTTCATAAGACAAGCAAGTAATTTCTGTTGAAGTTGTGTGCTTCAACTACAACTAATTGAATTCTAGAAATTTTTAGTGGGAGCAATTACTGAATGAAATCATGCTAATAGTAATAATTAATATTAAGCATGACTTGTTCGGGTTTTTAACCAGTACTAATTTCAAATACCTTATTAAATGACTAAAGATCACTATTAAAGAGGGTCCCCTCTGACAAGCCTGTAGCCACCAGTACTATGTCTCAAAAACTACACTTGTGGAAAAAGAGCCAGTCATCCTTTTGCTATGGATATGACTTACAGAATCACTGCAGGGAGTTTTCTAGGGTCAATCACATATACAATGGAAATATTTTAAGGGAAAAATGTAACAGCATGTTTGACAGCCCAGCGAAGACAAACCTTCAGGTGCACCCTTGATTTTAAATAAACTTGCTAATATACAAACTTTTGATGAATGCCATTTATCGTTTGAAATGCTTCCTCTGGAACAAACAACTCTACATCAATATCTCACTGCTAGACTCACCCAGTAAAGCTGATTTGATTTTGATGATGTGGAGGATGTTGCTCAGGCTTCTTTATAAATTTCCTACTACTGTTCTTTGGTAAAAATTAAAAAAAAAAAAAAAAAAAAAAAAAAAAGAGATTTAGAGGGTACCCAAACTGATCTAAACCATCACAAGCCAGAAGAACACAATGAATTTCAAAAATAACTATTGAAACAAAGTTGGGATTTCCCTGCTTTGTACCCAGTGATATAATGTCTGTTGGTCCAGGGGAATCTGTTTTGATGTTGTAGTGGAAACTAAGGTAAGCCACATTCTGCCTGAGATAACATTTCTTGGGAAGATCTTGTTACCACTTTCTTTCAGGGTTTTTTTGCCACTTTTTTTGTTGTCAGTGATATTTGCCACAAGCAAGGGTGGTCCTGGTTAAGGCAAGGCAAGGACATTAAATCTATTTCAAAGCAGTTTACACACACAGCAAGAATATCAGCCCTATATGTTGTGCAGTCTCTCCACTGAGTTCAGCTACAGCACAAGCTGCTGCAAAAAAGTGTTTTTGCAAATTTGTCAACAGAGTGCCCCCAAATCAACACAAAATAGAGGTCAAAACAAAAGTAGAGGGCAAATCAGTTATCGAACAATCTCTAAAGAAAACCAATGCCAGGTTAAATGCAGCTTATGCAATTGTTTTTAAAGAGGACATTCAATAAATTTATGGAGCTGCAATCCTGATTCTCAGGCTCAAGCAAACGAGAGCTGAGTGGAGAATACATTTTATTTGTATCAATCTTTGCTGCTGTGCCAGAGAAAACTGACCCCATGGATGACTAGAAACACAGTTCAATCAGTCACTGAATCCTTCAGTTGCTGTGATTCCTTACTTGGGATCTCTGCCCAGCAGAACATTTTATGTTTTGAGAGATTGTTCATCAGTTATAAGGACAAGTATCCAGAGTGAAGTAGAGTGTCTCTCTAGACAAAAAAAGAGAGGCTAATATACCAAGATATAAAAACATTCAACATCTAAATTTAGATGTTCTACAACTAAAAATAGTATGACTTCAGAGCACTTGCTTTATTTGCAGAGTTGGTTCAATATACAAATTACATACCACTCATTCCTTTGAGAAGCTGTATGTGCAGACTAGTGAATGAATTTAGATATATATAATGTATTGCAATTTAACCCTTTAACACTCATCTTCACAAGGCTTGCGTTGATTCAGCATCTACAGTAATTCCAAAGTGTGGGTTTATTGATTTAACTTGCAATGTCCCAGCAGATCAGTCTAATGCATTTTTTCCTCCAATCTAAGTGAATTGACTTGTAAATTGAATTGACTTGAAAAGTGAATTTACATTTTTGTTTCTGATTACATCTCAGAACTACTGGTGATGAACCAAGCAAGTAACTGAATTTGTCATATTCTCGCACTCCTTATTTTCAGCACATATTTACATTCTATACTGTGATAGTAATGTTCACAGTATATCGCATCCCTCAGATACAAAGAAACTACTTTGAGAACTAAAGCTAGTATGATCAAGGTATTTTTATTTTAGTAAATGAAGTACCATATTCATCTTCATAAACCTGCAAATTTTACAGTATTGACATTCTTACTTTCAACGAGCTCATCTGAGTATGGATCGCTTTGGTAGGGACAGAGTCATAAACTCAGGTTTAACAAATCAGCCTAGTGTTCCACATAGTTAAAATTAGTTTTAGGAATCATGATTGTTGCACACAACTTCAAGTGTAATGCTCATTTCAGCCAGCCATGAGACTGAGAGGTGTAGTGTCTTCCCAGTTTACTCTGATTATGACTTTATCCCCAGGGAATTAAAAATTCACAGTAGATATTAAGGGGCTTCATTTATACATAACAAATAGAGAACTATTCCTTCAGTTTGTTTGTTTGTTTTTTTGTTTTTTTTTTAAATCAATGTTTTTCTTCTTACAAATACAGATTTCTTTTGGTAATTTCTATTCTGCATTAAGATATTCTTTCATCTCTCAAATGTATTGCTATGCATTTTTATTCAAGGTTTCTTCATTCCACATTACAGCAAAATAGATGACTGCTTTAATTGCCTTTTATAGATCTCAGGGTCTGATAGATGACTACGATTTTCGGAAGTATAGAGGGCATTTGATATCCAGTTCAATTCCTTCATGACTCTAAGAAAGCAGTAAACTCACCAGACATCAGTTTTGCAGGCTCTTTCGTCTTTTCATTTGAGAAGAAATGGTCTTTTAAAATACATTTTCTTTTGAAGATGCTTGTAGCAAGCAGTAGTAGAATGCCCTTTGCCATAGTCTCTAATTACAGATCACACTTGGGACAAAGCAACTCTGTGTATTCATGATATTTCTGAAGAATAAAATTAGTTTGTGTGTTCTTTGGGTCCATTTCTGTGTTAAGATTGCTCTATTTACTGAACATAAAATGACTACAAAAAATACAGTTTATATGCTTTCAGGTGAATTTTTTTGTCAATAGAAAACAACAACTGAAGTTAAAAAAAATCAAAATATTTTATCTCTTCCTCCACGGCATACAAGTAAATCTTCCTAATCTCTCCATATACCAAGATCTCAGGATGTTCATAAATATTTCCTGGATGACCAAAGTTAAATTCAGAATTTCAGGAAAAGAAACCCAAATCTCACTTTAAGTGTATTTAATTGGATATGCAAGTTTTCGTGGTTTATGTTTTACGTTTTAACTGATTGTAGCATGATTAAACTATGATTTATTCCTGTTCCTTTTTCATAGGTTTCTCCTGCTACATTATGATCACTTCAGGTTTTTTCCTACTCTTTTTCTTTTTTTTTTTTTTTTCAAAATATAAGGACTGCTGGTGGACCAAATAATTGGACTGCTAACGACCAAATACATTTAGATGGGGATCTATAGTAGAGTTCTTCTGCAGTCATACTCTGAGCATTCTTACGGTGTCTGACAATAAGGTCAGTTAACCTGTATATCCCTCAGCTACTCTACAAAGTGACAAATTTTATTGCATTTATTTTGTCCATCAGAGGGGTTGATATATTAATTAATTTACATTATATTTCATATACCTTGTGCTCTAGGTTTTGGGCCAGGAGCTGCCTTTTAAAGTGGAATCTATCATTTGAAGCAACACTGAAAAACTTTTGTATGTCCTAGGTAAGAGCATAAAATGGATTGGAGGCTTCTAAGTCAGGTAAGTAGTTATATCACCTTTGTAACTGTGTCTTAATAGAAAAGCATCAGAACTGTACTTGAAGTCTAGTCAAACTGAAAACTGAGTTTTATTCTGAGCTGAAAATAGCAAAAGTAGTCCAAAATTGCATTTCAATTATTTTAGGAAGTGTGTGCTCTCAAGATGGTTTAGTCTCAAGTTATCCCACAGCTTGTTGTGTTGGGTTTTTTTCTCACCTTTTTTTTTTCCCTTAAACATGAATAACACCAAAAGAAGTACCATAAGGTACTTCATAAGGTATGGAGGGAAGTCAAAATATACTGAATGCAAATTAGTATATTAATGAAAGCTTCTGGGCTGGGAAGGACCTTGTTCTTGGTTTTTTTTTTTTTGTGATACTCAACCAAGTGACATATCATCAAGCCTAAGTAGCCTGGAGGAGTTTAGGAATGTTACTTTATGGAACACTTTACCTTGGAGAGACATCTGCACTCTATGGTTAGTAAAATTCTTCTTGACTTCACTGAGAGTTTTTTCTGAATAAGTAGTGAAGGAACTATTCACATGAGTATAAATACATAGATACACAAGCCCATACAGATGCATAAAACTGCATACATAAATATGGAACAGGCAAATCTCAAAATATAATAAATTAAAAAGAAGAAGGATAATGAAAAAAAAACCAAAAAACAACAAAAAGTAACACGAGTGTCAGATTTTAGAACTGGTGAGAGTACTATTTTGGTTTCCAGATAAGAACTATATTTAAACTCACAACAGTGAAATCCTTTAATTTCATGGTGTTGGTGATATAGTTCCATCAAAAAGGAAGCTGAAGTCATTAAATAAGGACTTATTAGCACTGGTTTGTCTTGTCTGTTCAAGTAAAATAGTTAAGGGTAATTCACAAATGAAAAATAATGCTAATGTATAATCTATTGAGTAAGTATTAATTAGTTCATGCTTATAAAGTGCTTTGAGGAAGTACGGCGTTACACAAAAGAGACATTTTTACCATAATATTATACAACTTCTTTAGCTATTTCCTATTTTCACAATACATAATTTTAAACAGTTCAGTAATTGATACAGCCTTCCCTCTCGGGCAAAACTTGTGTGAAAAAGCACATCATTGAATTGTTCTAGAAAGGTAAAGATGTGACACTATGTTCACACTATATACACTTAGGAATGTTCCTGTAAAGTTGCGACTAGTTCTGTGACTGCCTTATGCTCTTATTATCCAGGAATTGTGATACTGATTCAGATCCAAAGCCTATTCTGAACAGAGTCACTGTCTGAGAAAGTGGCCAGTGTTAGATGCTTTGGAGTCTTAAGTCCTCTCCCTAGGCACTCCATATAATGTAGTCTGCCCCCACTTTTGACATTTTTTTGGCTGAAAGCAGAGATTTAACCCTGAATCATGAAGTACTTCAATATGTCTGTATATATATACAAAAATCTAATACTTTGTATATTATGTGCAAAAAAAGTTAAGTTCTCCAAGTGGATGGGAATGAAGAAACATTTTTGGCAGTTGTACACAGAAGCAATTGAGTGAACCAGGGGACTGCCCTAACCCTCACAATTATGCAAGGGGTGCTCAAAGAATAGTGGTGTGTGCAAGCAAATCCCAACCCTTAGCTGCTTTTCATTACCTCAAACCATTGTTACCTCTGCTATCCTTGATTTCATTTTCAGTCAGCTATTTTGCATCCATGTTCTGATTTTACTTCTCTGATGTTTTTTCTCTACCTTGGGATTATATTGCAGTGTACCTTTCTGTATATGCTAATCCTCTCACCATAAATCACTTCTTTATTTTTGGCTTAAAACTAAATCAAGATCAAAAACCTCTACAATCTTTTGGTTTGTCTCTCATTTGGATAATTTTGCTAGATCTTAAAGATACTGTTCTAAGATTAAAATGATACTGCACATGGAAATGAGAAAAGAAAGTCCTTTCTCTGTAAAATATGCCTGAAGTTGACAGTAAACCCTTGATTATATTCTTAATTTGTTGTTATTTCAGTCTATATTCACTGTATCTCTTATTGAGTTCTATTTAATTTCAAAAAGGATGAGGATAGCAGATTACTGTGCAGGAAAAGACTTTTTACTTTGTTGAGAATTTCATTACCTTAGGCTCCTGTCTTCATTAGGAGACCACCTGCAGTTTGTGGCCTCAAGGACCAAATAGAGTGAGGCTTGTGAACTAAACTGAGATAATGAGTTCTCACTGGGGTATCTTCTGAAGCCAGAATGGCGTTAGGAGGATCACCCATCCCTTCAGCATGGCCATATGCTAATGGGTGCCAGAGGTTCTGGTTAGCAAATAATCATTACTGAAAGGAGCCCCATAAAGGACTAGAAAGGGATAAAATGAGCATAATTTGCTCTCGAGGGTTCCCATGGATCCATAGTGGGCTAAATCTCTGAACTGCTGTCCAGTCTTCTTGACAGTCCTTGATTTGCCTGGAATTGCCCATGTGCCAAGTGTAGGCACCTCATGTAAACACAAAATTAGACAGGTGATCACCCTGCGTGACAACTACTGCCAGTGAAAACTGAGGCCTCTGCAGAGAAAGACACCACTTCAGATCTCAACACTGTCCTTCAGTTTTCATCAGCCTGCTTCAGGTAGAAAGACTGCTAATCTTGAAATTTCTCTATTACTTCTTTCTGCCAGGTAAATGGTCAAGAACAAAACTATAACTCATGTTGTCCTTCGGACCAGAAGATCACTCTATACCAGTTATAGTGAAAAAGAAAAGAAAGAAGTTTTTAAATAGTGTTTTGATTTGTTTTCCCTTTAATTTACAAGGATACTGGAGAGCAATGAGTGCAGCTTTGTGCAAATAAGGCTTGTTCTGGCACTGCTGTGTAAAGACAATCACTCACTTCTGAGTTGTGAGCTGGAATACATTCCTACTCTGTGTTCTGTCTCCTAATTAGTTTTTAATCCATAACATGACTGTGCATCATCCCCTCTCATTGCTTAATATCCTCAAAAGAAGAAATCTTTCAAAAGGCTCTTGAAATTCTAAATCAGTTATATTGCCTGCTTCTATTATGTATTTTGTTAACTAACCCAAGTAGTACTAACCCTTTAACAATGTAAAAATCTCTGTAACAATAAGCTTTGTAGTTTTTTTTCCTTTTCATGTTGTACTCATCAGAGATTCTTACAGACCTTTGGTCAGTGATCCCAATTAGGAGACATACACATACAGGAACTCAGATCAGTACAGTTCTTCCCTGTTTCATTCAGTATTGAAAGTGCCTGGAGTACAACAATGTGAGAGTACCTTTATAAAAATATGGCATAGCAATAACCATCCATGAATTCACTCTAATGGGGAGGTCTTTTAAATTTCTTTTCTTTAGTAGCCTATCTGCTTAAATTTTGAGGGCTTGAGTATTTGGGTTTAGGCTACATTCTGCTGAGGCATATATACAGATATATGTCATATATGTATATGACTTTTTTTTGTATCACCAAAAATTTTGCACATCTGAATATTAAGCCCTGTACCTTCAAAATGAATATGTGGGAAATTATATTATTTCTTAAAATAAGATTTGCTATCCAGAAAGTGCAGGCACAAGCTGTTGCACACTCACTATTATTTTTTATTTTTTTTATGCACAAGAGGCAGCTGTGTAGTTCCAACGGAGGACTTGCTTCTATCAAACATGAATTCAGTCCATACCCAGGTGCCTAGCTCATTAAAGCCTGTATCATGTCAGACTGACAAATGGCAAATGCCCAAACCTTTTCTACTGTTCTCCTCAGCAGTGTTTGACACTGTCAGTCATACATTCCTGCTTACATGTTGTATAACTCTGGCAAGTATAGGCAGAAGCATGCTGAAGTGACTGATCTTTTTTGTCAGATTAACCCCAGAAGGCTCCATTTCCATCTCTAGAACTTGCCATTGAAGAACTTGGTAAGGTTCAATTTCTTCCCTTTTCTCATTCAATATCTATATCTCGGGAAAGTCTGACTTGGCAGAGGCTTGGAAAAGGACCAACAAGAACATATAACCAGCTAGCAGAATTAGACAAAATCTAGGTGATATAAGAGCAGATGTGCTCAAATACCTTTAACATTGAGCTTTCCAAGGAACTATGTATAAAATTACTGAAGGAAACTGAAAGTTCTAATTTGCTTTCTTCTGCTCTCTCACCCTTAGTTTTCGTTCTGCATAGGGGTCATACTGTGAAGTTGCTCAGGAAAGCAATCCATGTTAAGTAAAACGAATTTTAAACCTATTTTTTTTATTGCTTCATTTAATTTGAATAATTGATCAATTTTACAATGTAGACTCACACACATGATGTCATCCTATTTCACAGGAGAGTGAGTAGCAGCCCTGGGGGTAAGAAGGAAGGAGAAGAGGAATGTCTCAGCTGACTTTACTGCCAGTAACATCAAAACATGCAATTCCACCCCTTGCCTGCCTACCTAAATTTTCTGTTGAAGATACGAGCTGTTCCTGGCCTTCTTTTAAAATTTTTCTTTAAACATGCTGCTTTTTTTTTCTCTATGTGACTACAGGATCAAATAATAGGATGAAATGCTAATAAAGGAACACTGAGATGTACCTCAGTTTTGTGTCTGTAATTCTAGGAGTTAAAAGATATTTTTAATTTTATTTTTGTTTTTCTGAAGCTATGTATCACAGATCCTAGCATACCATTTGGACACTTTCTTTTCTACACTTCAATTTTTCTGAGTTAACAGGCAGATTTTTGCATATATTTTTCCTTAAATTCTGTTTCTATACTGGCTAATTGAGTAAATAGTAAGATCTTTTCCCTTTCTTCTTCAGCTTACTAAGCTACCTCTCGGATAACTGTACTTCAAAGGCCATGTGTTATACTGAGCCATTCCATCTAAATGCAGAGTCAGAGTAAATGCTGTAATTTCTAATTTCCCCTGATCTTAAATCCAGAGTTTTATGAATTAACATTAACATCACTTTTTTTGACCAGTCTGGTAAGATTACCTACATATCTGTAGAGATTTTGCTTTCCTTTCAGAGGCATCAAAGTGTGTTTCCTTTTGAAGTGGTAAGTGCTTTGGTATCAGGGATTAATGCAGTACTGTATTGTTTTGTTTGGCCTCAGACTCCGGGAGCTGTTGGTCTGATCCTTCACACAGCAGAAAATATTGCAATTTGATATCTGGGACTGAAGCAAGTAATGCACGAGCTTGGCTGCACCAGGGAAAGGGGGAGGGTTATGCCTTCATCTTTCTCTGCTAATGCTTGCTGTGTGCTTTTATCTCATTTTGTAGATTAGGAAGAATTTATAAAAAGGTAAATATCAAACCTTTTTTTTTTCCTTTAGTTTTTTGGGGTTTTTTGTTGGATAACAGATATATAGCATCTTGCAGTCACTGAAACAGGTTGATAATATGGTAGGAGATGATGCTGTTGATTATTCCTCTCTAAATTGATCACAGAAATAGTTTAGAGAACTTGACTTCAGTGTTTCAAACAATATTGTGAATCGGATGATGACACAGCTTATCTTGAATCCCACTTACTTCAAGAATATTCTGCCAAGGGTTAAACAGCAAGATGTTCCTGAGCATGAACTGTTAGTGCTATTATTTTAAATGTCCCCCAATTAAATAATTAGGTGTAACTTAATAAATGTTTGAACACCATTTTCTCCTTCCTTCTTTCAGTCCAAGTGTCTTGTAGTTTATGTCACTATGGCCTACTTTTCAGCAAGAGCATGTCTTAATATTGAGTGTATCAAATCTAATCCTACGGTTTATTGTAGGCAGCCCCAGTTGGTCCTGTTCTAAGGCTTTCCCTCCCTTTTTGGTGAAAAGCACTTGTACCATGGCCCTGCTGGTGGCCTGAATCACCTCAATTTGTTCTAGCAATCAGAGGCAGCTGCTCCATGTGAAAGGAGCGTGGACCACTGAACAGAGCATTAGGACTGACCTCAGGCTGAATGCAAAAGGCTCAGCCTTTTCTGCGAGGCCAGTCGAGCATGTGCAAACAGATTTGCTGAAGTACAAAATGGTCCAGTGATTTAAAGCAAGTTTTCTTCTCCCTTTCTCTCTTTTTCCCTTTCAGAAATGAAACAGGATAGAGGATAGCCTGGGTACAATCTTAGCAACATCTGTTGCCTTTCACTAGGGTCTTGGCCAAGGCCAATAGCTATTCAAAGAGCTACTGACACTTTACTGAAAGAGAAAAAAGCCTTAAATAGAGAAGCTTTTGGACATGTTTCCCAACACACACAGTTGGGTCTTTTTGTGGGTCAGAATGCTTTCGGAGAAACACTTCTCCACCCCCTCCCCCACTCCCCTCTTTTCTGGTGAAAGTGTCAGAAAACAAATCTTCAGCAAGTTACAGAGCTCAGTGAGCTTACAACACTGAAGCACAGTTAAATTTTCACTTTGCTTTTATTCTCTGAACTAAAGGGTGTTTGACAACCAAAATCTTAACCACAGTTAATAAGAAGTGTGAAGGAATTTATACTTAAGATTGTTTCACATCTGTTACTTTCTAATTTTCACATTAATTATCTTTTAAAGGAACTAGTAATAGCAGTGGAGCAACTGCAGCATTTTAGCACTATTGAGATGACTGATGTTGTATGAAGATGTATTTTATAAAGTTATTTCGTATGTTTGTTTTTCTGTATGCTCTCCCCCCCTAAACCATAAACATTAATTTCACCCAGCACTTAGGAAGAGGCAGTTACCTGTTTTTCTCTCCCTTTTTTCTTCACATAGCTTTTCACAGGCAATTTTGCTCTGTCCAACCATGACATGCCTTCATAAAAATGACGGATGAAGCAGCTGAGTAACTGGTGGGTATATTATCCTCCTGCAGGCATCTGCTGCTCAAAAGGCACCTATTCTTTTGTTGGCCTTGAGACAGAGGATGTATATTGCATCCCATACGTGAAGTCCTTCTTATCAACCCTTCCCTATTTTGAGGATAATCACAGTAAATTAAATAAAAACTACTCAAAGAAACACTAGTAGAGATATTCAGTTACATATATTAGCAATAGAGCTTGACATAAGTACACATTTGTAGACACAGAAGATACTGCTAGAATCCTCAAGGAGAAATCTTGTGGAGCCTCCAGTTTTACTGCGTTTTGTTTTGATCAGGCTGTGGTCATTAAGTTCAAAGCAAGATGAACACATATGGAAAAACATACACTTCATAACATGGGTTGTCTTAAACTATCTGACTCATGTGTGTAGCATATGCATGTGTGTAGTAAATTATTAATATATATCTGCATGGTAGTACCTCACACTGAGATCAGGGTGCTTGTGTTCTATGTCCCATGACTGACCTAAAAAAACCCTTGTATCAGAAAGTTCACAACAGAAATACGGATGGCAAACCTCAGTGACTCACAGAAAACAATAGTAGTAATTCTGTTGAAAAACCAAGGCTTGCACAACCGGTAATACTAAGGCCAATGTTGCTGAATGATTGGACACAGCATCCTAGTGACCAGTGCCTGATGTCTCCAAAGGCCAGTCTGGAGGAAATATGCTAAGAGAGTGAAGGGGATTGAATGGCTTAAACTTCTGGTGCTAGGGCACTATACCATTAGCCTGTAAATGTGGGAGGAAGCAAGTTCAAGACAACAGCTATTGCTTTTCACCTGCCCTCAGCCATTCTTTTCCCTCATATAGAAGACATGGGTAGAAGTAGTAGGAAATAAGGATTGATCCAGCTCTTCCTTTATTCTTGCAACACAACCATTGGCGTAACACCTTGGGATCTGCATCTTCATAGCAATGGGCAAAGATTTCCATCACCTTCTGCAGAAGTGGGACAAATTGCTGTGCTCTGTACCCTGAGCTAGTTTTCAAACTGACAATAACTAGATATTTCATAAAACTTCTCTCTTATTGACTCGAACAATGTTTTCCTACTGATTTTAATGAATATAGAATATATCCCAAGAAAAGGTAGAAGCTGGACAGGATCATGGGATTTATAATGTTTTTAACATTTTAAGTATAAAAGTAATGCCTGAGTTGTCATTCCTAAGGAATAAAAAATTTGATGGATACATTAGCTGGGTGGAAAATTGACATATCAAATTATGTCTCTGTCGGCATTCACACCAAGTAATTTTGAGAGTGGGCAGTTCAACATGATGAAGACAGTGACATTTTTCTGTCTAGCTCGCTTAGAAGATATTTCCATCTGCTTCCTATACAACTGCTTACATGCCAGTGTAGAATTCTTTCTCCATAAACATTCAAGTACAGGAGTTTAGCATTTAGGATAACATTCAGACATGAAAATTTGATTGCCTGAAGACGAAAAAGAAGGGTCAGCAAAATACTCCTTGCTTGTACTGCTTCTTGTGCTTATAATACTCAGATTTCCCATTTTGAAAATGTATAGTGTTTTGGACTTGTTGGGAATTTTTTTGTCTTGATTTTGTCTTTGGTTTTAGGACAGATTTTTTTTGAAAGAGAGAGACCACCTGTCCAATTATTGCTGTGGTCAGCGGAAAACCATACAAAATAATAATAAAAAATTCTTACTTAGCTAATGTTTTCACATATGGAAGCTTATGAACATCTTGAATACCAGTCATGATGCAGAAGTATACATAATTTGGGCCATTTATTCAGAAAAGACTTCTAAAATTACAGCTGTAATCTCTGATTTTGTTTGTACAAGTGTTCAAGCTTGTACTGACAGAGCACGCTGGAACACTGAAATCTGGTTTGGATTTAGAGGTCAGTGGAGGAGTTAGTTATTCACATTAATTTTGTATACTTGGTGTAGCATTAAGAGTCTGACCTGAAGAGATACATCCTGCTATGTATGGGTAGTTCCTGGTTTAATTGCATATATATCTTAGCATTTTTCATAAGTAACTTAGATGCAGATTTCTAGATGGCTGCTACACACTATCAATACCCCTGAAGCGTGCAAAACTCCCTGAAGTCAACTGGACTTCCTATGTATAGCTTTTCATATGATCAGAGAAATGTTTTCATTCTACATTGCAATTCCTCTGAAAAAATGACCTTAGTTGTGCCACAAAGTGAATGCCCTGCAGAATTTAGCTGAATATCCAGTAGAAAAGCATCTAACCTATTTTTTTTAGCATATGTCAAAAAAGAGAGTGACTGCTGATTATAAGAATGGTGATGCTTCTTCTCCACCAGCAGGATGTTGCTGGCATGAAGCATCAATCTGAGACCCAATGTTTTTTTACAATTTGAATGATTGTGTTCAGCAAGAGACACACAAATGTAGCGTGTAAGGTCTGATACAGAGCTACTTTTTAACAGTACCACTGCAATGTTAGTGCAGGTACAAGAATCTACAAGTAGTTGGCACTTTGCTTGCACTTCTCAGAAACTGGATTTTCTTCTGCTGCTGTGCCAGCTCTGCCTTTTCAATCATTTTTGTTTGAACAACGTTCTTGAATGAAACAGAAAAAAGGGGGGTTTAAATCATTCTGCTTATCTTTTAATCATCTCTCTTATTCCTAGCCTTTTATTCTCAGCACCTTTCTTTGGTTGCTGCTGATTATTTTTATTTTTTTTTTTATTCCCCTATTGGTAATCCATACTTCTTGCAGAGCACTCACTGCACCACACTGCTGGCTTTGTCATGCTGTATCCTATCTCAGTGCTGGCCAGCTTGGTACATCCACTTATAATATGATGAATAGTATCTGGAGGCTGGCCACACAGCCTCCATTCTGGTCTTAGGGCCTTTTTAAGCTATCTATCCTTGCTTGTACAAATAGCCCATTCCTGTGTGGCCTTAATGAAATTCTCCATTTCTCTTCTCAGTCTTCTGACAGCCTACCTGCCATTTGCTACCATCGTCTTGTGACATTTTCAAAATTCTTTCCATGCAGTTGTTTTTCAGTTGATTTATTCTTGTGCTGTTCTTACTGCTGTGTGACTAATAAATTACACTCAATGGTAGAATATTTTTCTTTTAATTTTGCAGCTTCCCTATGATTAAACAAGCCTATTTTCTATTTACAGTTTCTTAACTTTACAAGTTCCTTTCCTACAACTCCCTCTGTTGCTTTTCTCTGTTCTTCCTGACAACATAAACTCCATTTTTAACTGCATTCACATTTATTATCTTAGGCAACAGTAACTTCTTATGACTTTAACAGTTACTTTGCCCTAGATTAACTAGATTTACTTTTGAAGAATATAATTCTTACAAATATATCAGTTACTCAGATTTGCCAGTATATGTGGACCAAATACGTCATGAAAAGATTGTGGAAACTCAAGGGAAGATACAGAGGAATGAAAGAGGAACAGATGGAACCATGATGGCAATATTGAATTGATAAAGTAACATTTCCTAAGCAGAATAGGGGGTTGTGAATATACAAAGAGACCTCATAAATTCCCCAGTCGAATCACCACTATTATTTACTATACTTTAGTTCATACTATTATGTCTTTTTGGCTGCCATATCTTCAGAGGATATTCTGCCAAATATATTCTAAAGAACTGGTTGTTGATCTTGTTGTTATTAGACAGGGCCCCATATTACTGTGTTTCCATGTGGGGTGGAAAAAACTCCTGGAATACAGACAAAAATGTAATTGTCTCAAAAATCAGTTTCAATAGGGAATCAAGCCACGACTGCAGAGACATATTCCTGTGTTGAGTATCTTGTTAAAGGCAGTTAGTGTCTTCAATTCCAATAGGCTTTTTGCTTTGTCTTCTGCTATTTGTAGAAATGAGAAAAAAAAAAGAAAACTACAGAAAAACAATGCTCAGTTCTAGATTGGAATCAGAATTGTAGCCACTTGTAAATAATATACCTGGATGGGCAAAACCCTTACATGAGAGTAACTTATAGAAGACTTAGCACTTGTACTGGGAAGCCATGTGCTAATAGTGCTAAGAAGTGTTTTCTTAAAAAAAATCCTAAAATGTAAGCTCTCCTATTTGCATCATGAAAGACTAATACACATATAACTTTTTAAGAAAAGTAAGGAAAAGCTAGCATTTTGCCTCTGAGAGTAATAAATTTTCATGTGGAAGGAACTCTGCAAGCTGTTTCTGAGTGCATAATGGAAGTTGATTCTTCCCACACAGTGAGTTACCAGGACCCAGGTAGCAGTTACCAGATATTGCTCTTTATCAGAATGTATATAATGAATGTATAGACAGAAATCATAATGTCAACAGGCAGTCAGAGGCTCAGGGAACTGAATACAGCCATAAAACTTTTTTGTTTTCTGCTTCAGGTCAAAATCCTCTATAAGCAGTGGCTATCAAAGCTCTCAATGTCTAAGAAGCATTTGAGAGTATGTTTCGAGGTGGGTTTTGTGGTCCTAAATCTGCCTATGGATCAGCTATACAGAACAGCAACATAACTTGTACTGTGAAGAGGTATCCTTGACATTTTCAGAAGTCAAAAAATGGGAAAGGTGCCAGTGCCAATGCACCCTTTGCTGCCTGCAGTCAGTCCTTACAGAGCCTAGCTAAGAGAAAGCCTAGCATGGTCTGAGGTATGTTTGTACAAACCATAGGCTTTCCTCTGGAAAGAGTACAGCTGTACCTCTCAAGACGAGTAAATGCACTACAAAATGTATTAGAAATAAATACAACATCACTGTAGGTATGGATTACTGCCAAAATGATCCAGTCAATGCACTGGAATGGACTGACTCATTGGCAAAACCCCACAATCAAGATAGTCAAGAACAAATTGTATTAAAAAAATATAGATTTGCTTATGTTACTAAAAATGGTAGATTGCCAAAAGTGACTAAGAATAATTGCTTCTTTATATTTCATTCTGCCTGTGCAATGAAATTAAATTGGTCTGCTTAGTCACACATTTTGCTTGGAGTCACTGTTTTGCTCCCATGAAAGTCAAAGGGTTTAATACATTTTCTTTTGATATGACAACATAAGCATTTAGAGAAAAAAAAAAAAAGACAAAAATATCTATCCTATTTTCACCATAGTAAAACTAAGTTAAAATGTTTGCACTGACATACAGTTTAATGAAAGGTTTTGCTTGAAACTAGATTTTTGAAACATAAAGCACATCCTTGAGAGAGGTCTGTTCAGTTAGGAAGAACATCATGAAATACTGTGCGAAGGTCTACAAGCTTTTTAATTGGGTGATAATTGACTGCTCCAGTTCTCCATTAGTAATATCTGGATCAGAATCAAAATTAATAAGAAAGAGTCCTTTATAAAAATTTTAAATGATCACAAAACTATTTAGTTGAACCTGAAGAGCAAAAAATACATAAAGTTTGAAGATGTTAGGCAAAGTTTATGAAGGTCATGACCCATTATAAATCCTTTTTTTATATCACCCTATTCCCAAAAAAACCGTTTTTGCTTCCATTTTTAACTGTTCTGTTTTCACCATTGAAATCATTGTTACTGAATTAAGTAGAAAAAGATAAGTATTCCAAGTACTGGTTACATCTCCAAATGAATTTGAAAGAAGACAAAGCAGAAGTGTTTGTGATATTTCATGATGAAGAAAAAAGATAATCTGTCCTTGAACCTTGTCCTCTAAGGATCAGTGCAAAGAGTCTTATTTTGATTAACTTGTAAAAGATGAATTAGGGATTGGGGGAAGGAGAACAAAGAAAAGGCGAATCCTTAATTACAATCTTAAGCAACTGTGTGCAATCATGTTTCAAGATTTTCTTGCCTGAATGCATCTTATTAAGTTGTACCCATGCACTCAGATGCTCCATAACTTGGAGAATGAAGACTGCTTCTAGTTGCTCTATTTAAACCACTTCTTCAGTTCACAATTGCCATGATGTTGGAATTGCCTCCCTGTGATTAGAAGCGTGACATTGGAAGTCACGTCTGAAAGTGAAGCTAAAAGACAAGTAAAATAGAGCAGTAACGTACTACATTTATTGAAATAGTCATGAATGCTACATTTGCATATTCAAATAAATTCAGAAATTAAAATTATTTTTAAAGAATCCTTTTTGATCCAAACCAATTGTTTTGTGGAGTTTTTTTTAATGAAATGTCTTTATCCTCACATTACTTTATTAGTGTTGATGACAACAAACTTTGTAGTATAGTGTATAATAGGAATGAAAATTAATTATATATGCACATTATTAGTTTGTTCACAGCATGTTGAGAATGCTTTTCTGGTAAATATAAATCAAAAGACATTGGCCAAGGTTCATATCTTACAGCTGCCCTTGGTACGATCCATTGTTCTAAAAACAGTATGTGTTAAAAATATTTTTGTCCGTGGAAAATGTCAGTTCAGCAGCTCTGCCGACATTTGGAACCTCTGTCTTTTCTTTTTTTTTTTTTTTTTCAGGACGCGTCCTGACTCCTGGGTGATCGCGTTTCAGTTGCAGATAGGTTTCGTTCTGCAGACCCAAACAGCTTTAGTAGTACTGAAATGAGGCAGAAAGTTTGTGCTGCAGCTTTCCCAGCCGGACCACGTCCAAACAAAGCAGGTACTCATTTCCCAGAGCGGCATCCCCCGGGCAGCGCCGGGGTTGCGGGGCTGTGCGCTGGTGCTGCCGGCCACCAGCCCCAGCGTGACACTACGCCTTCTCCTGCTGCCGGTGCGCAGACTCCCCTCCCTCCACTCTTTATTCTATGAAAGCGCCTGGTTTAGTTATTCCACTTTTTTTTTTTTTTTTTAATCTTCCTCTCCTGGCTCCCCACCACCTCCCCACCACCCCGCAGTTTAAACAGTGGCAGGGTAGGCGTGACAACAGCACTAGGGAGACAGAGGGCAGCAGGGGTATGAGGTTTTAGGTCCCCTGAGCAGGTCGGTGGTACCCTGCCCCGGCAGAGCCACCCCGCGGCCAAGAGACCAGGAGAGGGGATCCCGGTCCGGCCCAGTGGCCCCGGCGGCCCCCGCCAGCCAGGCGGACGGGCCGGGGAAGGGAGCGTGGGGTTCGCAAGTGTCAGGCTCGGGAGGCTGAAAGGGCAAAGCTGTAAAGCGGGGACTCCGCAAGTTCGGGTTAGTTTTGCGACTTTTGTCTTCACGCCTCGGGAGCTCAGACGATCGCAGCTTCTAGGACAAATTGCGTGGTGGGTTACGGGTGGAGAAATAATAATAATAATAATAAAAAAATCTTAAAGTCTCTCCCTTCAGCTCCGCGTTTCAAATGCAAATCGGTAGAGAGATTGGTTCCCGCCCCACCCCCTAGCCCGGCTTCTGATTTTTATCCAAAGGACTCCATCTGTATATCCTGTCAAGGAGGAGGAGGAGAGGCGGGAGGGAGGGGGGTGGTGGATTGGAGCCGGGCAGGCTGCTTGCTCCCTGGATCCCTCTTCAATAGCCACCGCTGGGTCTTCGGGAGGTACAAAGAGTCCCTGTGCCGCCTCCGGGCGCCCTCGAACGGAGCTGGCAGCCGGCTCCGACCGCCGAGCGGTGATATCCCCTGCCCAGAGCAGCATCCCCACCTCCTCTGCTTTCTCCCTCCCTCTCCGCTCCTTCCCTCCCTCCCTCCTCTTCCTCCTCCTCCCGCAGCCCCGATCCGCACCCAGTCGGAGCTGGGCTTGGCACAGACACCCACTTCTCCCGCCGTGTGCCCAGCGGCTGGCCGCGCGGTGCCGTGGTGGAGGAGGAGGAGGACCGCAGCGGCGGCGGCGGCGGCAGCGGTCCTTCCTCCGCGGGTGCGGGTGAGTGTGCGGGCGGGCGCGCAGCCCCCATGCCAGGCGGGCGCCCCGCCGCCCGCAGCCCGACCCCTTCCGCCCGGGAGCATCCCGCCAGCACTTCGCCGCGCAGGAACCGGCGGCCCTTGGGATTAAAATACTCACCGCGCCGGGAAGCCGAGGC
This sequence comes from Lophotriccus pileatus, assembly GCA_035583135.1. Classification (NCBI taxonomy): domain Eukaryota; kingdom Metazoa; phylum Chordata; class Aves; order Passeriformes; family Tyrannidae; genus Lophotriccus; species Lophotriccus pileatus. The sequence continues at coordinate 96,821,909 of JAWWES010000081.1, read as the reverse complement.
AGAGAGGGAGCAGGTAAGTGCCGGCTGCACCTGTGCCTTTCGCTGCCTTCCTTCCCCTCCCGTGTAAGCAGAGGGCGGTCGGAGCAGTTGCGGAAAAGGGCTATACGCTGTCCGTCCGCACTCGCTCGCCCCGGAGCGTCTCCTGCCCGGAGCGGGGCCGCGGCTCCGCGGAGCCGGCGCGGCCGCGGGTAAGTTTGGGGTTTTCCGCGCTGGGGGCGGCCCGGGCAGCGCGGCGGGGACCGGCCGCGGGACCACGGGCACCAGGGGTGGCGGGGGGAACGTGGAAAGTGAGAGCATTGGGACTATAGGCGTGCGCGCACCTTGTGAGAAATTAGAGAACAATAGCATCACTCTTGACTCTTTGGAGAAGTCTCACAGACAAGCGGGGAAGTGGGGAGTGGGGGAAGGGAGGACCACGGACTTCTGCAAAATACGGGCAGCACTAAGTCCTGACTGCCTCAGTCCTTCCTGCCAAGGCAAAGCGGCTGTCTAGCTTGGCCTTGAAGTCCGGCAGTGATGTTACAGTGCAAAGGATTACGGAGGAAAGGAAATTTTCTGAGTTATTTCCCAGAGCTTTCGTCCTTTTATGTCAAGGATGTTCTAGAGTTTGCAAATGTTGAAATAATGGGAGCTATTTCTTTGATTAGTATTCAGCTGGTAAGGCTAGCTCTGCAGTGCTTGGGTGATACTGACCCTTCCCCCTCTGCCCCGTCCCCTCCATCTATCCACATATCCAAACACAGGGGCTTTCCTACAGGAGGCTGTGTGCACCGGTAGCAAGTGATTTGTGATCTGGATCCTCAGACTTCTAGTTGCTAATGGAGGAAAAAAAATATCACTTTTTGAGATATGATTTAGCCTTTATACTCATGCTTTCAAAAGGTGATGTAGTTCAGGTGAGCCACGATTCTGAAAACGATGTCTTCCCTGGGATTTAGAGAGGGATGGGAGATGGAGACTAGTGAGGTGCTCTGATTCAGGGAACTGAAATGCTGATACTTTATGTTTTTTTCCCATTGCAAGGAAAAGTCTTGTGTTCTGATAGATAACTTCTCAAGTCAAAGCAGAGACTTGAAAGGGCAGAGTATGCTTCATAGTCTCTCAAAGAAGACATACTGCCTTGCCATTTTTCAGCTAAAACATAGGTGATTGTGCAGCTTTGCAGAAAACAAATTGCTTTTCCAGGACAAATAAATAAATAAATACATAAAAGAGCCAAACTCTTAAGCATACCAGTTTCTGAAAGTCTCTCATTGGCATTGATGTGTGACTTGACTTTTCTACACTCATTACATCTACTAACAGTTTCTGTGTTATTATATTTGATGTTTGCGGGGAATTGTTACTGGTAAAAGCAGGATACTTTCTTTCTGAAAAAGATAGGTCTCCATAATACCAGGTGCAGAGCTGTTCAGATGGACAGTAGCATGAAAATTGCATAACTAAATTAAGTTTCCTTAGAATATAGCTTCGGCAGGTACAACAGGTCAGCAGATAAAGATCAGCTGTAAAGTCATGTTGATTTTTCTCTCAGCAATATCACAAACAGTTTTAAAGATGTAGAAGTGAAGTGAGGATGTTTAGAAATTATGTGATTGTGCCTCATTAGAGCTAGTTCAGTGCAATGTGTGTGTTATCATCTTTGGAGAGAAAAAAAAGAGCAAAAAACCCACTGAAGGAAACCCGAAGAACTATCCAGGGACCAAATGTGTCATCCTGTTTAAAGTCCCTGGACACAGTTTTATAGCTTTCCAGTCTGCACCTACCAGGGCATCTATCTAGGCATCTAGACACACTTTTTTTTTAGAATCACGAAGAAAGGCTAAGATTTACAAAACAATTACAGTAAAATCCACATCACGGCAAGAAAAGCAAAAGAGCTAAAACCTGACTCTGACAATTTTAATATTAAGTATGTGCAATATATAGGGTTTAAGTACTTAATAAAGACTTAAAACTACCCGGAATATTAGGGAAGTGTTAAAAGTAATAATCTGATCTACCACTGCATGTTATAAGTACATGTCAGTTAATGTGAATGAAATTACAAACTTCAGTAATACGGACTATTTTCTTGCAAAAAGCCTTTAAAGATTGCAGTTTTAATCAAGGGCATTTCACCCTTATAGTGGGAGACTTTACTGTAATTAAAGGCTGATGTAGGTCATTAGAATTGTGTTAATAGTCAGATGACAGTCTCACAACTCTCTTAAGTCTACTTTCATTGATTTGATAGCAAAGCACTCTTGATTATTTGCTATTGATTCTTATGCAAATAATTCTTATCTTTTCATATAAAAGAGTAATTGTAAAGCATTTGTATAACTGCAGATTAACTGTGAATTATCTGATGAGAAGAATGGATACAGCATCCATGTAGGTTTTCACTTATCCTTTTCATATATGACTGCATACATGTACATGCTGTGTCCACATTTTCCTGTTTCTTCAGCAGTCAGAGACTTGACTGAAGGAAATCATTATTAATGCAAGACCTTATGTTGTTCTAGTCCAACTTAAATTCCTACTTTACTATAAACCTGGCTAAGCCTTTTCTCCAAGGGATTCAACTCATAAATTGACTCCAATGTGTGATGGAAATAGAAAATATTTCAAACTTCAAATGGTTTGCAGATGAATATATTGCTTGGGAGCCAGTTTTAATGATGGGTTGGCTAGTAAGTTTCCCTGTGTGCTTTTTGGCTGTTGGCTTCAGTATCTGATGTGTTCAGCAGCTCTTCAATGAAGGCCTTTCCTAAGGAATTCAGTTTCCCTTAGTTTATCACACACATTTTTTCATGCTACTACTGGGTACTGTTTTCTTGTGGCAATAAAAATCATTAAATTCTAGCTGAGGAAGGGTACATAAAATAGATGGTTACTTCAGTTCTTCCTGTCAAACTAGGCTTAACTCTAAGCAGTAATGCAGGAGTGCCTCCTCTGGGAATTCAGCGGTTCTGCAAGAAAATCATCCCTAGGCATTATGTGAAGTTCCTCAGCTGAAATGAGGCTGCAGAAATTGAGCTTGTGCAAATTTAAATATTTGTCTTGATTGGTCCCAGATCCACAAATACTGCTGGCGTTTCTTTTCAATAACTGATCAAATTAGCATAATCCTTCTCAGCAACTTAGATGTTTCAAATGTACTGTAGCAAGGTGAAAAACCAACAAAGCACTTTCACATGGAGAAAATGATATTAAATTATTTTTTCTTTTGTTAATTTTTCTTGGGGAAAAAAACTCCACCCACCAACAACCCAAACAATTTAACACTCTAGCCACGTTCCATCTTATGATCAACTGCAGAGCTGTATAAAAGACCAAAAGCTGTTGCCTGGGGGAGTTTTGTGCATTTTTTTAAGCCGTATCATTAATGAAGTGTGCCTAGTGTTTTTCTGTTGCCTCATCAGGTCCTTTCACCTGAGTCAGAGGGTACTGGAGCCAGTTTAGTGTAACAGTGCCATATGTTTGGAGCAGTGATAGTTTTTTGCTTGATAACCAGATGCAGACTGCAGGATGTGCACTACATTTACAGATCTCCCATGTGAATATTTAGGCCAGTTAGCGGCAGGAGGTTGTGGTCTGTAGATGTAATGTCATCTGGCACAGGGAATTAATAGGTTTCATTGTGCTGCCTTGACTTGCGGAGCTTTATTTCATCAAAGGGTCCCCACTCCACTTGCTCCAAGGCACCCTTGTTGTCTGGGTTTTTTTTGCTTTCCCTGAAAGAAGTGATAACCAGGCAATGCAATTGACACCATAATTAGACATTGTCTCAAGGATCACACTGTTCCTGTGCCTGTGAAGGAATCTCTTGTAATACTTAGGATGTGTAACATGGAGGAGCCGCAGGCTCATAACAAAGGGGAATTTTCTCTGCCACTGCATGTAACACCCTGTCCAATGGACATTGTAAAATTGAATGTCAAAACATAAATATTTCAGTGAGGCAGTTCAGCTGTCCCGAGGCTCACCTGCTGATTCTACTGTGTTTAAGGCATCGTGGTTCAAGATCCAGTGGCAACAGTCACCCTCAGAATTATTTCAGCACCTAGGGTCTGATTTTACTGAATGACTAAAGTAGAGAAAAAAACAAACAAGAGTGGGATAACTATGCATTGTTGACCAACATTTACTAGCAGGTGATGGTTGGAGTCACTTCAGAGTCAGTGAGGTCCAGACTTATGCAGTAAATTTATCAATGGTATCAAAAATTGAAGCAGTTTGATGAGAGGAGAATAATGCAGCAGAGGGAAGGAAGAGGGAAGAAAAGGCAATAGAAGTGGTAAACTCTTCAGCTACATCTTCAATGAATGCCCTGGGCTGACAGCAAGACTTCAAAATAGAGAAATGCAATCCGGACTGGTGGAGTTCAGGAACAGAAAAGGTTTTGGATTTCCAATTCTTCCTGAAGCATTTTGCATTGGACAGACTTCAGGACAAAATATGCTGAAGGGCAAAATTCCCTACTGGGTTGAAGAGATTGACAAGGAAATGATATGGTTCGTAGATTAAGCTGGCACTGTGACATTGGTAGCAATGTGTGAGCAGAAGTCTGCAGGAATTTGCATTTTGGCTGCAAAGGTTAGGTGGTGCAAAGATGATCTCAAAAGCCTTCAGCAAACTGCCCTACAGGGCTGGGGAAATCTCAGCAGTGGGGAAAGAGGTCTTCCAAGAGGATATCCCTGAGACTGAAGGCTTGTCCTTATCTACTGCTGCTCTTTACTACATATAAACAGGGAAGACTAGTCATGATGTGTTGTTTTAGAAATCATGGAGCAAAGCAAAATATTCAGAGAGATTTTCAGTGGGTGTAAATTACCCTTAATTGCTTGCAGTGAGGGGGACTATTCCTTACAGCTGAGGATCTTATTCATGATCTGAATGTTTCCAACAAATCAAGATTGCCCCTCAGAGACGGTGCATAATAGTGTCTTTTTGACACTAGCAGATTGTTTTGGCGAAGTAAAGTAGTAACATTTTTCAGATTAGCAGTGTACACCAGAACACTTCTCCTGCTAGACTGTGGCTTAAATATGGTTTAATTTTTGTATAGCATATGGGAGAAAATGTAAGTTTTATATATTGAATAAAGAGGTTATTATTCTGTCAAATGTATATATTTTCAATGTGATGTTTTATGTATCAGCCAGCTATTTGAGAACATAAACATGAGAGTTTAGATATCTAGAGGATTTTTTAATTTTTATTTTTAGAGCAGTTCACATGGACAGCATGTTACTGCTCAGCAAAGACATGCTACATGCACTATCCAGCTCACATAACATACTCTTCAAATTACCCACCAGTTTTTTTACTTTATGTTTTTCATATTTTTGATTGCCAGGACTATATGTAAAGAAAATACAAGCTCAGATGTGAAAGCTAGAGCCTAATGCTTTAAATATACCAGCAGACAAATTAATTTTATTTTTAAAGCTTAAATTACTTTTTCATGTTGGCAAAGTGTGAATGAGGAGACATGATTGCATTTTGCTCCTATCTATGGAGGGGAATAGCATTTTGGAGATCAGAAACAAGATATAAAGGTGCAATTTTGTCCTAGGGTAATTAATGACATCAACCAGTTCTGTGTAATCTGAGTCTTATTTGTGCAGAAAGTGATACCGTTTCATAAAAAAGCATCTTTCAACAAAAAGTACAAAATAGTTGCAGGTCAGTTTTGCCTTCACTTGACACTCAAGTCTGTAAACACAGATGGCACTGAAGACATTAGAATCAGAGCACTGAATACCCTCTATCACTGTCAGTGTTAGTCATACCCACTGTTGCAAGTGTGACCCTGAAAACTGAAGTTATGCCTTAATGAGGAAAAAACGACCAACAGTTTTCAGTTTTATGAAGGCTGTGACATTGCTTATGTGGACTTATGGACTTCATATTTATAGACTTCATAGAACAGCTTATGTTGAAGTGTTAGCTATGCTTGGACAAAATCCCATTTTTTAAAAAAATTAAAAAATATATAAGAATATATGTGTGTATACACACACACACACATATAAGTAAGAAAGGTAATGCAATGCAATTTAATAAAGAGTTATTCCCAAAACAGAAAAGGTTTTTAAATACCAGAGACTTCTGCTTTTGGAGGTATCACACTCAAAAGGCAATGTATGGAAAGAACTATAAATAAAAAACTAAAAAAGGGGCTCTAAGAGGAATAGGAAGACTTCTCCTGAAGAAGAGGAAGAAGGGAGGGAAGAGTGTTTCAGAGCAGAAAGTGCTACCACACAGCTGAATAAAAATAATTGGAATTTTGGAGTCTGTGTGGTGAAAGTATTTGAGAATGAGTAAACCACAACAATTTTTTTTTTTTTCCAGGAGGTGTGAGTATTCTGCTTTTCATCAGATTGTGCTGTCTAGCATATGGACTGTTTTTCAGTTGGTATTTTGGGTGCGTTTTTCAGTTCTGTGCCGTGGTGTGTGGCTGGGGACCATGGCACTCCATATGGTGGCTTTCATACTTTCCTGCAGGTGTAAAAGAAAGGATATAAGAGAACACTGTTTGAGATAAAGGTTAGAGCAATTCTAGGTTTGGAATGTCTGTTCAGAGCAAGAACAAGACATTTCAAACTGCTTAGTGAAAAGACTCCAACATATTGTAAATGTTTTACTGACATTTCTTAAGAAAATCCATTTTGTATTTTTATCTCCGTTAAATAACAATCTGCTGCCTCTTTGAAATAAACTGACAGTTTATCAATATCAGATGTCTTTAACATGATGTAACTTAGACACAGAGGGGGGAAATCAAGGGTGTGTAAACAGCTTTTACTACAAACAACGCTTACAGTAGTTGAACAGAGGGGTAGGAAGTGAACATATCACAGAGGAAGCATAGCCACTCTCCTTAACACTCTCAGTAATTATTGTCATATGGTCACGATTTACCCCAAGGGCCAGATCAAAACTGAGCAATGACTAGTTGGGATTAATCATTTCAAAGTAGGCTCTGCTAGCGAGGATGACACCTGCGTGTTAATCCCACCGTGAGAATAGTCTTGGTCCATGTTGGAGTGATGTGTTTTATAACTGTAGCATCCTGTTTTAAAAATTAGGGTCTTTAGGTAAGACATTGCCTATTCTCTTTGGTTTGCCTGTGGGGATACACTGGATTTTCACATATGGAAGCTTTCAAATTGCTGCTGCTTAGCAAACACGCTCAGTGGGTTTGTGGTTTATCCCACCAGCCTCTAAGCAAAGCCTTTCTGGTGCAGGGCAGTACCACAGAAGGGATTACTATAAAAAGGCTTTAAATACAGTCTGTAATCAGAAGAGCTTTTTATTTGTTTCATGTTTCTGCCCTCTAGGTACCTTTGGCAGCACGTTGCATAGGCGTTCTGCAGCTAAAAGAGCCTGACATACTGAAAACAGATAGCGGATATCACATTTCACTCAGTTTTAATAGTAGGGATAGGGTAGGGATGTAATGGTAATCTATCTGGAACCTTTAATGTGTGTGTGATTTAATGTCTAGCCTTTTTAGATTAATTAAATATAGAAAGGATGAAATCTTCTTTCTTCCATGCCTCCCTAAGTAGCAGCAGTTCACTCCAAATTAATGCCTTGTTATCTATTTTAATTTCACCCTTATTTTCACCTTATATTTGGCGCTTCATAAATGCTTCTTGTCTCCCTCACTGATCACTCAGACAAGGAGGATGCCTATTTCAGAGACAGCACTGTTTACCTGGTGATTTCCCCAACAGACAAACCTATGTTTGGCTCTGACTGACAGAATCTATACTTTTAAAAACATTACACTAAGTATATATTTGTACTTGAGCAGAGATGGCTCACAGTTGCAAAAAGCAGAAAAAAGTCTCCTTTAAGTATTAGAGTTTGAGGGGTTTCTTTTAAAATATATATATATATTTAGCAAGTTCTGCCAGTTATTAAATTTTGAAATAAAAACAGATGCACAAAAAGATAAAAATTGTATTTGTTAGTGCTGAAAAATCATTCGTGATTAAATCAAGGTTTCATTGAAAACATAAAATCACATTATCCTCTGATCTTTCTCAGCATAATTCTATATAAATATATAAACTAGCCTAACATGTTTCTTACTATGTCTGACATTTGCTTTAGGAAAGTAGTAAAAATGAGTGGGGAGACTCAGGGCTTTTTAGCAGGTCAGATTCAGATCAGAACAAATCATAGCATCTGGTGTACTGTGACTAAGAATCAATCAAATTGTTCCGATTAATCTTATACTCCTTTATTTTACTTTTGAGTTATATGGAAGAGAGTTAAGCTAGGATGTGTCCCTGCTGTTAATACAACTTCCTGCCTGTAGCCAGTTTGTAATTATGTCATAGTAATGACAAGCAAAGTAAACCACAGCAGACAGAGGAGAAAAAAAATTAAATCAAATGACTGTAAATAACTACACTTGCTTTGCTTATTTTAAAGAGAAAAAAAATAGCATTTGTACTGGGAAAAGATAAACAGTGTATTAAGAGAACAGTCAGGAAAAAAAACTTTGTGACTATAAATACATCTGTATCGGCAGTAGTAATGCCATCCAAGGAGTTTGCGGTAAACTCTGAGACTTCTTATGTAAACTCATTGGTATTGATGATGAGAAAAATAATAAATAAACATTTTTCATGGATGATGAGAAAGCTGTGAAGAATTATTTACATTCTTTAAAAAAAAATAAAAAATGCTGACAGCAGTTCTTGTCTTTTTTCTGGATAGGTACCTGTTACAACATTTCTTTGGTGAAGGCTATTCAGCAGTGGTGACAACTTCCAATCGACCACTCTGCAAATTATTATCTCCGGACTCCCAGCTGACCCTCTGCCAGAGGCTAGAGCTACTGAGACAACTGGAATTGTGTCCGCTTTGGTCAAGGTTTTTTCTTTCACGAAGGAAAAAAAAAAAAAGATGAAGTTGGGCAAAGTGGAGTTCTGCCATTTTCTGCAGATACTAGCACTTCTCCTGTGTCTTTCTGGGATGAATCAAGCAGAGCTCACAAGGTCCAGGTCAAAGCCCTACTTTCAATCAGGGAGGACGAGAACCAAACGCAGCTGGGTGTGGAATCAGTTCTTTGTGCTGGAAGAATACATGGGTACAGACCCACTCTATGTAGGAAAGGTAGGGGATTTAAACAAACTTTAAAGGGTGCAAATGCTTGCTTTTTCATGTGTTTATATGGTGCAAACTTTTAATTTTAATTGAAAATTTTAATTCCATCAGTGTGGTTGACTTAAGACAGGATGGGACAAAGTTTTGTAGTTTGAAAAAGAAAAAAGGTTTAATAATTCAAAACAACACACTCCATTTCTTTAAGATTGAAAGATTCCTCTCACATTTTTCTTTAAGAGCTCTACATATTAGCACTGCTTCTTTAATGGAATACAGTAATGAAAATGTTTTACCCCCACTGACAGAAAGAAAATATTTATTACTTATATTAGATTTTATTTCTTTTACCTAGAAATAGAGGAACATAATGATGAATATTCTTTTTTAAGAGCTAACAGCTAGTCCCAGAAAACAGAAGTTCTATATTATTTCATTTACTCCCTAAAAATCAGCCCTACTGAAGGCAAGAGAGAAAGAATCAGGCATCTGTGGGTGTGACGAGTGAAAAGGAGGGCATGTCTGTGTTACAGCTTTGCTTTGACTTTGCCTGGCTGGCATATTGGCACCTTGGGGGCCTTGCTGTCCTCTGCACATAGCACAGCCTTGTGGCTTTACGTCTGACGGGCATGGGGCCAGTACAGAGCAAGCCCTTACTTCAGGGCATCCCAAATGGTTCATTCTGAGCGCCCGTCGCTGCACGTGGAGCACTGTGAGCACAGCTGTGAATCTGGGACTTAGCTCATTCGCTGCCTTGTGCTACTAGGTAATACGCTTCCTTCAGCAGTGATGAAGGGAAAAAAACCACACAAAACACCACACAAAACCCCCTCTGGTGTTTCTGTGTAACATTTATGTGTAATCATCTTATTGAAAGGAAAACCCATTTTTCTCTGTAATATCAGAATCAATAAATAGAGTTTCTCGTTAAAATATAGCAAATGCATAGGAAACAAGGGAGTGACAGCTTTTGGCACAACAGCATGCTTGCAGAAAAGGAAATGAAGTAATCTGAAATTCACCGCTTCAAATATGCAACTGCAAGGAATTTCAGCTTACTTAATGCATCCTACTGAGACAAAACCTTGATGTTTGTGTTAATACAGTTAAGCACTTAGAATTTAATCATGCCAACTGAATAATCAAGTTAAATGGTGAACTGCTTTCATGATTGCAGCTATGGTGGGGTTTAGGTGTTTTCTGAGCTGCGTCTCATACTTTGCACAACTGAACCTTTAAGAAAGATGTGTTAGAATCACAAATGTGATCTGAAATAACAGAAGTCCTGGAAGTTTTGGTAAAGTTTTAGGTAGCAGTGTCCATTCTGATGCCTTGCAGCTGCTGGTTGTCAGTCTGAGTTTGTCTTTTAGGCAAATTTGTTCTCAGGTTGGAGCTTCTCTTCTGCTTTTGAAAATGGCCTATTTGGCATTCTTGCCCACTGATAAAATAGAAAATGTGGCTTGCAAATTTGAATTCCTCCCCTGGAAGTGTCTCTAAATATTCCAGCGAAGGCTGGTTTTGATGTGTAGTAATTCTCATATTCAGTCAATTGCTGTATTATGGCCAAAAATGCTGTGGTAGTGCTACAGTACATGATATTTGCATGTATGTGGTTATTTTTAGATTCACAGTCTGCTCTTTCCTGTCCTTTACGAGAGTCCTAGCATTCATAAGCAGATATCTTTTGAAATGCAAACCTTTTTTTTTTTTTTTTCTGAAACCGTCTGTGCCCAGCCTGTTTTTGTATCAGCAGTATGAATTGTTGGCTCAGGAACTCACATTTGTACCAGCAATCCATTTTGTAGGAAAAGCAGATAAAAATTTGCACTTACAAAAGGAAGCCCATCTTCCTGGAAACAGAGTCCTTGCTGAGCATCTTATAAGATAAGACGTGCCCAGTTCCTAACCCTCTCACTGGAGAGGCTTTTCACTGTGTGGCTCCTGAGGTGCAATCATGACCGAAGCTGAATTCCCACACATGGAAGCAAAAAGGTGAAGAAGCAATTTTCTTTTCTGTGTCTACATAATATGTGTAGCACCACTCTGAAGTGAGCAGCAGTTGCCTTCCTCCCCCTCTTCTCCCCTAAAAAATATTGCTGTTCTTGTTTCAAATCCTTTGCAGCTAGGTAGGGACTGAGAAGACTGAGATTTGGGTAGGAAGGTTGTTTTTTTTTAGTTCCTTTTTTTTTTTTTTTTTTTTCCCCTTGGTGAGGAAGCTACAGGAAGAAAAAAGCTGGCATAACTCACTTCTCTCATCAAGTGAAGTGGAAGCAGCAACCAGACTCGGCCTCATGCTCTGCAGAGTGCTCTTCTCCAGGGAGGTCAGTTCTGCACTGCCTTACGATGCTTTGCAGGGTGCCAATCTAACTGCACATCCAGGAAGGAGGGACCTTTCTCCAGGTTTTAAGGGCTGTGAGATAAAAAGGCTTCAGAAACGCTCAAGCAAATGGAGCTGCAATAGGGAATATTGTTTCTCCACCACTATTCAATTTTACCAAATGTTAGGCAATTCTGGCTGGAACACAACATTTGGAGAGTATTAGGGTTACACAGAAAATCATTCAAGAGCTTTAAAATACCAATGTTAATTCCATGTTCATCATTAACTCTGTGCTCGTGGGGGTCTGCATTCTGACACTTTAATTACCTGATCATGTAGGGTAAAATCGTATTCCTTGTAAACAATGTAGCAGGATTCCTATTCACCTCAGTAAGACAAGTCTTTCACTTAATTTCTCAGTAATTTGATGTTTGTTTAACAAGGCTTCAGATCCATACCTGAGGTATATTGCAGCCTTCCTTCTGGACATCCATTTATTAGTAGAATTTTTTATTTTTTTCCCTAAATGCATGTGTATTTCTTTTCTTAAGGTATCAGTACCTGTTTCTCATGTCACTCTGCAGAACTCTCTAGAGGAGTTCCTTTAATTTTACATTAATAGTAGTCAGAGATGGCAGAAATTTTGTGCCTTTGTGTTTTGTGTGTTTGTTGTTTTTTGTTTTTTGTTTTTTTTTAATGTAGGTCTTTCCTCTCCATGATACAAATTTTAATCATCTTGGATGTAATTCCGAGCACCTCTTGGGAGGTGCTTGACATGTAATCAGGTTGTGGACTGAACCGTGTACAATTTCTTTCTGTCCATCAGCACAGCATAGGTTATGTTTGCTTGAAGGGTTAAAGCATTTAACTATTTAGCTCATTTACCTGTTTGGATAAGCCCTATTCTCTTCCAGACATTCTGTGTAGGAAATGAGGCAGTTAACTGTGATACTAATTGAGGTAGAAGCTCAATAGTTGGCTTCTGATTGCTGAGAAATGTCTACTATTGCTTGGTAATATGTTTTCTTTATTTTCCATATAAATGACTTTAATAGAATCTATTTGGCCAAAAGAGTAATAGTATAGAGTAGTTCTAAATGATTTGATTTAAATTTAGAAAAAAGTGTGTTCTATTACACTGAATATTTGAAAAGCTGTATATAGTCTCGTAATTGAAGTTTCTGTGTGTACACATTGGCAAAAAGGGGTGCAGTTAAAGTAGAACTGGAAAATTTCGTTAATATCAGTTTTGGGTTTTGTTATGTAACTAGCAGACATCCAGTTTTGTTTGTTTGGTTTGTTTTTTTGTTTGTTGTTTTTTTATTTGGTTGGTTGGTTTGGTTTTGGAGTGGTTGTGTTGTGGGTTTTTTTGTTTGGGGTTTTTGTTGTTTGTTTTGTATTTGGGGGGGGTCATATCTTTTAATATGTTCTGGTGCAAGAGTGTCAGTCTCCTCAAAAACATTATGACACAAAATCTCAATCAGCAATACTTTCATTTTGCTTATTAAAAAGTTAAAAAAAATCAAAAGAAGCCACAAATAAACCTGAGGAAATTAAACAAGGCTGTGAACTTCATGTGAGATGCTGATTGATGACTGGCTTCTCTGTTTTCTTTTGGATCCAAATCAACACTCCTTTTCGAATGGCTCTAAATTTAGGTATAGTTAAAAGGCAGTTTCAGGCTTTTTGCTGAGTTGAACTTTTCTTGTCCCCTGAGATCTCACTAACATACGAAGCACTGAAAATAAGAGACACAGATTTTGATTGAGCACAAACCCATTAAGTTTATATGTAACTTTGAGAGGCTTACTGGTAATTCTCAAAAATAACACTTGGGACTTGTAAGATGTCCTGCATGTAGTTACTACTTATTATGTATGCGAAAGGAAAGCATAAATTCTAATTTGCATTTTCTAGCTTGTAAATTCAAGAAAAAAGGTTAAATGAGTAAACTGAGTATATAGTTTCCTAGAGCTCCCAATCACTGCCTTCCTGTACAATTTTACCTGTCTTTGTTTTCAAGCTTGTTGGATTCAATTTTCAAACACTGACGGAAGTGCATAGAAGCTAATATTTGTATTATTGCTTTCTGGAATAGTGCAGAATGAGTGAGGCGTGAAAAAAATGCAGTGAACTTAAACTTTTCTTATAAAATTGGGTCATTTTAAGAGAATTTGCAGGTTTTACAAGTTTTAAGAGAGCTTCCAGGCGGAATGGGGAAAAGGTTCTTAAAGTAGAAAAAATAACAAGAAGTGTATGTTATTGTTGGCATAGGGAGTGGGTGGGGGTTTTTTCAGTCTCATCAGTTTGGAGGGAAGTAGGCCAGACGGGAGGATACTGGGTTTTTGTAATTTTTTTTTTTTTTCAGAGGTGTTGGCAAATGTGTCAATAGGGTGACATAATTATTCACATACTATATTTATCTGTGCTGTGACCTTATATCAAGCCATACTGATATAGTTAGCAGTAGAGTTCTTTTCACAATTTCAGATGTTGCCAATGAATTTTGACTGACTTGGATAATGAGAGTCTTTGCAAAAACACTTTAAGGCAGTGAGTACTGTGGAAGTGCTGGCCCCTCAGTCAAACTCGGACCAATCTGTGGGAATATCAGCTGCTGAGAAACTGAGGGAATTTCATCTGTGATGAAAAAGCTGAGGGTTTCTGCGTAGAATTAGCCCAGACAGCTTTTCATCTCTCTACAGCAGTTTTACTGACACTTTGGGAAATGGAGGGGAGATAGGGTGATATTACAAAGGCTAAATGTAGGCAAAAGAGGGCCGGGCTGCCTCATTTGCAGAGAGCAATGAAGAAGGTGGATTGGGTCCAATTCCCTGGAGGGATTCATCCCTCCTGCTGCTTATGAAGGCAGCCACAGGGACCTGCACTCTCTGCTTAGCTTCAGCCCTGGGATCTTGTCCTTCCAAACGTCCTGCACAATGTCCTGTTCACGTCTACTCTGCAAGTAAGCTTCTGGCTGAGCGTAGCTGCAGCTTTGCCCAGACTTTTTTACTTTTCTTTTTCCCCACCCCAAGTAGTTTTGGAAAAAAAAAAAAATTCCAAATAAACCAGACTCAAACCAGCTACTTTTTTTCTGTCTTTGTGGCCTCTCTGTGGAAAACAAAGGCGGCATAATAACTCAGAAAGAAACTTCCCCTTTGTTATATTTTTCCTCCTTTTCTATTTGTGTTATCTTTACTTTTATCATAATCTTTGAAGCACTGTTGTTTTATATACTCCCAAAAGGCCATTTATGAAAGGGAAGAAGCAAAGCTACTGTATTTCTGATATTTATCCATCTCAGGAACTCTTTGCTTTTCTGTACTATGAAAATTGATAACAGTTGACCTTTTAAGTAAAATGGGACATGCCATTCCTGGCAAATTTGTTTCTACCACAAGTGCTGCAAAGGAAACAAATGAACAAATGACAAAATAGTCAAGTCCTGCTTACTTGCTTCATGGATTGATTAGGTCTTGGTGAAGGGATGCTTCAGTTTTACAGCAGTGGTGTGAATTTACCATCTCAACTTGTTCTACCCAGTCATTAGTAGCACACACTTTTCTTCATAGGATAGTCACTGTGGGCTTTGCATTATTCCATACTGTACTTTATGTGGATTACCCTGAATAACTGAGAGCTGACTGACAATCTGAATTTTTCCTACTTAGCATGTAGGGCTAAAGTGTCTCTGGGGAGAACGGTGAGATTGATGCTCACAGGAAAAGGATAACTTAAAATCTACTGCTTTTTCCTGGTTGATTTCATTAGCCTGCCCAGCTATACTGTAATTTCTTCTTTCTCTCTTTACAGGAAGTCCTCTTCTCACATAGCTGCATGGATACAGAAAAGGGTTTTATGCTGGGGATTTAAAATGATGACAATTTCATGTGCTCAAGCACTGAAAGATAGTTTGTATGTAATTTCATTATTAGAAGTGAAAATAGAGTTGAGAGACTTACGATAGGGTACTGAGCAAGAACATGCAGCTTTTTGCTCTCTTAGTATAATATAGAACATTGATCCTTAACATGTGCCATTACAGAAGGGGAAGGTTAGTGAAGGTGATGACAACATCCATAGATGAAGTAGCCCTCATCGCAGTTTTTCATTCGGTGGCGCAGCCGTGCTATTTATATAATCCTATAATACCAGTTCTCTATTTCAGTAGACTAATAGGCTCTACCTGCAGTGCTCTGCTCTGAATTTCTTTTGGGCATTATTTAAAACTATATTTTATGGGTCTCTGACAAAATAGAAAAGCAAGAGTAAAAGCTAATTTTACAACAATATGTAGATGCGAGTCTCCTGTATGCTTGGCTGGGTACCAGAAAATGCCTTTTTTTCATGAGAGCATGAGACTTACAGTTTTGGTGTCAGTCAAGCTGATGCTGCTTCAGCTGAATTTTTTTTAGTGATGTTGTGACACTCCTTCTCCTTTTCATCTCCTGAGGTTGTTCTTGGTCCTCTAGTACTTGCTATTTGCTGTCATTCAACATCCAGTTTTACCTCCATCCTCTAGTCTCACAGTTGTGTATTAACAACATTGGAAATAAGTGCTATAAAACTATGGCTAGAAAGAACAGAGTATTTGCTAAGGAAGTCCATTCATGAATTATTGTGCTAGGCAAAATTCAAGCAAATGCATCCCCTGCTCTGAGGGAGTGGTCTTGTAAGGCAAGAAGCAATAGCAGACTAAGAAGCAATGACAGAATTCAGAGAAATATAATTTTAGTCAACATCTGAAAATAATTTGAGAACAATAGGCCACTCTTGTTCTTTGCTATGGAGATAGAATATTATTTTTTCTGAAAATGAGATTCATCCAATATTTTAAAACATTATGAACAGATAATAGAGAGTTCTTTCCTGCCTTTACTTGCCAGCCTTTATGGATGACAAGGTAAGTACAGACCTATTCAATACCTATGTCAGTACAAGGCTGCATCTTCTTTCAGACCAGTGAAGATAAAGGGTATTTTTCAATTGCTTTCAAAATATTGAAATGCATAAGCTTTAAAGGTTTACATCTTGTAGCCTGCTGTCACACTACCTTTTTCATGTTGCCTTTCTTATGCTCTTTATGTTAGTCATAAGTGTCTGTCTACAGACTCATTGGACATTCATTCAATGTATTAAGTATTTCCATGTGTCACAGTCTAAAAGTGCTGCCAGGACTATTGCTGCCTTGTTATAATTCTTCTGCTGAGATTCTTCTTTGTTTTTTAAATTTTATACTGCACCTCTTAAGTTCCTTTTTCTTTTTTGTTTTTAGTAATCACTTAATAAAATAGTATCTGTGTACATGTGTCAATGTCTCAGTGTTAACTTTAACCACTTAAAGGGACTACCTGAGACAACATATTTAGAGATTCTGAAAAAATCAAGGAATGGTTCCTTCACATGCAGTTAGCTGGCTTTTACATAAATATACTGGTGATAAGTCCTGGAAAATCTCTGCAGTATAATCTTTTTCTCTCAGCATTATGCATTTCCTTGGAAGAGGTAGCTGAGCTAAGTACTAATGGTGGAACTGCTGAGAGAAGAAAGATGTTAATACACTAGGTCGCTCAGTTCTTTCAGAATAACTATTAGCTACCTTATACTACAAGAGTCTTCTCTGTCACTTTTGCACTGGAAGAGACACTTACTGTCATGTAAATTAGAGACAAGTAGCTCTTAGAAAAGGAAGTGGAGTTTATGCTGTTGAGAGAACTCTTAATTCTCTCCCAGCTATCCAAACCATGGTCATGGTATTAATACCAGCCTATACCAGGCGCAGAAGTTTGGGGATGTCGTAATGCTTAATAATGCTCTCCTAACTTCAAGGCTGTGAGAAGGAGGATCAGCCAGTTAAAAATAGGGACATTATAAATAAATGTTTTGAACACCTAACTATAGATCACTTTACCTCAATCTATAAATGGGAACCACCTTCACATCTCCAGGCTAAGTGTAGACTCCACTGACAACAGAAGAATATATCATGAAATAAAACTGATCATCCAAATCAATAAATATGCTTGTAAAATTGTAGAATATAATTATTATTAATTCTTGCAGATGTTTTTGACTCCACTAAAAAATTACTACCATTAATAGTTCTATCCATGCACAAGTATTTGTTAGTGTTACAGTCTTGTGCTGTTGCAAAAATAAGATTGTTTTTGTGTGGGTGTAAGTCACATAGTATGGTAGAAGCACTCTTCAAGTCATAAACATAGAAAAGAATAAACTTTTTTTTTTTTTTTAGATAAGTGGGAATACCAGAAAAATATAGGTTTTTTTGCATACAGCATTTCATGTGCAATTACTCATGTACCAGAAAATACAAAATATGCCTTACTGGCTTAGTCTTAAGCTGTCTTTTTCAGAGTGCTCCCCTGGGAGAAGAATGTAATTCTAAACATTCAAGAAGAAGGCAAAAGTTTTTTAATATGTTTTGATTATTAAGTTGTGCTGTTTATAGAGTAACTGAAGATTTAATCCAGAATTTTGAAATCAGTTTTATTGACCCTAGGAGACCATTTGAGAATATTAATGTTGGAATACAATTATCTGGCCATTTTGAAATTGAATTTTAATGGCTATTTTATTTTATAGGTTAGTAAAAGAGGAATACTGAGGAATGATTTGCAACAAGTATTTTGGAATGTGAAAAAATAGTGCCTTGCTTTTAAATAGTCGTATAGTATTCTGAAGGCCTGCATTGCAGTGTTTCTCATGGGTGAATAGAGTGTATGCTAAGAATAATTACAAATGGTCTGACATAATGTTCTGCCTATATGATAGGAGATTCTTTGTCCCTCTCTGAGTAGAAAGAAATACATTTAATGTCATTTTCCAGGTGATATAAGGAGATTTTGCTGCATGAATTCCACAAAATCCTGCCATAGTCATATTGTCTCATTTAGTTTTCCTGTTTCTGTAAATCATGAGTAATTACCTTAAGGATTACAGAGACATGCAATTCTGTTGCTGTGGAGTGTGTGAGAAGAATTGAACCCACAAAGTTATTTTCCATTTGAAATGCTTCCAAAATATGGAAAATCTGATACTTGGATACATGTGTAAGGATGATAAGCTGCTTAAACATTTCATACTGAGGTACCAAATTGTAACCCTGCTGACTAGGCAATGAAGCAATTCATTTTCCTTACAAGGTAGGCAGGTGCTGTATGAGGCAAAGTTTAGCTTGTTATCCTATAACAATGAAAAGTTTTCAGACACAGCTGGGAAAAGCAGATGGTCATTTCTTAAGTTTCCATAATCATGGTATAAATGCAATGCCATAAACTAGCAAAATGCTTAACTTGTCTTTCTTATACAATTTATACACATTATATGGGCAGAGTAGGCATTTGGAAAAGTGCTTGGCATATTTTTATGTTTCTTTTTTAGCTTGCAGGGCTATAATGCTGCATAGTGTTTATATTAAAAACGGTTAAATAATTCCACTTGCTCCTGGATGTTCATAATCTTCATGCATATGTAGACCATTATCTTCCCCACCCATCTTTTATCCTTTACCATTTAACAGTTGCTTAGCCAAGCAAGACTTCTAAAAGGTTTCCCTTTTCAGTCAGCACTGCAGTCTTGTGTTTATCCATACTGCTATTTTATTTGTTCCCTTTCTTTTTTGAGTATGTTCTTGACAATACAAAGCCATGAACAAAAGCACTCTATTATACCTTCTTCTAAACAGGACATAAGCCAACTATTACTTCCTTTGTCATTGTATGATTCCAATTCCACTATTCATGGTTGTTTCTTTCTTTGCAAGTTCTTGTCCACTACCACTCTGAGGATCTTAAAGGCGTATTGCATTTAGTTTTTTTCTTTATGCTGAATCTTGAGTGAGTATCAGTCCCAAAGCAAAGGAAATTTTAGTTGTTTGAAAAGTTGTTTCAGTTTATCTGACTGATAAACTGAATGAAGTCACTTCCAGTGAGGTTTTAAGGAACAAGCATGCAGGAATTAGAACAATAGCAGTGTTGAAGCATACACATAAATGTGTCCATAGGTATATATGTGTAGCAAACAATGGAGTGACCTCACATTGGGGAATAATTGCTGCTTGTACAGAGACATTTAATCAATTCAGATTTATCTTAAGGTTCAAAGAAAATGTAAAAATTCTAGTCTTAATGTTTTTAGTACAGGAAAATAGAGATTGAAAAAGTTAAGGAGAAGAAAAAGTATCCCAGAGAGTAAGTGTGAGAAGGGAAAGATGAAGTATTTTTCTTTTTTTTTCTCACCCTGGAACCTAATGTAAAACTGAAAAGAACATACTAAAGCAATCATTGAAAATATTAAGTTAGATTAAGGTATAAAAATCCATTCACAGAATGGGTAAGGTTGGAAGGGACCTCAGTGGGTCATCTGGTCCAACCTTCCTGCTCAAGGAGGGTTGTCCTAGAGCACATTGCACAGAATTGCATCCAGATGGTTCTGTAATATCTCCAGTGAGGGAGACTCCACAACCTCTGGACAATCTGGTCCAGTACATAGTCACACTCACAGTAAAGAAGTTGTTTCTCATGTTCCTGTGCGCCAGTTTCTGCCCATTGCCTCTTGTCCTATTGCTTGGCACCACAAAGAGGAGTCTGGCTCTATCCTCTTAGCACCCTCCCTTCGGATACTTATACACATTTATGAGGTGCCCCTTAAGTCAACTCTTCTCAAGGCAAACAGGCCCAGCTCACTCAGATTTCCTCATAAGAGAGATGCTCCAGTCCCTTAATCATCATTGTTGCTCATTGTTGGACCTGCTCCAGGAACTCCGTGTCTCTCTTTACTGAGGATCCCAGAACTGGATGCAGGACTCCAAAAGTGGCCTCATGAGGGTTGAGTGGAGGGGCAGGATCACTTCCCTCAGCCTGCTGACAATGCTTTTCATAATGTAGTCCCAGATCCCGTTGGCCTTCTTGGCCCCAAGGGCACATTCTTGGCTCATGGGCAGCTTGTTGTCCACCAGGACCCCCAGGTCCTTCTTCGCAGAACTGCTTTTTAGCAGGTCAGTCCCCAGCCCATCCTGGTACATGCGGTTATTCTTCCCCAGGTGCAGGACTGTGCATTTGCCTTTGTTGAATTTCAGACTGTTCTTATCTGCCCACCTCGCCAACCTGTCAAGGTCCTTCTGGAGGGCTGCACAGCACTCCAGCATATCAGCTGCTTCTTCAGTTTTGTGTTGTCAGGGAACTCACTGAGGAGGCCTCTGTCCTTTTGTCCAAGTCACTGATGGATAAGTTAAACAATATTGGGCCCAGTGTTAAACCTTGGGGGACACCACTAGTGCCAAGCATCCAGCTAGACCCTGTGTCATTGATGATGACCCTCTGGCATCTGTAGTTTGGTCAGTTCTCAATCCACCTCACTGCCCTCTTATCCAGTCCACATTTCCTGAGTTTTCCTATGGGGATGCTGTGAGAGGCAGTGTCAAAAGCCTTGCTGAAGTCAAGAATGGTAGACTATATGCACTGATCTCCATCCAGGTAGTCGTTTCACTGTAGAAGGAATCAGGTTTTTCCATAAGTGAACCCATTCTGACTATTCCTGATCACCTTCTTGTCGCCAACACGGGTAGAGATATCCAGAACAAGGCATTCCATCACTTTTCGAGGGATTGAGGTGAGGCTTACCTTATGTGTATGTCTTGACCCCTTTGCTTTTGGCTAAGGAAGCTATAGGCATCTGTATGGCTAACACATTGGTTTAAGTTGCATCATTCAACCACAAGGATTCTAGAAAGAAGACCTTGTAGGTACCAGTGCTAGCTTACTTGGTTATGTTAGCACAGATGGAAGAGGAAAGCAGCTAACCAGACATCCAGTAACACCCAGGTTTGAGAAATGTGCAGGGGACTAGGTCTGTTAATTAGCAGGTGCATTTAAAAGGGACAAAAAGGTAAATAAAGCTCATTTGTAATCAAAAGAGGAAGACACCATGTGCAAGAAGGTAATCTGTGACACAAGACAGCAGCAAAACTAAATATTATCAAAAGGAAAACTAGTAGAACTAGGTTTATGTTTCTTTTATGGGAACAGGGAAGCAATCGATAAAAAATGAAAGATGTAAATATTTTTTATAACACATTACTTGACAGGGCTAGAGAATTTGGAGTTTGTTCAAAAAAAGCCTAAAACACGAGCAGCATACTGCCAAACAGCATAGGACAAGACAGAATAGCATTCCATACATAGAGGTTCCAAGAATTGCTGGGTCAAGATAAAGCGTGGAATAGCAAAAAAGCAACATGCAGATCTGGGGGAGTCCAAGCAATTCTGAGCTCTCAGCAGATGGATGGAAGGATGCAAATATGTACAGATGTCAGGGCAGCAAATGGACCATGTCCAAACTCTTTCAAAATAAGAAAATGATGAATTTTCTGGTCTACTACTAAAGAAAGCAGCTTGTACCTTACAAAGAAAATTTTTCTTGGGAGTTAAAGGGATAATGACACATGATTTTCAGAACCTCAGTAGACACCTTTCTTTCTAGACTGGTATTTTGACACTCATCATTTCATGTAAATATATTTCATGCCATCTGTTTGAAGACTGCATGAGAATTTTTTCCTGCAGACTGATTTCAATGTCCTGTCAAAATTAGACGTTACTCCGTACTGTGTAAATCACAGTATCACATTCAACAATGTGAAGATGATGGTCCATTCCACTAGTCTGATCTTTCCAGATTTTTTTTTTCCAATTTTACTTCTAGTAGTACAAAATGAAGTCAATGACTGCTTTTCATGTGGGATGATATAGACTGAGGGCCCCAGGTGCTTTGTCATGCTTCCAAAACACATGCCAAGCAAGCAATGAGGGTGGAAGGAAGATGGAAAGATTAAGATGTCCACTTGGATGACAGGTCCTTCTGATATCTTTAGAGATATAAGGGTCTGTATCTGTGTACTACACTAAAAATTAAAGATACTTACCTTTGCTTCTGAAATTATGTTATTATGTGTGTATTAGATAGTGGCCCACCTTCTAATTCTGACCATTTGATGCCTGCTTTGTACTAAAACTGGAAATACCAATTCAGAACACTGTTTTGGACTGTAGCAGGATGTGCTAACAGTGGATCAGATTAAATTGTTTGGAAAATTACTTCATAAAATAATTAGCAAGATAAAGGGGAAACATGGTGCAACTTAACCATCAAGTTGGAAGGGTTAAGTTTATTACAGTGAACAAAATGATCTCCAATATCGCAAATTTTCCTGCAGTCAAACACTCTCGCACCTGTAAATAACCTTCACTGATAACAGAATTCCAACAGAATCAATATGAGTGCCACTGTTGAGAACGATGGGGTGAAACCAGATTTTTTTTCCCCTATATAATAACTTACATCTGGTGAAAATATCAATACAACTGAGGATGAACATTATATTCAGTTTAAAAATTGAAGCACATTTTTTGTTTTGTTGGTGGCAACAGAAATAATGCAATAAAATAAGATAGATTTTCTTAAACGTTAAAGCACTGTTTGATAATGTTTGGCAGAGGATAATATTATTTTATGATTGATGTTTTGGAAGGCAAAGTAAGAGTAGTTCTGTTCATATTCCTGAAGTTGTCTGTCTCAGTAATCAATACACCCTCCCTGATGTTTTCCTGTAAGGTTGGGCTCAAACATTCAATGTTAAATTTTTATCTCAGTATTTAAATATCTTCAGGGTGAGTGCGGAACTGTCAGAAGAAGCAGCAGGTTGTCTCATGGGAAAGGCTGCTCAGGGCCATGAACCTTCAGATTGGCTTGGAAACTGTGTGTTTTCATAAAAACAATATGATGGTGTAATAAGTGTCTGATTGTTTACAGACTAGCAGAATGTTTGCTTGAAAAGTGACTGTATAAAATTATGCTGTGTTACTCAGTAGATGAGTTCTATGTGTGAGACACACCTGCCTGTTCTGGTGATAATTTTTTTTCTACTTATCATTGCTATTAGTCCTGCTGAGTGAAGACAGCTGGGAGAGCAAACTGAGTGTCATCCACGGTTTCTTATGTTCCACTAACTTACACCTGCAAAACCCAGTTGTAAGCTATTGGATGATACATTTTTAAAATGAGAACAGAATCTGAAGATAGAAGATGTTTTACTTCCTTATGTAACCAGAAGCATGTCCTGGCAAGAGCTTGTCTTTACAGGACTCAGCCAAGATTGCAGTATGAATAGCTTAACATATGACTTGTCCACTGAGTCTGTTTGATATGCAAGTTGAAGAAAGGCATTGCTGTTTTTATACTACTATTTTAATTGTGCAGCACATTAATAGAAAGCCTGTTTACTGTCCTAGTGCCTTTCATATGATTAAATTTGTTTAGTTGGTTAATTCAGTTTGTTCTTTGACAGTTAACTGAATTCAGTAGATTTGCTATTGAATAATACTGTCCTTCCACTTGCACCACTATTTTTGGGTATATATGGACATAAAAGCATGGTTATATTAATGAACTGGCATGCTCTACTTTTGAAGAAAATGGCAGAATTTAGTAGTGTATTCTGATTCCTTTATTCTCTTATATAGCCGGTGGTTTTGTCTTCCAGTCCACCACTTGTTTTAAAAGCAGCTGCAGAGCAAACTGAAAGGTATTCCTTATCTTCTGCTGTCATGAACACTGACCACCAGTGACTGATCACTTCTGTGAACATCGTGCTTCAGAGTTTCTCATGTATTCTTCACTGAAAACAATTTTTAAAAAATGCCAGACAATCTTATTGCTTTCTCATAAATTTTGTTGAGCAAATAGGAATAAAGATTAACGGAGAGAACAAAAGTGGAAGAAGTGATAAAAGGGATGTATGTAGGAAAAAATAAGCCAATATTAGCCAACTACAGATTCCCAGAAGAGCAGAAGTGGGACTATGGATTCATCAGTCAGGAATGCATGGAAGCAATATCGTTGAAGAAGTGCAGTGTCCTTTGAAGACATATATAAACTAGAGGCAGGTGGGGGATATAGATTCCATCTGTGAACTACAAGTGAGATTAGGAAGCAGAACTTTCAGTTCACTTCAGGCAGCTTGATTTTAGTGATATTTGAAATTTCTAGATCCTTCATTAATTTGACTAATTTGTTTGTGACTTTTATTTGCATAAGCTCTTATTTATTTGTGTTCTTTGCACAAGGTAGATTTCATCTATTTGTAAACAATATAACTTTTTACTAAACTGTCATCATGTTTAAATGGCAATTTGAACATTTTTGAAGGGAAACTGTACAGCAAAAGAACATAAAAAATCTGTGGTTCATGTGCAGAAGCAGTTACTGTTTGGAAAATATTAATTTAAAATTTAAATTTAAAATAAGATTTTCCTTTTAAAATATGTAAAAGCTTTGTCAGTATCTGTTAATATATGAGGCTCAGAACTGTATGAATGGGAATATAATTAATTATTTGTTTTCTCTTAAAAATACAGTGTCCTCAATTACTAGAAATTGTACCCTTTTTGTAGTGCACAGAGCTGTTCTGATTTACACCAAGCTGGATAGAACTTCCCTAAGGGAAGTTTGTTAAATTAAGTGATCATTATAATGGACCACACAGAAGATGTGAGACAAAAGTGAAAATGCCTTGAGTGTAAAGTTCTGAATTGGTGACAGAAGGCCTATCAATGAGACAGTAATCCTATAAAAATACAGAAAGATCAGATTGCTTGTCGAATTAGAATTGCTTTAATATGGATGCATGCAAAGGCATAGCAAAGGAGCTGGAAACTTTCCATCTGCTTTGTATACAAAGTGATTAGATTGTGATCACTTAGTCCAAGAGGATAGAAATGATGCACAATTCTGCCAGGATGAGACATGCAAATTGGATCAATTAGGCTTTGAGAGTGCTCAGACAATCTGGTAGAGAAGTTTACATGCTGTGTCAAGTGAAACTTAGCAAAGATCAGTCTTGAATGCTGGGGGCAAGCATTATAGTGATTTAAACTCTAATCTGCAAGAGTAATTCATTGTTTTCAGATTCAGCTATAAAGTGGATCAGATACTATAATATAACAATCAGATACTATAATAAAAGATGCCTTAAGGAGATGTTTGATGGTGTGTACACAAGAAGTATGACAGACAAATTAGTAACAGTCATTTGAGTTGAAACATTTGAAGTAGATGAAAGTAAATTCAGATGATTAATCTTGTTTGCAGCTAACAGAATGCACAATACTAACAACTCCTCTACCTTGATGTTCACCACAATGCTTCAGAGGAGGGAGTGTTTGCATAAGGAACTCAATGTGTGCACTATTTTTACTGAACCAGAGCTCATTCAGAAGGGGAACAAATGATCATGAAAATGATCATTCGATAAGAGTGCTCTAATTTCATTGGAGACCACCTAAGAGTTTAAATTTTGTACCCTTTTCACAGTCTTTTTTAGTGTCAAAAGGACATGTTGTTTCCGATAATCGGAGAGGTCTTTATGTAAATTGAAAAATTTCAATATATGTGAAGTACTGGAACCTTCAGAAATGAGTTTCTGAAGGAAGACTTTGAAATTTTCTGTAGAATCCAGGTAACTTTCAGAATTAGAAACAGGTCACAATTTGAATTTTAATGTAGATTTAGCCAGTATACATGACCAATGTAAAATAACACCTGCCATTTCACTATTTTCTCACATTTTTTTTATCAATTACACATAAATTGACTGTATTTCCAGCATTTAATGACAGTGAGTAAGAAACACAAGAAGAATATGTAAAGGTGGAAACATGAAGAACAGGTGAAAACATCTTGGGTTGGTATCAGCACCGTACATGGCAAATCTCGCATCTATGGATTTTTTATTAATTTATTTTTTTAAAATGAGTTAATTTCAATTTTAACTCATAAATATCTTCTCACATAATCTGAAATTTCAAAATATGATTTAAGGAAACAAAGTGTAATGACTGTCTATGAATTTGATGAGATTGTCTTTATTAAACCCTCATTGTACACACCAACATAGAAAAGGCACTAGGAGAGCATTGCCCCTTCGATAAAGCTGTTAAAATCCTTCTAAGCTGGAAGGCTTTACAATTAACCTAGTATCGTTCATGGGGTTTTTATGTGTTTGAAATACTAATGCATTATCCTCCCCTTCAAATATTTTCTGAAAACCAGCACAAAACATAGGCATTAAAAGCATTTATTTCCCAGCCTTTAATCCCATGGAGTTAAAATGCCTATCAAAATATGAATCACTGTCTTGAGATCAGCCTGGTTATATCTGAAAGCCCTGGCAGACCTGCAAGTTCAAATGGTTAAAAAAAGTTAAGGAGAAATCAAACCTTTTAAAGTGTTTATTCAAAAGGATCTTTTTAAATGATCTGAACAGTTTAAAGCAGACTTTCAAGTGTCCATATTTACTGTGCATACTCTGCTTCAGCTTGTTCTGAATACTGAACAGCTACAGTGTGAATGTATATAATGGAATCACTTAATCCTTCAGTGTTGCTTCTTACAATTAGTCTCTGTGATGCACATATTCATTAAAGCAAACTTCCTCTTTGAACAGGGGTTAAGGCTTTATTTTAGAAAGGTACTTAGGCGTATGTTTAGTACCAACTTTCATGCCTGTTAAGCGATGTACATGGATAAGGATGATGTCCTAACTTACAAAAATTCCGAAACAGAGGTTTAGTTTTATGTAGCACAGGGTTAAATTTCCCTTGGTTTGAAGTGAATTTTGAACAATGGGCTGTGAATTAACTAGCCAGTATGTATTTGGATGGATGCATTTGTGAAACACTTTTGGGTAAAAATCAATGTGACAAACTATCTTGAGAGAAATACATAATAGTATGGGGAAAAAGAAAAGAAAAAAAGAAATTGTTCTCTAGCTTACTGAAAAAAACCCATCTTATTTGTCATTCACTGCTTTACCTTTACTGAACTGCAGTGTTAGAAATCGGTCATAGTAGTTAATAGAAAGCACTACAGAAATGTTAGCATGTTTAATCAAGCCAGACTGAAAAAAGAGATTCTAAATGAAATGTAAACACAGCAACAACAGTAACCTGTGTTTTCAGATAATAGGTTAACCAAGGGATTCTTCTGCTCTTTTTTGAGAGAAATCATTTTAAGGGACAAGGTAAGTGTCCACAGGAAGATAGCTGATACTCCACTGTATTTGGCCATGCTGTATTTCATGTTATATTGTCATGCTAGCAATGAAACTGTAATGCTTTACTATAGATGTTCGTTACTGCCCTTTTCATATGAAATAATTTACTCATATTAAAACGTTATTGTAAAATTTTGTGTTCAGATTATCTGTTCTTATTTCCTTGACCCACTGTCAGCTCTGAGAAGTTTTGACTTTCTTCCCAAAGTGCCTTCCAAGGTACAGACTATGTCTGATGTGGGCATGTATCAAAATCTTAATATTGCACTTGAAGTCTAGAAGTAATCCACTGATATTAGTAGTGAAGAGTTATGGGATTAAATTTGTGGAAATGCTTTGGGAAATACCTGGGTGGTATGAAATATTTTATAACATACAACCAATTTGTTCATGTGAAGAATTGTCAATTTCAAGTTGATTGTATATCTTTCAGGAAAGTCACCATCAAGTATTGCATTATTCCAAACATATAAAACTTTATAAAGAAAGACAGTAGGAATTCATTTTTTAAGAAGCAAAACACATTAATAAACACCCTTATACTGACATCTGTATTATCATTTTTGTTAAAGGTTAAGATTTAGACCAGCATGGGAATTTTGCTTTGTTTGACCAGTTTCCTAAATATTAATTAACTGTTTTCAGGACATTATAGGTTAGTGAGGATGTGGACCCAGATAATTAAATGTTTAATGTATCGTAAGTCTTTCATCACTAACATTATCAGATCATACTCTCTTCTGTATTCCAGTACTTTATAGGCTTCTACAGGCACAATTACTTAAACTGCTTTGCAGTTACATATTTTACCAGGATTTCAACGTTACAAACGCACAAGATAAGATTTTAAGTGCATCTTTAGTAGTATTAAACTTTCAAAAGCAAATTAAATGTAAGGAGTTGATACAACATAAAACCAGAACGAAAAGAAAAAACCTCTACACCCTCTGGGTGTCTATTCCTTGGTACTAATGTTCTTTGGAAGCAGGTTCCTATGAGAAAAATCATTATCTACCAAGCAATGCTGCAAGCTATTTTGGATAGTTGAAGCAGAAAGAGGATAATCACTCTAAACTATAGATCAGTAGTTTGGCAAAGAAGAGGCAATATTAGAGGTATAATTTCCACTCTAAAATAAATGCATTCAGTATAAGTACATGTCATTTTTCTTTGTAGATTTGTAGATTTGGTATTATTGATATGGTAGTCAAATAAGAAGTGTGTATGATTATTTTTCCTGCTCAGTGCTGTTACAGATAATTCATTAGATTAGAGAGTTAGAGATGAAAAAACAGATCCTCTAATATGCTCTCTTTCTCCATGTTTGAAATCCTAGGCCTTAATTATTATGGCTAAGTAGAAAAAGCTATAGGGAAGAAACAACTTTCCAGTCACCATATTGGTATTCTAATTTCTTATTTCTATTTTCAAGATCATGTAAAAAAGTAAAAGCATTATTTTTTTATTATTACAGGTAGATCAATTCGGTTACTACCTTTCTTGTTTCATCTCCACTCTTTCCCTTCTTTCTCTGCCATAAGGGAAAGTACATTCATACACTGTCTGATCATAAACAAACGAATAAATAAATAAATAAATAGTGCTGAAAAATAATTAATAGAAGTATGCACGGTGGTATAAGAAGACAGAATATATTATTGTAAATATATATAATCATGCATCTGTATATGTGTTTCATTCAAGAAAAATATATATGCTCAAGAAACAGTTCTTTACTATATGTGTATCAATATTGACCAAGCAGAGATTGTGTAGTGGGGAAGAAATTTGAGAAAAAGAATGAGTGAATTTTCTTGAAGGTCTGTTTCTGCAAGCTGCTACACGTCCATAAACTTTTCAAGTCCATGGACATCTCCTAGCGCAGAGATATTCTTCTATGAACTATGCTATTGCCATGCTGCATTCTGTAAGTCTGAACACTTTCATAGAAGCCATATGTGGGGAATGCAGGGAAAAAGCATTCTCACACTTTTATTACACTGCTGAAATAGAGTGTAATGACTTTAAGAGAATTTTGTCTTACAGCTTCAGTGATTCTTGGCAACAAAATAAATCAAATCACTGGACCAGTAAATACATTGGTTTAGTATATAACGGCAAGTTGCATGGTGAATTATGAATAGATATGGATCATGTGAAAATACTGTTGGTATGTATGGAAGGGAACTTAGTCCTATTCCTGGAGAATAAGTAAGACCCAAAATAAACATTCAGGAATCTGTAAATATAATTTCACTCCAGTGGTATTTTCACATGATTTAACTGTTTTAGGCACTTGTATAAGTGAGGTTTGAGTCATTGGCTTCTTAAATCAAAAATTAAATCTATCAGGTAAAAACAGAAGCAGTTTTTCTGCTTCTGTAAGTCAGATAGCAAATCCACTACTCTATGGCTTGGTTTGTCAGTGATGCAGTTTTGTTACTGAGATATTCAGAAAGGGTACTCCATGGAATAAATACTGATAGACTAAAAATGGTATGGAAAAAAAATAGAAACAAAAATACACCACCACCACAGAAAAAAAAAAAAAAAAAAAAGCCCAAAGCTGAATATTGAACAGGTCTATAAAGACTCCAATGTGCATATTGTTTACAAACACTGTGGTCTGTTTCCCCATTCTAAGAAGCTGATTTCTGGAAAGCTTGAAGCCTGAGTGTGAGGGAAAAGTAGGTCTCTTTTTTCAGTTTCTGTAGTGAATGTGTTATGTTGCCTGTAGGCTCTTGGTGGTGCTACAATACAGTATTGTTGTCCCCCCACCCCCAATAAATACTATGCAATTAGTACATGATGATGCACAGTATACAGATGGTTTCTACCTCCCAAAGCTGCCAAACTGTCTTTTTAAGAATCTGAATGACAAATAGTCATTTTGGAGAGTGACATGTCATGATGATGCCCCATTAAAACTCCTCAAGAATACTCAGCCCTCTACATATGCCCACTCAGCTCCATCTACAGCAGCAGCTGCTTCTGAGTTCCTCCTGTAGCTGCACTAAACTTAATGGGCTGGCTGCACAATTCCCCGTTGCCACAGGGCATTTCATGTTCTTATTAAAACGGGGGAGGGGGGAGAAGGCACAGATTTGTGAGTACAACATCTGCAGAGATTGAAAAAGAAGAGGAAAAGACTAAGGAGGAACGTATGTGTGTGTGTGTGTGTGTGTGTTTGCGTGCATATGTGTGTACGTATACGAACATGGACTCAAATGTATACATGTATACAAGCACTGTCTATATAAAGAGCTACAGTATATAAGTATGCACAGGGAGAGAGAACACTATAGGCACAACTGAGTATTATTAAGGGGAAAAACATCATAAAAATGTTACATGGTTGCTCTTATCACATCAAGTTTCCGCTATTTCCTATTAATTATTCAACTCACTAGCCTTTAGATGACAGTATCTGTTATTCCTAGAGGAACTTTTCATCTGAACTTTGTGTTTGACTTAAAAGCCTTGAGGACTTACTTAGATACTAACTGAAATGTTATGAAGTGGAAGTTTTAGAATTTTAGTACTTCTATTTTGAATTTTGTTTGAACAATAACCATCAAGAAAATAAAGAAGTTTCACCATTCTCTTTCTTGTTTAACCCCCTTTTTTGAAAGGTTGATAAAATTAAATATTCACTTCACTTTATGTGGCTGAGGTGATGAGGTTATTATCCTCCTGGAGCACTGATCCATCAGGGCTGCATTACTAAAGTATAAGGTATAAAGTATGAGGGCTTTCACTAAACTCTTCCACCAATATTTCTGAACATTTTACTGGGGAAACAACTTGGAGGAAAGAGGGAAGAGTAAAACCTTACTGCTTGTTCCAAGTTTGATGATGGGAGAGAATAAGTATGAGTAAATTAGTAGAAATTCTTACTGTTCCAATTTCTCAGGCACTAAAACATGCATGTAACATAAAAAAAGTTCAGAAACTACATTAATGGGAGAAATAAGGATTTTTCTTTTTTTTAAAGAAAGATGCCGAACTTATTTGAAGAAAACTGATAGTTATGTTACTCTTCCTGCCCATCAATCATGTTTGTTATGTTTGCTCCTCTGGTTCCAGGACTTTAAAATAAATGACAATTTAAATTGTACCCTCCCCCCAGCCTCCCCACCCCCTCCAGAGTGGGCCTTTTTTTTTGTACACTTGAAATAGTGTTACATGTCCTCAGTAAAATGATACCTGACCAGATTCAGGTTATCAACTCTTTTAATTCCTATTGCATTAAGTGGAGTATGAAAAGAAGATGCTGATAAAGTTATACAGAGTTACTCTTAAATACTGTTATCTCCTAACACCCATCAGGCACTTGAGATCAGCTTCACATACTACTACAGTATTTAATTTATATTTTTCATTTTTTCCTTGCTTTTTCCTCCTATCTCAACTTGTTATTCTTCCTTTTACCTGCCTCCTTTTGTTTTCCTATTTCCCAATTTCCATGTTAATTAGAGGTTCTTCATCAGTCAGCTTCCAGTTCCAGTTCTCTCCTGGTCCTTCACACTTGTCTGTGTTCACATGCACTTTGATTTTTGATTTGTGGATATTTTTGCCTTTTGTTTTTTTCTAAAAACTTGTTTCCCTGATGATCATTCTTATTTATTTTCTCACTTATCCTATGCTTTCTTAATCATTCTGCATGAATACCTTAATCATTTCTTAATCATTCTGCATGAATACCTTGATTATTGGTGGAGTTTTGTTCTCATTGGCTTTATATGCTGTTGAATATGAAGGTCTTGGAGGTCAAATTTTACCAAATGTCATACAATTTGCCTGCAGGAGGCCTATTGAGGATAAGTTGTGAGATGACACAACTGGTATACTCCCATAGGGGTATGACTTGGTTTTGCCTTGAATGGCAAATGTGCTCATTTGATAAGTAACTTCTCATTATGCCATTGCATTTGGGGTGATCCTGGGTATATAAATATAAATATATGTGTATATATATAAATAAATATATGTATATATATGGCATGTCATTCATAGGGGTCTGCTGTTACCTGTAGCAAGACAAAAGATGATTCAGAAACAGTCTGAGTTCAGGCAGCCTATTAGGTCAGTGCTGGATGTGAAGAGATCTCAGGAATATCTTGAACCTCAGTTCTTTCAGAAGCTTTTAAGCTTTTGGTCAGCTCTGAGAACTCCAGATACTACTTTGGGTATTTTAAATCAATACAGAAGTCTTGTCTAGGCTGACTGGGTTTTTAGTAAGCCTGTCACCCACTGCTTGTGTTAGATAAATATACCGTGGTTATACTGTGGTCTACAGCATGAGACCTTGTTGTATTCCCACATGACTATTTCTGCACTTGCCTGACAAAGAAAAAGTCTGGAGGCAACAAAACAGTGCATGAAATTGCTAGTACGTCAGTGTGGCAAATTGTGCCACTGTGACACAGATGTCTGTGCTGGTTCCCTACTATACTGACAACACTGCTGAGACAAGGAAACTCTGGCAGCATTACAAGCATATTCCTTCTTTTCAAACTCTAATTAAACATGCTGAGGTTTTGGGTATAGCCATTTATACTGACTGGATCTCTTGTCTTCACTGTTAGCTGTTACGCTGAAAGCATAGAATGTAGACCAGCATATTTCTTTCTGAGCCTAGGCCTGTACTATAGTTTTACATAAATTAATAAAACCAAAAGCAAACAAAAGCCCTCCAGGAGCTCCTTTGTCACTTTCTCAACATTTCTTGGAAAATAGACTTTTATAAGAAAATCATTACCTGCTGAATAATACTTTCATTGGTGCCTGGGTATCAAGACAATTATATGAATCACAAGCCTTTACTGACATCAATAAAACGTTGTGGAATCTGTTTCTGTCCCACATGACTTTTATACTGAGACTGAAAAAGAAATCTAAAAAGATATCTCAAGTTGTTGATATTGAAATACGGTTTCGGTTTACAATAGTGAGAGTTTCATGGCTTCCTCTGAAAACAACAATCATATTGATAACTAATGTGTTCGTGAAGCCCTTAGACACTGCTGAAATGTGGTATGTGTGCACATTGGATTTTACTTAAATGTTAATTCCATGCTGAATTTTAAATATTAGTTATTATTTGCATTGAAATTGTTCCAAATCAGCAACAATGAACCCTTAGTTATCCTGATGGTTGACAAACATAATGGTATATTTTAAACAACCAACCAACCCCGTAAATATCTAGTACTTTATGAGTCATCACAAATCAGAATACATACTAACAGTGGTAATCTGAGAGGAAAGGGGATTTCAAAACTTTCTTGGTCCAACTGCAGTAAATACTGAATCCAAGAACAGAATAAGTGATAAATCTAAGAACAGAGACTTTAAAAACCTGGCTGTTTTAATGACCAAAATTTAATAGAAATGGCCAAACTACATTTTTGTTTCAAATCACTAGTTTTCTTTCATCTTCTGGAAATTACATGTTAAATCTTTACACAACCTTCTTAAGTTTTCCCAGAAAGCAGGAAGGGGAGGAGAGGGCATGAATACAAGACTATCTTCCTCCCACAATCAATTCTTGGTTGTTTTGTGGTAGTAAATTATGGTTATAAAATAGACAGGAATATTGCTTCTGGCTTGGTGTTCTTTTTTGCTTTGGTGGTTTTTTTTTGCTTCCTGTTGCTGCCTTGCTTTTAGTGAGAAGGCAGGAATGAAGCTGCATGTCACCAATAACCATGGGTGCCTGCACAGGCATGAGGAGGCATTTTTCATTCCTCTCCTACCTTTCTAGTTACTTTCATAGCGAGAAAGGAAGAGGTGCACGCAAGGTAACTCCTCCTTGAGAAATTGTTTTAGTTCTGCAAAGGATTGCACATTTCCTATGGTGTCAGGGAGCCACGAAGCCAGGTTTTATTGAAGCATCTAATGTTTACCCTGTCCATCCCTTTCTCTCCGTTACCTCTGTGATCCTGCTAGTGTCAAAAAACCATCAGCTCCTCATGTTTTCAATTTTCATTTTCTTCTTCACCAAGAATCCGTAAACTCTGCAGTTAACCATGCTGGCAGGGGGAGGAACAACTGAAAAAATAGATCTTTGGGAACCAAAAAGCAGAGAAGAGAAACATTGCACCTGCTTTAAAGGAGCCTGAACTGAAAACCAGAAAAACAGCAAACCTTTCATTCAGGCATAAAATAGATCAATGGTAGCCAGATAAACTGCTTTTAATACTTTAAATGCTTTTAATAATGCAGTGCAGTATCTCTGTCTACTGATAAAAATGAATGTCCTTCTTTATTGGAAATACTGCATTAGCATACTTTAATGGCAAGTGATGCAAAATGATGTCATCTTTAGTTCTACAGATTTTAACATACAAATAAACAATATCCATAAACTATTGGGTATTGGGAATTTAGAAGAAAATGTTTTATTTAGGTTTCCCTAGAATAATCCTCACCCTAAAGGTCAACATAAACATAAATGCATTACGGTAGACCCTATACTAAGCTATAATGCTGCAGGGCCAAAAAACATGTGAGAACAAAATTGGGTTTGTTAAAAGAGTTAGAGTAATAATGTCTTTGCTGCTGGGTGAAGCTGACTGCTTCCTTCTCTCACACATATCCAAACAAGAACTTCAGAAAACTGAGAGGAATTTTAGGAGTTGGGCCTAAGATTAAGTGCCTGCTTTTTTAGGTTGAGTTCAGAGACAATATAGGGCATTTAATAAAATGTCTTCTAAAAACAACAAAAAAAGGTGCCCTTCTTATACTCACTGTCCCTCTCTGCCTCCACAAGGCTTGTGTGGCTTTTCTTGTTAGACCTGTTCACTCTCTGCTAACTTTTCCAGCACATCAAAAGTTACCATCCTGTTAAAAGATATATCATCTCTCTGTAGAGAATTAATGTTTCCCTTTCCTGTTCTTATGTACTCCTTCTTGTGCATAGTGTAATGCAGGGAACACCCAAATCCAGAAGTTGTAAAATCTTTGTCTTAAATGTATGTGGAATATAACACAGAAGCAATAGGATCAGCGTATAATAATTGTATCATGAATGTTATACTGTAAATAAGGTTACTTGATAGCCAAAGCAAACTGGAGAGTTACAGTCATGAATATTGTGTAGAAGGGGCAATGGATGAAATTAATTGGAAACTGTCTCTATCATTCCTCTTTCTGAAAACAGGGAGTTTTATTTACAGTATCTATTGCAAATTGACTCTGAAAGAAAAACTCTCTGGAAGGATCCAGAATGGGATCAGATGAGATTTACCCAGTGAGGCCCTTGTTTCTTGAAACAAGAATTTGAAACTGCTTTTGTCTTGATCCTCTGTTCTTCAAAAGTCATAGTCCCCACGTGCAGCTACAGACTAAACTATTCTGCATGCATTCCTGCAAGAATGTCTCTGTAGATAGTGGGAGGAGTGATAGACAGTGGGAGGGGTGATAGGTGCAGATGGCACCACCATAGATGCTTTCTGGAATCTTGCTATAAAGTACAACTGTCCTGGGGATTATCATCATTCTATATAATTGCCATCAAATCAATAACAAGAACAAATAGAAACCCCAGGTCTTATTTTTTAATGTATTTCTTCTATTAAAAAAGAGGCACCCACCCCCAAGTAACAACAACAAAATGAAACAAGAAAGTCCAACAATAACACAAATGTAGAAAGTGTTTTCTAAAGTCAACCTTATATGCAAAATAGCACTTCTCACTTCCTAGGATGTTACATTAAACATCTGGAACCACAGGTTGTTTGAAATCACATTTGGTAGTAGCAGAGCTATAAATATGGTACAGGACTTTCAGAAATTTTGTTCATAGTTGCAAATCATTGATGCCTCTACATTACTGACTTTGAAGATCACTGGAAGAATTATATGATGTGAAACTGGAATATAGGTGATCTGAAAACTGCACCAAACTTCACAATTTTTTCAGCTAGTATTTTTTTGCATTATTCTATTGTATTGTACTTTTAAGTTATATCAGATTTGCTCTATAATACATACAAAAATGTTGAAAAAAGCTCTTTAGAGTGCTATACACTGAATTGACTACACTATAGTGCCAAAGACAAACTAAATCTCAAGATATATCACTTTCATGGGGTTAAGTAGGTAGAGAATGGTGCATTAGTAATTTGAGCATGGGCCATCAGAGTTTTTAAAAGTTTAGTAGAATTAAGTTTTAATAAAAGATCCAAAGAAGTTTTTAATTTCCAGAGCCTTAACCTTGGAATAACAAAGGTCCTTGCTAATCACTTTGCTAATCCATATGGTAGCAGTTTTCTTACCAAGGCATCATTCAAAAAAAATTGGCCTCTGTTCAACATTTCCCTCCAGGTCACCAGCCACTGTAGTGTAATCCATGAGGAGATTTATGGACCCCACAGTGGGACTCCTTAAAAAACAATGTGTTGTTAGTCAGTGAGCCACTGAGGGAGCAAATGGGAAATGCTGAAGCTACAGATTTTTTTTTTTTTCCCTGAAATGTGAAAGCCTTACTCAGTGCATCTTCAAGGATTTACACTTCTGGCCTCTCCCCTGAAGGTCGCTTTTCTTTCCAAACACTGCTAGTTAGTTATTCAGGATAGGGGTGGATCTAAATACAAGGTGAAAGGTAGGCTGTGCAGCCCTGCAGCATGAGACCACTGTAGTGTGCTCAGCTTCATCCCCATGAGGCAGTGCTATGTTAATCTCAGCAAGTTGAGACATAGAAGCTTTCCTTTCTCTGCCTGAAGAGATCTACTTGTACTTCTCTAACCTTCAGAAAACTGCTCTGCCTGATAAACTGCTGGATGTGCTGGTGTCATCTGCTTTTCTCTCATCCAGCATATCTTTAAGTGTGCTGCAAAAGGTGGAATAACCTTTATGGGGAGAATGTAAGAGTCTCAACCAGAGCAGAAAGGCCACTGCCCTGCCAGGATGTGGGATATGGAGAAAATTGAATCACTTAAGGCAATCACAAAGACAGTGAATCTTTGTATCTTGTAGCTTCAGTTCTTGAGTAATGTGATGCTCAGCATTCAGTCTAGACTGTAAGATTATGGCTATGTAGGGAAAGCCACATAGTACCTCTGTAGCACATAGGAGACTTATGCACCTAAAGTATGTCTTAGAGAAAATCAAACACAAGCCAGACAGATTCTTACTTGCACAAACCACTGCTTCTCTGTAGGGAAGATGGATACTTCCTCCAGTCAAGTCTGAAAAACCACTGAGGGCCCTAGTGACCAGATTTGTCAGATTAACATGTTCAATAACCCCACAGCCATTAGGGCGGAGGAATATGCAGTGCTGTGGAAATTGAAAGAGCCTTAATGTGAGATGCATTTTACCTTGACCTGCTCACAGTGACTACTCCTGAGTGTGCAGAGAAATAGGGTTTTAAATGCTTGGGGAACTCCACTAAAGAAATCTCAGGCTTGTTTAGGTATCTCTGGAGTTAGGTAGTAGGAGTATGAGGATAAGCCATATTTTTAAGTAATGTAGCTAATCTTAGACACCCTAGTTCTGTTTTTCTGATCCAGTCCCAAGCTCCAGATTCCATTTCTGTCTTAAAAAAGAGAGGGAGAGTACTGTATGAGATAACAAAACAGTGTAAGTGAAATAATGTGTAAGAAATATCCAGCTTTTTATCCAGCTGAAAAATTCAAAACTGATCACAAATACTTCCCTGTTGAAATAGGAAAAGGTTTTGCAGCTGTGCTAAGGTACGCCTGAGATAGCAATTTTCTGCATGCATTCTGGAAGTGATCACTATCTTGGTGATACTGCTAACTGAGAGAAAAAAAAATGTTAGTGGGGGAAATTGTGATGATTATGACAGTGAAGTTACCTCCAAATTCAACAGTGACATGGAGTTAGGACAGGTACAAAGATACGAGATACAAAGAATCCAAACATTTTTAATATTGTCCTCAACTATGTACAAGTATTAATCCACTTTTAACAAGCAAGAAGGTACTTTAAATTCTGATGATGTTCTTTTCAACTGTATTGTATCAAATATAACATATGTGTGTGGTACTTTAATGTGGTGTGCAGATCAATTACATTGCTGATACAAGTTTGAGAAGTACTTAAGAAGTGTTTGAGTCTGTGTTCTGTAACAGGAGGGTGAAACGCAGTGGATATAAGAGCTGGAAAAACTGTGAAATACTGTTCTGTAAGTTAAAATAGCTTGAGTGATGAGGCAGAAATTTTCTTTCTGTAAATTGGTCTTGCCATTCTAATGGAAGATAAGTTTTGACCTACTAAGGTATATTTGTTATGTGCCTGCTATAAGCAGTCCCAGGGAAACTGCACCTGGCTCTCAATGCTGTGTAATTCAGGCAGTGCCAGGACACCCTGATCTTTCTCAGACTCTGCATTTTCCTGAAATGAGATAATGGAAAGCAAGATATGGAAAGAAGTGAAGTTACCAGCCCATCAGATATCAGTGAGCAATTTATCATTTTGTAGATTCACAGAATATGCTGAGTCGGAAGGAACCCGTCAGGATCAGTTAGTCCAACTCCTGGCCATGCACAGGACCATCCCAAAGAGTCACACTATGTGCCTGAGAGCATTGTCCAAATGCTTCTTGATCTTGGACAGGCTTGGTGCTGTGACCACTTCCCTGGGGAGTCTATTCCTGTGCTTAACCACCCTCTGGCTGAAAAGCGTTTTCCTGATATCCAACCTAAACATCCTCCAACTCTGCTTCATGCCATTTCCCTGAGTCCTGTCACTGGTCACAAGAGCAAAAAGAAGAGTATTTGCTCCTCTGCTTCCCCTCATGAGGAACATTCGACATGTGATACTGCTCAACACTGTGAACACTGAGAAAATCTGTTAACACAGACAGGAACAAACACACACTGACATTAGGTTTATAGTGACATTTGTTTGAAGTCTCACCCTTCAGTAGGATAATAAGCTGAAACAAACAAGGTAGTTAAACTCAGATAGGAATATAGTCCTGGTTATGACCATATCTGTGCATGCATGTGGCTATATAATACTCTGGCATGAGAAGGCTGTAAGGAAATGAGATTGTTTGCAGGAAAGAATGAAATTTTCTTGCTTAAAAGAGCAAATTGACAGGTTCTAATGGTCCCTCACATGCTGTGCATGGTAAACATTCAGCTCTTATCTTTCCAAGAACAATGAAATTTCATGTACTACTGCTCAACATAAGAATTATTTTTACATATCTCCATGCCACTGAACCTCTTGTAAGTTAATCTCATCTCTCATCAATTTTTCACCAGCTTCACTCTGATGTTGATAAAGGAGATGGTTCCATCAAATACATCTTGTCAGGCGAAGGGGCAAGTTCCATTTTCATTATTGATGAGAACACGGGGGATATTCATGCTACAAAGAGGCTGGATCGAGAAGAGCAGGCCTACTACACGCTCCGAGCACAAGCACTAGATAGGCTGACTAATAAACCTGTGGAACCAGAGTCTGAGTTCGTCATTAAGATTCAGGACATCAATGACAATGAACCAAAATTTCTGGATGGTCCCTACACTGCTGGAGTTCCTGAGATGTCTCCTGTGGGTAAGTGCAAAATACACTGTTGGTGTTGTGGGAAATTTGTTCCTATTGCCTTTTTAAAAGTTTCATTATTTTTTACTGTATCACACTCAGCTACTTAATTATCTATGAGGCACCTGCAACAGTTAGATATTTCAGGACTTAACTGGAAATAACATGCTAGATTAAGTATTTACCCTTTCAAAAATGTTGTGAAACTCAAATTGCTATGTAAGGATTCAGATAACCGTTTTATGGTGTCTTTCTCATTCTGGTGCCCAGAGGCTTTGTTTTATAATTCCCATTAACAGTAATAAGTTTCACACCTATGTTATGGTACTCAGAGGTGATAATATATAATTTTGTTCAGATAAGGTCTGCTCATAACAAACTCTTCAGATTCCTGCTAGTGCATAGCATGATTTTTTTGGTAAGTGTTGCATATATCAGTAATAGCTTACTGGATATTTTTTTCTAATACTGAAATCCCATTTTCTGGGAAATATATGCAAGCAGCAGGTACCGGGGTTCAACTTGAAATAGTTTCAAAGTTTCAGTGGAATCAGAGAAGAATAGGTTTTAGAGGCTTCAGATCCTCTGTTGGAAAATGAGAAATGTTGATTTTTTTCTGAGTTCGAATTAGGGAAGAATTTCAACATCAAATCCACTATCTCTTCATTTCAAAGAGACCAAATGCTCATGGGTCGTCAGGTGCCACTGTTCCTTTGAAAGCTGCCTCTTTCAAACCAGATTAAGGCTTGGCCTAGAGATATTTTGGTAAATTTTACCTTAACATGAAATTATAAATGCAAGCATGAAGGAAAAAAAGAAAAGCAGAACTTAATCGGAAAATTCACTGGAAATATGTACATGGGAAGGCTCACTTTAGCTTAAGAGAGTTATATGGTGATTGAAATAAAGATTTTCTTTGCTTGACTGATTCTAAACCATATTAAAATTTGACACTTTTACAGTAAGGCTGCGCATATAAATTTTACTGTGGTTTCCTCAATATGATCTCCCATGTTTTTGAACGTTAAACAATGTATCTAAATTGGAGCTGGAGAGAGAAAAAAGAATATTCCCTACCTTAGTGCCCTGCAGCAATTGGTAGTCAGCATTGGTTTTGTATTTGAAACTCGTCTTAGGAGTTAATGGGAGATAAGTAAAACATTGCTAATTAGTTTCCTATATATTTATTCTACCAAGCAGTGAGCGTAGACACTATTTCGCATTGATACTTGGTATTTGTTCATTGTCACTCGAACACTGTGTGGATGGTTGAAGAGGCAATAGCAGCCTGAGAAGAAAGATAAACATAGACACCACAGTTTCTGTGGAGTAACAGGAAGTACATGAAATCATCATACTTTGCAGAGAACTTTTTGTTTCCAAACTTTGAAAAAAACAGAGGTAATGAGACAATCTAAGACTGTAAAACCTAAATAGTCAGCACTTCAAAAATATGTTGTGTTAAAATATATATTTGGTTTTCTTTAATGAAGTTGCTGTTTTATTTTAGAATTAGATTATTTAAGATGTTTCATGCAGCAGTTGTTAGTTTGTTTGTTTTTTTTTTTTTTCATTTTTGTCTTATGCCCTGAAAAACAATTATCTCCATATTTCTCTTTTGCATGAGCTACCTCTGTCTTTTCTTGCAATGGCGTACTGATTTAGGCACAACTATTGAAGATATATGAGATTTACCTATACGTACAAATCCATGCCTCTACCCCTACCCATGCTCCATTTGTTCCAAAAGTATATTGGAAATCAATCTGTGAGGAATGCACTGTGTGCAGTGGAAAACACAAGGGCTATTTTTCAAAATGAGCTGCTTTTGCATATTTTTTTGAATCTTTACCTTATAAATGAATAAAAAGACTTATCTCCCATATGGACCATACAACACCAAATATATTTCTAAATTAGGTGAAATGCTGTGCAAAATTATGAACTCAGACTTGTGCCCTCTGTGAGATTTGCATCAACTAAGAGCAGTTTCATGTTCATGACCTTCCTGAAACTGCACATTTTAAACATCTTCGTGGTTAGTATCACACAACTACTGAATATTGCATTGTTACAGAACTAAGGATTACCATGAAATGCCTTTGTCGCACTTGTCTTACATAGTTACAGCAATTCATAGTTTATTCATATAACATAATTTTTAATTAATCACCTAGAGCATTCATTAAATATTAAGGAGATACAAAGTATCTCTCTCCTGTTTTGTTTAAAATTATATCCATGACAAGGATTTTTAATTGGATATTAAAGGAAATGAAAGAGATCACAGGATTATAAACCCAAATTAACTATAAAGCTAGGAAAACTATAACCTTTAACCTACAAGCTGGTTATGCAAGTATAATGATTCCGTATTTTATTTGACAAATATTTTAGGACATTATCTAAGGCTAATTGAAGTCAATCTTTTCTGTTATTTGAAATGACTTTGGGTCGGGTTCAAATTATATTTGGGTCAGGCCCAATTATATTGATTATCCTGGATAGGGTAAATATCTTGATGGCTTGTAAATCTATTCATAGCAAAAACCCTAAAGGTATGGCTTATCTGAAAATCATAAGACCTCTTTTTTTTTTTTTTTTAA
Source organism: Lophotriccus pileatus (assembly GCA_035583135.1). Classification (NCBI taxonomy): domain Eukaryota; kingdom Metazoa; phylum Chordata; class Aves; order Passeriformes; family Tyrannidae; genus Lophotriccus; species Lophotriccus pileatus. The sequence continues at coordinate 96,779,218 of JAWWES010000081.1, read as the reverse complement.
CTATGTCTCTTACTTAAAAAAACAACAGTATTATATTTTAAACAAAAAGATTGCAAATTATAGTTAAAAGAGTGTTTCTGTGATGTTCACCAGAAAAATAGTTGATGTGAGATACTGATCTGTTTGACTTATAGCCAAAGGAAGTGGGGAAGAAAATTCCAATACCCAACATAGTTTTGGTTGCTTAATATTTTCTTCTCTCCATCCATATCAGCAGCTTTACTTGTTACCCAGCACAAAATATATCTCTCTTGCCATGTTTATTATCCCTGATTGAGATAGATTTTGAATATTATAAAAAAGGAAAAGAAAGCAAAAACATTGTACAATGCTTAAGTCTTTGATATAAGTGTTTACTGCATTTGGAGACTTTGCTGTTTCTCTGGGACCAGGCTTGATCTTTGTCCCAGAGTGAAGGCAACGTAACGAGGCTCTGGGAGGGAAAGGAGGAGGTGAAGAGGATTCTGTCTTTCTCCCTTCACACTGCTGGAGGGGAAAGGCTATGGAGGTGTTGCTGCATCAGCTGTGGGTGAGGGCCAGTGGCAGAAGCACAGAAATACCAGATGATACTGAGCAGAACCAGACTAGATTGTTGTATGTAAGGATTAAACAGAAAATATGGATAAATTTGTAGTAAAGATGTTTAATGTTCCTAGTAGCAGCTGATATGATGTAGAAGTGTGATGCCATTGGTTTGTGTTATACATATTGCAGATCATTAATTGATATCAGTTATTATCTTTAATAACTGACTTACTTTAAAGGTCCATTTTTATTTTTTTAATGTGGCTAAAATTCAATTGATAAGGGTTTGTGGTGTTTCAAAATTATGCATCTGTTAAGATCATCTAGTTTTAGAAACCAGTTTTCCCATAAATGATCTCACCAATGTTAAAACAGAAGTCACACAAGCATTTCTCATAAAAAATCATTTTAAAATTTGATAAAATACACAGAAGTTACTAGCAAGCTTTTTGAAAAACTCTGCAGAGGTTTCTAAAACAATACACTCAGAGGTTCAAAAATCCCTTTGAAGGATCTCCAATTCAAAATGTTTGAATTCAAATGTCAATTCAGCAACAAGTTTAGCTTTATCAGATACTATCCCTGGAAAGGTTGATCTCTGCACTATGTAAGGAATATTTCTTAGTCTTGACTTGGGTAAATTAAAGTACAAATAACATTCTAAATTCAAGGTCCTCTCTGCAAATTTCCTCTCTTCCTTTTGCCCTTATATCAGAATAAATAGGTCACATTCTGAGGTTACTGTTATTTTGTAATATCTACCAATATCTATTAAAGGGTAGGTTAAAAATTGTCTTCAACATTCTGGAAAATAAAATCAGAAATCTGTGCCAGCTACATGGAATTTAGTGTGTTACTAGCTAGTACCAAAAAAAGAAGTATTGGAAACACTTTTAAGCAGCACAGATTTTTCCTCACTATTTGCTACAGTTGCTGAAGAAGTTTATGAAGTTGATACATGTAGAAGTCTTTTTAATGAACTGATATTCAACCTTCATTACAAACATAGAGAAAAAGAATTGTAGAGGAATTTATATCTAAGAGGGAAATACACTTTTTAAATAAATAACCCTTATTTATTTTTTTCAACCCATGTCAGACACACAAACTGTAATATTTAAAGTTCTAGTTGTGAAGCTACAATTTATAATAAGTCACTGATGAGCATGTGGGGTAGCATTAGTGTCCTGTCTACACTTACACTCTAGGGCTCTGAACAATGCTGACGTAAATAAGATTTACTGGCACACTGGTTTTGTTATATGGAGTGGTGACATTTGTTGACTGCCCCATGTTACCTCTGAGTCCTAATCTTGGATGCATAAATGGCAGCTGACTGTCTGTGTTAGAAGGTAAGGCAAATTTTTCAGGAATAAAAGGAAGACAATTTCAGTGCAGGAGCACAAACTCTTCTAAGATGGTGTAGATGGAACTATGATGCAACTACCCGTTTTTCCCTCAAACTATATGTTTAATTACTATCCATGAGTATCCCTACAGTTATCTGGGTCTTTTTTTTTTTTTAAGGAAAGTAAGTATTCGAATTTGACTTCAATCCATTGCAGAAAGATTAGGACAACTGTGTGTTGCAATGATCAGCCTCTGAAGGAATTCCTGTTCTTCAAGAGCAATCTGCTTCCTTTGGAAAAATCTCTTGAAATCTTCACATACAGATCTTTCTGTGGATTATGTTTCCTTGGAACCGATTTCCTACACATAGGACTTTTCACATAGTTAGAATACCTTCTGTTATCATGCATATTCTTTTTAAAATATATATTGTGCAGAAATCTTCCTCTCAGCATGGGACTCTTAGACTCTTGGAAGCTCAAATTTTTTGTGTGCAATTAGTAAAAAAATAATGACAACAGCAATGTTTTTGTTCGTTGTTTTTTTTTAAGGTCTTTCAGCCATTGAGGCTTAGGAGAAGTGGATTGGCATAAAGGGACTAGAAAAGTGTCGTTTTTTAGTTACTGATTACATTCAAGTGGAATTATCGCAGAAAGACTTGGTGTTAGAATTTCTACTTAAAAACCACCTTTTTCTAAAGGATCCATGTGTTTTAGAGGAGAGACAATTAGATTCAGATAATGGCTTTATTCATCTCATGGAATGTAGAGGGTTTGTTTGCCACATCAATATATTTTTACAGCAAACAAGCACTTCTAAGCTTGCAGCAGTTCCAAAATGTCTGCGCTGAGATTGCAGAGCTTGTAATTTCTTTGATCTTGTATTGGTCTGGAGTCCTTGAAAGCAGCAAGAGCAGGGAGCAAAGATGTAACTTGTGTGAGGTTTATAAGCACTTTTGCCAATATTTGCAGACGTTGTAAGCTTCATTGGCAGGGCTTAGGGACTCTGTAAATGCGGTAAGCCTGGCTTTCACAAAGAACACAGGATGTCAAATAGTCATTATGATACCCTTCTTCTAAAAAGCTGGAGAGACTCTGGCAAGTATAAAATAGGTCCTTGTATGAAATTACATTATAGAGTAATCTGTAAAATCAGTTTGACATACTGAATCAAAGCTCTTAGTTACTGGTGAACAGAAAATGGATGTATTTTAAGTTCCATAACTGATAAATGACTTGATGGATTAACTACCAATTTTCTTTTTAAACTTTCCATCTACTTAATAGTTGCATGTGAAATTTCATGTTCAGAATAACCTTTTTCCTGTCCGAAAATATCAGACAAGCCACAAGAGAGAAAAATTGCATTTAAATAGAATTGCAATCATACCACTTTGTCATGGATACTTCAGGAATAGGGATCAGGAATGCAGGTTAGCTAGGCCATAACCCAAGTGAATAAAGTTGTCTTATGAATGATCATTTCTGGTCAGAATTCTTTCAAGAGGGTTCCATCTTGTTCCATTTTATGGAGGGCTGCACTTAATCCTCTCTCCAAACCTTCAGCCTAGTCCCAGGATCCATTTATGATGATCTACTTAACTGAGAACTGAAAAGCTGAGGAAAATGAATGGGGGATATACTAAATCAGGTAGAAAGAATTTCAGTTTCTCCCACCATTTCCTGAAAAAATACAAATAAAACTGATCAGAATACAGCTTAGGTTAAGTTCACCCTGGATACTTACTATTGCAGTTTGTTCTTAAAAAGTGATTTCAAGACTTGCTACTCATTTTCACATGTCAAAAATGTGTTCTTTTGGAAAATGAACACTGTCTTTAACAAATGCTTCTCTCTAATCTTGTGTCTAAACCCAGTCTATGAAGCAATCTGATCCTCTCTTCAAGACCTGTACTGAGCATCTGCCAAACTGCTACAATATTAATTTGCAATCTAACCTCCAAATGGGTCCCTGGGCTGTTGAATGAAAGGTCTGAATGTTCCAGACAATCTGTCAGTGAGAAAAAATAATCCTTTCTGGCTATCAAAGGGTGGTGACCATGGCCAAGGCCCTGGCTCCCAGGTGGTGTTTTATTCTGCTCTCAGCATACATCATGGAAGCTGTTGTATAGAGGAAAACAAATGGGAACTGATGTGGAGAACATAATGAATAGGAGCTGGATGCAGAATGAGGTTCTCACAAAATATACCCTACTTGCTAGCCAGTTAGACATTCTACTTTCTTATTCCTCTCAATATAGAGACATTTCTTGCTCAAAGACTCTTTATGCACTAGATTATTACCACAACTGATAGTAAAGTATAGCATATCATTGAAGAAAATATAGCATATTATTGAAGGAAATTAAAGTACTTTTAAAAGAACTTTTCACCAGTTTTTCTCCGAGCTAAAACAGAAACTCTTCATCCATCTCTTTATGAAACAGTAAATAATTTTGTAGGCTAACATTAATTTTGTGAAGAATTATCAAAATGTATAAAACATATATGTGTATGAATGTTTGAATTTCTAGTGGCTCATTACAATTTCAGCATGCAGACTTCTCTTAAAAGGGAAACTATTACTATATGTCATACTCAAACAGATTTCAGGCATCACCATCATTACAGAAATATTGCTCCCATGTCTTCCATCAACCAAAGGCAGAGACAGAGAAGGGGAGATACTGGGTGAAATGGGTTTTTATTGCTGTGAGTCAAAGGCTGAGACTATTTGGGAAGATGGAACTCTGTAATAGCTGATACTACTAGTTTATGAAGAGAACTTTATACACTGAGTCAGCATGGAAATGATGAACGGTTGTGAAAAAGCCACCTTGCACTGTTCCAGATATATATTGGAACAGCATATTGAATGACTGAGGTTCATATTTTTCGATCTTTCATGTACAGTCGTCCTTTAAACATTTTGCAGGTACCTCTGTGGTTCAAGTGACAGCCACTGATGCAGATGATCCTACTTATGGCAACAGCGCTCGAGTGGTTTACAGCATATTGCAAGGACAACCTTATTTCTCTGTGGAGCCAAAAACAGGTAACTTTCCATAAACTTTTTTCAGAAATGCTTAGAAAAAAGAAAATGTGCATTAAAACTTCCTAGGAACCTACTAATATGACCTCTTGCTTAATTGAATACATTTGGATTTTGTTGATCTTTTAATCTCTTATTCTTTAGAATAGATTATGAAAACCATAAGTCTGAGCTATGTAATAAACAGATATTGCTGGAATGGAATTTCTTATCTTGTCAGTCTACCAGCTGCCTGGTCTGCTACCTGTTGCCATCTCCTGATCAATGAAAATTTCAAGATACTGTGAACTGTGATGACCAGTGACAGGACCTGAGGGAATGGCCTGAAGTTGTCTCAGGGGAGATTTAGGTTTGATATTATAAAGAGGATCTTCACCCAAAGGGTGGTTGGGCATTGAAACAGGCTCCCCAGGGAAGTGGTCACAGCACCAAGTCTGACAGAGTTCAATAAGCCCTTGGACAATACTCTCAGGTACATGGTGTGACTCCTCGGGATGGTCCTGTGCAGGGCTAAGAGTTGGTTTCAATGATCCTTGTGGGTCCTTTCCAACTCAACATAGTCTGTGCTTCTGTGAACAATTTTTTTGCAGATGTTTGTCTTAGAAATATCTAAATGTCACATAGCCAGATTTCCATAAGAATA
>JAWWES010000081.1:96741841-96773549 GCA_035583135.1 Lophotriccus pileatus | reverse complement strand
CTTCTGTGAACAATTTTTTTGCAGATGTTTGTCTTAGAAATATCTAAATGTCACATAGCCAGATTTCCATAAGAATAGATTTACAGCATGATTACTTCTCCATTCTACTTTTGAAACTGAAGTTTTGTTGTGGAAAGTGAATCTCTATATAATAATTTGAAAGAGAAAACACTGCGCTTCCTATCGTTATCTGGTAAAACATTTTACTGCTACTTTCAAAACATATTACTGGTGAAATTTTGTTTTACAATTTTCACAAAATTTTGTGAATATTTTTAAGTCACGACAAGATGCAATCTTTAATCCTTTGTTGTTTTATTAAATATTGCCCATTGTGATGTGTCATTTCATAAAGCAGGAAAATAGGTTCTCGCTCTGCTCAATTCAGTTTAGTGACTGAGCCTTCATTTACATCAACAAGGAGAAGAATTACAGTCTTTATTCTGGAAATAGCCAAATTGAGACAAAAGATAAAAAAATATTTACCTTTTTTATTATAAACAGTATTTGATGTGAATCTGACCTGGATCCCAAAGCCACACTCAATTTAGAAACATCTAAATTTGCAGAAATAAGTACTATAATTATCTTCATATTGCAACAGGTCCATGCTCAGCAGGTATACATAGCACTGTCTTTTTCCCTCCAATGAGTATGATTTATAGTGGTTTTCTCTCTGCTTTTCTCTCTCTCTCTCTCTCCATGTATATGTATGTACATTGTATATTGCCACAATGAGTGCAGACAGCCCTTGAACAATAATACGGTAGTTTCTGCTAAATCAGAATCTTGATGAATTCAGACTGAAATGTTTGCATATATTTTCTCTTTGATGTGATACTCCAATTTCCTTTGTTCTTGACAGTTATCTTCCAAATGATTGGGTAATGTTGTGTGGTAATTTAACTGTGATAGAAAAACAAGCAGGCCAGGAAAAGCAACGTAGAAACAATAACACTATGAAATCGTATATTAATTGTATTTTAACATGTCTTGTAAAATGGGTGAAATAGTGCCAGACAGTTCTGTTTGTGACATAAATGTTTCCATGCAGAGGTGATTAATGGCAAGTCCTGCATTCGAAAGGGAAGAAAGAAATAAAACTCTAACTAAACATTCAACAAATAGCAGATGAAGAGATATGTGTCCCAATGTGCCTCTTCTTTATTTAGTTTGTTTATGTTTCCTTCACTGCTGACACTAAATGTTGGTGGAGTAAACGGTTGCCTCTCTGGAAATCAGAGTTAGCAGCTGTACTGTGTACTGAGCATGAAATATTCATAAAATCATCATATTTTGAGAGGGCATATTTATTTTTTTGCTCTATATCAGCATAACTGAAAGGATGAAACATGGAATTTTCTTCCAGTTTTCATTTCAAATCAATTAATTACAAATTGTGTGCAGATAATCAAATGGATATAACAAAAACTACTTCAGATATCACAGCATTTCCATTGATAAATAAAAACTGTCTTGATTATGCTAATTATTTAGAAGTGGGTATTCTTAAATGAAATATATGCAAAAATAAGATAATTTCATATATCTGCAGTGTGTCATGATGTCAGTATTAGTAAGAGTTAATGGGGTGAATGACTATTCAAAACATCATTAAATGAATCCTTACCTTGGAATGTTAAAAATTAGTGCAGAATATTCTGTTCTTGATAGCTCTAAAAGAGTAGGAAATCAAATACAAAAAAGGACATATCCCAAGGAAGGGAGTGTTACCCAAGACATTATGAAATCTAGTTCAGGGAGAAGTTATTTGGAAAACACAGTTATGCACAGCATTACGGAGTGAAAGTAGTACTAAATAAAAACTGGTTGGCGGTTTTGGTGACTGTTTAAAATAAGCTTGTAGTAGTATGTCAGTTACACTCCTAGCCAAACCCTGTGATATTAGTGTTGAAATTAATTCACTCCTCTCTTGTTGCTATCACTGATCTGTTGTTACCTTCTAAAGGCAAACTCTGCTTTCACAGTAACATATTTGCTTGTGCAGCCATTGACTGACACCTTGTCTTACTGCAGGTGTTATCAAGACTGCCCTTCCGAATATGGATAGAGAAGCCAAGGACCAGTACCTGTTAGTTATTCAAGCAAAGGACATGGTTGGGCAGAATGGTGGATTATCAGGGACCACATCTGTAACTGTCACCCTGACTGATGTTAATGACAACCCACCCCGCTTTCCACGCAGTAAGTTGCTTTGTAAATACATGACTTGTAATATTATTCCCTAAATATTGTTATTTTCTTTCCACGCCTTTCTATTTTTAAACAAAAAGTGTTTAGTTTCCATGTTAAATCCTTTGAGAATCACTGACCACAAGTTATAATAATTATTACATCATTTTTCTTTCCCTAATATGTATCAGATCAGTTGAAAAGAAGTGGTGTACAGTAGGGACATTCCTCTCTATGAAAAAGAAGACCAAAAACTATATATCTTAATAAATATTTAGCTCTTGCCAGTTAGACTTCAGGATTCTTTAACTACACTTAATCCATCATATTCCTTTGTCATTTTAACAGGATTTCTGATGTGCTTACAGTGTTTCCCAAAGAGTTAATCACAAAAGAGCTGGAAAGTCACCTTTCCTCCATTTGCTTTCTTTGACCAAGGTGTCTCTCATCCTAACCAAAGAAAGGAACACGCAGTTGTATGCTCAAACCTGAAGAGCTCAGTTTTTTCATAGCATTCTGTCTAGGGTGTGCTTTTTTTAATTAAAAAAAAAAAAAAAAGCAAACAAATTACTTCTTAAAGTAGAATTAAAATAATGTGAAGAATATATTCACGTCAACTCGAGCCTCACCTCCGATAATGAAAAAAATAGATCTGTGCGTAATAGATTTCCTGCTATTTCAAGCCACCAACTGCTTGAAATAATAAGAGAATAACTGGAGTTATTTTTGAAGGTGAGGGTATTATTGGCTACAGCTGCACTCAGATACCCTTTTGACAGCATATATATCATTTGGCACTTAAATAAAGAAACTGCAATTTTCAAGATGATGCACTTACTGTTAAAGAAATGAATATATATCAGTTTCTAGTAATGTGCAGAGTGCAAACTGCCTAATCAAGATACACAGGTATAAAATAATAGAGAATTTATATTTATATTAGTTTACTTTCCTCTGCTTTGGAAAACAAAGTAAAACATTCTCTGTATTATCATTTTTGCATCTTTTTCTTATACTTCTCTTGTCATATGAAGAAATTATGCCCATGGTACTTAAGGGGAGAGTCTGTCACAAAGAGAACCTAACAAAAACGGCAATTCTATTTCAAAGCTGAAGAATATATTCTTGTAGCCTGAGTAAATATTCAGGCACGTGATTTAAAGGAACGCAAATTTAAGAAAGCTAGATTTTTGGGTGTTGCCTTCAGCCCCAGAAGACTCTGAGTTCACTAAATTTTTAAATTTCACAGGATCATATCAATATAATGTCCCAGAGTCTTTGCCAGTGGCTTCTGTGGTGGCCAGAATAAAAGCTGCAGATGCAGATGTGGGACCTAATGCTGAAATGGAGTATAAGATTGTGGATGGTGATGGTTTGGGAGTATTCAAAATTTCTGTCGACAAAGACACTCAAGAGGGAATCATAACAATTCAGAAGGTGAGTCTGATTTTATCCACCAATTCTATTTGGATCTCTGCAAGATAAGAGAGGGTAATGAGAGTATAGGTTTTTCTTTCTAAGAGTCTAGTCTGCTGTAAAGGTTTTTTCCATTGGTATATTTCATCTTGGCTTCACTATGGGATTTTGAGGTTTTAATGAGTTACATAGAAAAATATTGTGCTTTTTTTTTGGTAAGAGCTGTATTGTTTTGATGAGGATTTTTTTAAAGCGCATCTATTTGGATGGGAATATAAGCTTTAGTCTTATTTGCATTTATGTTAAAGAGAAAATACAAAAGTATATTTCACAGTGAAAATGCAAGCTCCGAATAAGAAATGGATCCCAAAATTAATTTTAAAAATAGTTATCTAATTGTCTTTGACTGATATGGTTGTATTTAGAAAGCACAATTTACTAACTTTTAAATTATGTAAAAATAAAAATAGTTGTTTTACAGGATCATATGTCATTAAAAATATTACTTTTTAAAATGTGAAAAATTTAAATAAATTTTGTATTTGTCATAGCTCTCTATATGTACAGTTAGAAAACTAACCTTTTAAAATTAAAAAATCATGTTTATATAAAAATATTAAACCAGCCTACTTACCTTTCTGTAACACATTTTAGACTACCCTCTAAAAAAATAAAAGTATGTTGAAATATTTTTCAAGAAAATTTAATTTTTGCAAATAGGAAAAAAATGCAACACCACAGAAGAATCTCTTAAATAATTTCCTGCTCTGAATGTGTGAGTGCTTGACAATGACAATACTGAATCTATGGACAAATTCTGGTAGAGTAATTTTGTTAAGGAAACTTCCCTGTCTTACCATCCAGGAGCCACTCAGGCCATCACACTTGCACTATCTGAGCTGGCACTAAAGCCCTTTCACAGCTACAAACCCCACAGTCACACAGACCAGGTTTCCTTACCAGCTCGACCCCAGGTTTCCTATAGCAGAGTGCCAGATTTCCAGATCCTTAAAATAATATAATTTTGGTGCAATAACAGTAACAAACTAGGAGATCGAGCTGGTGCCTCCGAGGAGGGACTGGGAACAAAGACACCCCCTGGCTTTTATCCCCTCACAGTCCAAGCCCAGTAGAGTCTGGGGTTCTTGGCTCCTACCATGTCTCTGAGTGTGTCTGGGCCACAGGTCCCTGTGACCTTTGTTCTGCAAAGGGTCAGCATTTCATGGCCTCTTGCGTGGGGCTCCAGCCACCCAGAATTAAGTCTGCAGCTCCCACTGCAACCCAGCTACCTGTACTGAATATATTCCTCAGCAATTTAATACCCCTAAAATGTGGGAATCACTTGGCATTTTAGAATATATGTAACTATGTTCCTAAACAGGGACCTAGGTTTGTACTGGATATGATGCTGTAATGGATTTTTCTTCCCCATATACTCTTCAACTTTTGTAAGCTTAACCTATCAGTTGTGGGGGGGGTTGTCTTGTTTTATTGTTTGGGGTTTTTTTTTCCCTTCTCTGGTGCATCAATTCCTTTCTAAAGCAAATAAAACTTCAGTAACATATCTCCTTTGAAAGAAGCTAAAATGTCATGATGTTGCAAAGCAATGGGCTAATTCTCTGATGCCTTTAATAGCTCTTGAGAACTAGTAAACATCCACATGTCACAACAAATGGAGTATGTTCAGCACCCTTGAAAGATCAGGGTCTAATATGTGTAATGTGAATAATCTTTTTTTCCCGGCAAAAACACCCGTCTTAGGCTTCTTGCAAACTGTACTAAATTCTGTATTTCAAACTTGTATGTTTGAAATAGAAGTGATGAAAAGATAGTAGTCTCTTTGTTCAACAACCAAATTCAATGTGGCATCTTCAGTTTGCTCATTTAAGATTTTTGAGCAAAGATTTGAGGGAAATTTGCCTAACCTAGACGGAGAACATTTACCAGTGCCACAGTGACCAACACTGAATCAGTCAGGGTTGTCAGTGATCTAATTTGATAACTGGTGAGTTCACTTTAATTTTTAGTATACTTTTGTAGTCATGATGTTTTTTTCCTAGAATAACCTGATTGCAGCACTGTACAGTGGACCAAATAATTGCCATTTATTATTTCTATAATCACTTTAGCTAGAGACCTGAAGTGGAGTTTTCAGTACTGAACATTTGTTCTAAGAATGCTCTGTGAGATAGCTGTTGGACTACATTAAAAAGGTTACGAATTGTTGACCTGATGAAGTGGTCCAATTTGTTAATAATTTTTAAACCTAGATGCTGCTATATTTTGACATAAGAATTGAGACTTTTTCTTCTACATCATTAGAACTTTTCTCCAATTTTCCTGCTATTATTAAGTCACTTTACTCTGTGTACACCTTGGCTCAGCGCTAGGTGCCCACCCAGCAGCTCTATCATGCCCCCCCTTTGGGACGGGGAAGTAGAAAATAAGGCGGAAAAAACATTGTGCGTTGGGATAAGGGCAGTTTACAAAAGCAAAAGTGAAGGTCACATGCACACCAAACAAGGGGAGGAAACCCAGATCTTATTCCTTACGGTGATGTGCAGCTACTTACTAGGAAGCAGGGCTTTAGTTCATGTATCTGTTGCTTCAGGAGGTTAATGTTGTAAATAATGAATGCCCTTCCCCCACTCCTCCTTTCCCTTAGCTTCTATATCTGAGCAGACAGCCTATGGCATGGAATATCCCTTTGGTCAGTTTGGATCAGCTGTCCTGACTGTGTCTCCTCCCATGACCTTGCCCACACCCAGCCTACTGGTGCGTGTGGGGAATGTTGGAGAGACAGCGCTGTTGCTGTGCCAGCACTGCTTGGCAGCCACCAAAAAACTGGTGTGTTGTCAACACCTTCCCAGCTACCAATACAGAGTGCAGCACTGTGGAGGCTCGTGTGTGGAAATTGCACTGCATCCAGTACACTCAGTACACTCTGCCATACCCAAAAGCAAGTCCCCCATGCTGAGGGACACCTCCCAAACCTTTGGATATCCTTAGCTCTTCATTTTGACTCCAGAGAACTTATTGTCTCGTCCAGCCAGGGCTGAAGGACCCTTCCTGCCAACCCCACAGAAAATATTGTCTAGGAGAGAAGTAAGTAAAGAGCTCCAAGCCCAGTGGCTACTGGGCAACTTCACCTTGTTCTTCTCTGGAGAACAAATACATAGAAGATCATTAATAACAGGTGGGCTTCAACCACTGAGTCTTACCCCAGATCACCATGGAGTCAGGCAAGCGTTATCTCTGCACGATAATGTGTGCTTGTTGTTAGGAAATCAGGGACGAAATTAAGCTTGTAGCTTGAAATCTGCCTAAACATTTTACTGTCCGGCACATGATGTTCTATACTTCTCTGAGTGCAATTACCTCTCTCCTTTTCATGCCCTGAAATCAGCTGAGGTATTGAGAAACAGCTCAGCCACAAAATGCATGCCCATCCTTTTCAACTTGTATTTATATGCTCAGATGACATGTCTGTGTACACATCAAGCAGTAAAAATGCCAAGGCAAAGACTTCTGAAAAGGCACGCTTTAGTTCTAAATGCAAATGGATACGCTGGCTTTGCATACTTCTGCTGCAGTTGTACAGAAAGCTCAGCAGGCTGGGCATGAAAATCACCAGCAGTAACTGAGCAGCTGAAAGCACTGCTCCATTCATTTTTGTGCTGGGTGTCGTGGATAAAGTTTGGCACCTGGTTATCTGAGTTCCACATAAACTGAGGATTTTTCATTCTGCTTTTAGAAGGATAACCACTTTTGAAAAGTTGACTTCCTCACTAAAAACTAACACTTCTTTTAACACATAAGTAGCAGTAAATAAAAAGAAAAAAGGTTTCTGTAAGAAAGAAAAAAAAATTGTGAGAAATGATATTTAAGAATTCACTAAGCAAAGCAGGATTTTTATGCTCCAAATGGATGGAATATGAAAGAAAATGCCCAAGGATGAACACAAATTATTTTTAAACAGAGAGATACCAGGCTTCATGACATTAGAAAGATAAAAGTGTTACATGATTAAGTATACCACAAGATTACCTGTGTATAATGGACTTATACATGTATTGGTTTGAAAGGTGACAAAATTAGTAAGATTTGAGTGTGTTTAATTTTTTGGTTGGTTTGGATTGTTTTCCATGTATATGTATATTTCCATGTATCTTATTATTTTATGCATGTATAATTGCATTTCTTCTTTGCACTCTATGAAACAGAGGCTTCAGAACATTGAAAGCCAGCAGAGAAAAAAAAAATTGTGGTTTTACTCTAACAGTGATATTCATAGAAATATATGGAGCATATTCTTCTCTTTTTTATATCTCTTCTGCATTGCTAAATCCAGATACGTCTTTGGCTTGCACAGTCTATAGAAAGTGGGGTTTTCTCAACACTTTGAGAACAGTGTTGTTTTCTGAATAGTACTGGTAGTTCTGCTCAGTTTTTATAGCCATGGAAGGACTGGGAATTCCAAGTTTCTGAATGTGCTACTACTGTTGTTACCTAGTGTCAGTATATATTAGCTACTGGTCTAAACCTCAATTCAGAGTAACTTTTTGACAGTAGAATGGTACTCTTTAATAACTCCCTTGACCACATGAAATCAGACAAGGGAGGAATGCTTTGTCTGTATGTTTTTCCCCTTGATCTTTATCCTTCCAAGGAGTAAAGAGTAGGATTGTACTATTTGATGCAGCACAACTAAGAATCCTACAGGCTGTATCACTGTACAGTGTTTGCTGCTATATTGTTTTTCACATACTCATCACACCTTGCTTCCTTTTGGCCTGGTTACGATTTTTGAATCAGGATAAAATGAATGAGATGTGAAATTCACATGTTCCTTTAAGTTGCTTAAGTTCACTCTAAACTAAACAAAACAACAATAAAACCCCCAAACAAACAAACCCACACAACTTTTTCAAAATGTTTGGGAGAAGGGCTAAATTTTGTCATGAATTTATGGCTTATATAATAACAGCAGGTTATGTCTGGGTAGAATTGTTATTTTGTGAGATCAGTGAAGCTAAAAGTTCATCTAATGACAGAAACACTACTGAACCATTTACTTGGTTATTTGCACTAAAAAATGAAGTCTAACCTCTGCTGCAATACATGAACTGAATTCATATGCAAAAAAATGTATCCAGCATGTATCTAGGACAGTTTATAAGAGAGTGTAAGTTGTTTTTAGGGTGCTATACTCTCTTTCCAAGCTGCAATAGCCTATGAAAAATTCCAGAAGACAAACTTTGTGTTTGGTATAAAGAAGTGAATGGGACCCATAAGTGGTATTTTCAGCTTAAGTGAAGAGTGGGAAAGTGGTGGCAAAGTTAATGTTTTTGTTTTTTTTTTCCTGTAACCCACTATATTCAAACAATTTGTTGCCCAATAGTTTCAAGTTCCTGTGGAAGCTTTCCCATTTTTTATTTACCCACTTTCTCTTTTGTCAAAAATACTAATAAATAAATGAAAAGTTCTCACTTGTCAAATGAAACAGAAGAAAACTATTTTTACAGAGCAGTCTAAAGATGCCACCTACTCAAACTTTTTTGCTACAATTCTGATGTTGCAAATAATGTGAGAGTTTGACTGTTCTCCAAACTGTAGGCAGTCCCTGTAATGAATCATAGAATAGAATAGAATAGAATAGAATAGAATAGAATAGAATAGAATAGAATAGAATAGAATAGAATAGAATGGGAGATCATACATTAGAATAAGTAAGGTTGGAAAAGACCCCCAAGATCATCAAGTCCAACCTTTGACTGAACACAACCATGTCAACTAGTGCCACATCCAGTCATTTCTTGAACACCCCCAGGGATCGTGACTTTACAACCTCCCTGGGCAGCCTGTTCCAACATTTAACCACCCTTTCGGTGATGATGATGTCCAACCCAAATCTCTCTCAGCACAAGCTTGTGGTAGTTGTAGAGAGTGGTAAGTTCTCCTCTGAGCCTCCTTTTCTCCAGGCTGAACAACCCCAGCCACTCCTTTAGCCAGTCCTCATATAATTTACTCTCCAGACCCTTCATCAGCTCCACTGCCTTTCTCTGGACATGCTCCAGCACATCAATGCTTTTCTTGTAGCAAGTGGCCCAAAACTGAACACAGTACTTGAGGTGAAGACCCCTGTGCTGAGTACAGGGGAGCAAATACTTCCCTGGTCCTGCCAGGATGCCAGGATGCCTTCTAGGCCACCTGAACACACTGCTGGATCATGTTCAGCTGGCTGTCAATCAGCACCCCAGGTCATTTTCTGGAAAGCTCAACCACTTTCCAGCCATTCTTTCCCAAGCATTCATATCCCATAATGCTGCATGGGGTTGTTGTGACCCACTCAGCTTCGTTGAACCTCTTACAATTGACCTCAGCCCACTGATCCACCCTGTTCAAGTCCCTCTGCAGAGTCGTCCTACCCTCCAGAAGATCAACACTGCCACCCAACTTAGTGTCATCCGTGAACTTACTGTGGGTGCATTTGATCTCCTCATCCAAATTACTGATAAAGATATTGAACAGGTTTGGCCACAACACTGAGCCCTGGGGAGCCCCACTAGTGACTGGAGACCAACTGGATGTAGCACCATTCACTGCCACTGTCTGAGCCAGGCGAGCCAGCCAGTTTTGAACCCAGCGAACAGTGCACCTGTCAAAGCCATGGGCTGCCAATTAGAAAGTTAAACTAAACTAGATGTATAAGTTACCTTCAAGCTTGATTTAGGAAAATATCCATCTTAGGTGACCTTTGCAGAAAAAAAACCAAGAAACAAAAAAAACCCTAAAAGAAGTATTGTACAGCTTTTGAAAAGGAATCAGACATTTGTATTTCTTAGAAGTGTTTGAACATTTTTTTCTCGGTTCACACTGTGACTCAGTTCTCCATCTGTAGAGTAGGATCAATTCCTTCCTGTGGTTTCACTTGTAATTTACACTCTGCTATCAGTGCTCTGCTAGTAAGGACTCACATAATTTGCATAGCTCGATTTCATGATGGTGAGGGTGTTTGGAGAAAATGTGTAATTTTTCTGCATACATTGGAGTTTTAAAAAATGTGTCAGATTTGTCTCTGCAGCAGCAATCTTAGAACTGAAGAAACATTTATGGAAGTGAATGATGATTCAGTCATTTAATACAACAAATTCTGAAGTGTCCATGCAAACCTATGTGTGTACAATTTTGAAGTGAATTTGACTGTTCACAGAATCACAGATTGTAATACACATGAATGGAGTCTTGGTTTCGCTTTCTAAGCAAAATGCATACATAAAACCTTATTTTTTTTTTGTGGTTTCCAAAGCACTATTCCTAAAAATAGTGTACTAAAAAAGGTGTCATAGAAGTACAGATTTCACTTTATTCACAAAGTTGCAGGCTATAGTTAGACTTCAGCAATAGTAATAGCTTAGTAGCAAAACATCTTAAGATAAAAAACTGATGCTCTTTATCCACCTACACCTTTATCAAATACTTGGTGCTTAAAGTAGCAGTGATAATTTAATAATAAAATAGGCTGTAAGACATATTTTTATTTTATGTATCATACATGACTTTTTGAAATGTTATGAAACCTGATTCAAGTAATTTGAAAGTCTATGGAGAGATTTTAGTGGACTTAAGAGGAAAAAAAAGACCAAAAAAAGCCTGAAAACTCTGTAGAGAGAGGGTTGTAATGTCTTACTGCAGCAAGTGACAAGCATTAAGATTTCCCATGGTACAGTTCTTGTTCACTTTGCCTTCATTTCTCCTCCCAGTGCACAGCCCAACCACCAATATCACCAACCAATTTGAATGTTAAAGGAAAAGATGTGAAAATAGTGTTGCGAAGTACTTTCTCATAGACAGTGACTGCTAAGAGATTATTTTAAAACCCAAGTTCATTCTAAAAGCAATACTGGCAATTATAAAATGGGATGGGAGGAGGTTTATGTATAAGCTTTTGAGTGAAAAGCTATCCTTCTATTACTGTTAATATTTTTTCCTGCTAGAAATTTAACATTTTTTCCTGCTAGAAATTTTTCTTTCAATTCTGTATCAGAGTTTATAATGTAAGAACAAGAGGCTTCCATGGTTCCTTTGAGAGATGGTGTGCATTTGTTTGATGTAATGCAGTTTTCAATATAAAACCTCAACTGAGCTTAAAAATGGGATTTTTACCTCTAAAAAGTACATTATTACAAAGTTACCATTCAATAAAAATGAAAATTACAAAAATGAGCTTTCCATGAGTTATAACTTCATATTCAGCCCCTGTAATGTAGAAGACCTGTTTTGTAATTTCCTTCAGAGAGTATAAAATTCTTAATCCTTAACAGGAAAAACTAAAAAAAAACAACAGAGTCCACAAAAGGAAAGATTAGTGGATCCTGCACAAGATCTAATCAGGTAATACTAATGCACAGATATTAATGAAGCTGTCAAGCCCTATTCACTGTACTAAAGGACTGAAGTACACATTGTCCATTTAGCCTTCAACACTGATGTAGTGATTTGCAGTCTGTTAAGTTGGTGATCCGTTATTGGAATCTTGTGCCTTTTTTTGTAGCGGGAAATAATAAAGGCATGATCTGAAGGCCAGTTAAATAATGCTCTCTGTTAACAGACATCAGTGATAATTAGATAAGAAGAAATAAAAAAAAAAAAAAAAAAAAGGAAACGTTTTTAGTTCACTTTCTCAGTCTTTCATTAGTGTCTGTAGCATGTAATGTCTTAATTATATTATGTAAGAAATGTTGAAACATTTCCACCAGGTCAAGAGCTCTTGCATATTAATCGTACCTTAGGGGTTCTGTTTGTTTTTCAGAATATATTCTGCCTTAAAACCTGATACCTCTGTATTCACCACAGGATCTGAGGTTGTGTATCTTGTAGAAACAGATTGAAGATGATGACTGTAGCTTTTCTAGACATTGCCACACCCCACAAGAGACAGGTTCTGCTACGAAGAACTGAAATAAAACATCATTACTGCCACTGCATAACACAATAGCACTAGATATTGTAAAATCCCTTTACCAATCCATACTTAACTTTTCTAGACACCAGCTGTTCTCCACTGTGTATGTACATGTTAGATTTTTTAATTTGTCTATTTATGTTTCATTAACAAGCTCCCTTATAGCTTTTGGATATTGTCAGCAGCATTGGGTACCAGAAGATATCTGAGTAAATCCCAGGGCAGGATTTGTGTTGCTGAGAGCAGATGTTTACTTCTTCCAATAATTGATATTTCCTTACTAATGACTGGTGAAAAACAGGCATTCATAACTAGACCAGATGATTTTTTTTGTGGAGGAATTTTGGTACAATCACACTAAGGACTTCATGATGCATTTCTTAGATGTACCTGGCTAAGTTAGAGAAGGTTAAACCTGCTCTTATTAAGGAAGGCTGTCTAGAATATGCATCTACACCATTGATTTTTTTTTTGCATCCTTCTCTGTGAGGAAATACTTTTCTAATCAAATTGTATTTTTCATGTATTCCCTACTAGTCTAACACTCCTGTAATCCAGTCAAATGAAGAGTGTTCTCTTTTTGTATTACAAGAATGAAATATGATGATTTAAAAGTGCATGTCAGCCCTCATGATAAACATTCACATGAAAAACACATTTCTATGATTTCAGTTAATAAAGTTCTAATTTAGTCTTCTTTAATCATTATGGAAACATAGAAGTATTTTAAAATTAAGTAAAATAATATTTCTTTATTATTTTGTTACTTCTATTTTGCTGGAAAGTTAGAAGTTATATAATTTGTCCAGCTACCTATATTGTGTTGTATAACTTTGTCTATTAAAACAGAATTTTCTTAATCTTTTTTATTCAGAATGACTGCGCTGTTGACATTAGTATATCAGAAGGAGATATCTTGTCTGCAGTCTCAAGATGTGTTTAATTACATATCACTGTAATCTCAATCACTCAATCTCAACAGATATCACTAATTAAGGAGGATAAATTAGCTTTCCCTTCTCCACTACATACTTTTATACATTCTGACTGAAAATATGCTGTTTGCTAAAGGCTTGGTGGTTTGGGTTTTTTTGGGGGATGACTGATTTCTTGCTTAGTTCAACAAATGTTGACCTTTTGCCTTTGACATTTTTCAGGTTATCATTTCTTTAGTTAATAGTTTGCTTTTACGGGAAAATGTGAAATCTTAAGATATTTGTGTGCTTGGTTGTCTTCTCTTTAATCTTGCTCCTCGTCTGGTCGTATCAGTTTCTTCATTGTTACCACCATAGAATATAGTTTCTGAGACATTTTTCATCATCCTAACATCACACTATGTTTGCATTATGGCTATGAGGTTTGTTTCATAACGTACATATTGTACTTTAAATATAAAACCAGAGTGAAAAAAAAAATTAAACACACTGTAGTAATAAATACTAACTAATTGTATCCGATATAGCAACCAGTATCTGTAGATCCTTTCCTTCGTGGCATATCTGTTTTCAGATAGCTATGGATACTACAGATGAGATTCAGTGCAAGAAGTAAGCACTTGCATAATGTGAGAATCACGTGTATTCCCATTCAGAGAAGCCTTTTGCTGCCACACAGAGTTTGTAAAAGTTCAGTGCCTTTCTGACTGTGATGTGCTGCAGTTCATTTTTCATATTTAAATCTAGACTGTTTACAGCTGTATTATAGCATCAACATAATCTCTGACTTTAGGATGCTCACTTGGGATTTATCCTACTGTAACTTGATGGAGAATGTAGGTCCTTGTAGGTCAACAGATGTATGTTTCACCTCTGCTGCTCCTTTGAGTGAATACTGGAATGTTTTGCAGATGCTGACGGATTAATTTGCGAGTACATCTCAGATCCATCTGATGTATTCAGTAGCAGAACTGCAGAAAGCAATTTTTAATCTGTTTTATAGACTTGGAATTATAGTTGAGTAACCAGACTGCAGCTTTGGAAGGGCTTGGGTCTTTTGCTGCTGTTCTTAATGATTAAACTTGGAATTGCAAAGGAATAGTTGGCTGAATATTGATGCAAACTGACAAACTAAGACTATAGGTATGGGGTAAATGGTTCTAATATTAACTTGATGCTTTCTTTCGATAATTGCTTGTGAGCTAAGATGACTTTTTGCCTCTAAAATACTTTTCTTTATAGGACTGTCCTCAGATTGGAGATATCTCATTCGTTTTAAGGTCATTTTTGATTCTAATGCAGTATTTATTTGAAAGGAAACTGTAATTTCATTAAAGAAATTTAAAGCAGAAGGAAGGTGTAAAAAATAATGTACATTTTGCTTAAGAAGCAAAACAAAACAGAACAATCTTCAGGCTGCATCTCAGTACAAAGTGTTGTCATTTAAGCAATGTCATTTAAGCAATTGCCACATTGTCTACACAAATTTATATAGAGCTTGGAGTGAAAAAAAAAGAACATCAAATCAAAAAATTCCAAATTTTCTGAACAAGTTGCTTTCACTTCAAATGGAAAAGTTCATTTTGTACTTACTTAAAGCTGTAAGTGAAACAGTTTTGTTTCAGCTTCACTGGATAATAAAATTTCCAAATAACTTTACCTGTATAGGAGCTGGATTTTGAAGCTAAGACAAGCTATACCCTGAGGATAGAAGCAGCCAATATGCATATTGATCCTCGTTTCCTGAGTCTGGGACCCTTCAGTGACATGACAACAGTGAAGATAATTGTAGAAGATGTTGATGAGCCACCTGTGTTTACTTCACGTTTGTACTCCATGGTGGTGTCTGAAGCAGCCAAGGTTGGCACTATCATTGGAACTGTAGCGGCCCATGATCCAGATGCCTCAAATAGTCCTGTCAGGTAATTGTAAGATGTCTTATTTATTTGGCCTTTGTACTGAAGTTGTTCATTTTGTGGTGGTGGAAGATCTTTGTTTACACTGAATCAATTAGTAAGCTTTGTTCCCTTGCAGAGGGAGAGTGAGATGTTCTATGAGTTTGCATGGTTTGACTTTTATATTCTGAACTACTGAACCTTAGAAAAAAAAATGTATTTACATCTCTATGAAACAAAGAAGGGAAGCTATAGTTTCAGGATTCCAAAGGAAAAAAAAATCCTCAAAGTACTGCTCATATTTATTTTTCCCTAAGATTAGGAACAGCCTGTTATTATCTATGAGAAGTTACATTCTCTTAAATCAGCCAAGATCAAAAATTATGATACACACATATGTGTATGTGTGTGTGTGAATAATGATTGTGTGTGCACTAGAAATAAGAACATAATAGGACATTGACTCCCACACGGTAAACTGGAGCTGAGGTTCCACAGAAGGAAACATAGTAAAAACTCTTTACATTAGAGAAGTGGATAGGACAAGACGCATCTTGTCCTAGTCAGGGTGGCTAAAGACAATAATATTTTGGATTTGTTAATTTTGCTGGAGCCAAATACCTCTGTTTGAATGGGAAGAGATACGATCATTAGAGATGCATGAACGGTCAAGACCCTCTTTTTTTGTCTTCAATGTGTGAAGAACCTGCAAGTTTTCTGGAATATGATGTCCAGGATCATGTTTTCTTGTATCTAAGGTCAAAGCTCAAGGTTAGAGACTCACCACCTAAGTTAAACCAGCAAAGAGCTACTTGTTATTTTTTTTTATGCAGAGTAGTAATATTAATTCTCAAAGGAACACACAAAGGATCTAGAGAGTAGTGGTTATGACTCGACTCAGGAATTTTGTTAATTTAAACATCTGCAGGAGGAAGAGGAATGCATACACAATGAAAAGTTAGAACTTAGTTTCATTTGTTATTGTTATTATTTAGGGCATACATAGAAAAGGCCTTCATGGGTACTGTAGTTGTTTGGGTGTCACCCATTTTGGTTATGTTAAATTTTTATTTTCATACATTGAAAATGAACTTGGAACTCTAGAGTAGCTCTCTAATTTCTAAAGCAGCAATTTCAAGTTGCAAAAATAAAGCACATGTTTCACTCCTAGAGATGATGCAAGTGTTCTCTCTCTTTCATTATATACTTGCAACATATTGAAAATAGCTGATTCCTGTAATGTATAAACAAGTCCTAGATGGATGGTTGGCATGTATTTATTTGTGAAATTTATCTCTGCTGAGCTCTTCCTTTGCTATGGCACTGTTTTCTGGCACTGATGTTATCATCTGGTGTAAAATATGATTTAGCAGAATCATTTAGAATAGGATTAAACATAGTTCTGTTAATGCAGGCTATGCTCAGAATACTCAGAACTCCTGTGTAAACAAAAAGATGAGTTTATTTGCCTTGATCTGGTTAATTTTTACAATTTCAGCAGAAAAATATAGTTATATCACCAGTGTAACTCACAGCTTGAAGATTTCTTCTGCTTCAAAGTTGTTTGGAATTTGAGGGGGAGGGAAAAGAAAAGTAGTGAAGATTTAGCTATATGCTTGTGAACCTGCTATATACATTGTTGAAGGTACTGAAAGACTATATAATTTAAAGCTGTTCTGCATCTGCTATGATACATCAGAGCCAGATTCACCTAAAATTGGAATGTGTTAAGGAGGATTAGTGCATAAAACTTTTCAGGATCTGTTTAAGAAGTTTAAATTATTAATCTATAAATACCTATTCCAACTTCCAAATGTTGGATTATATTGATACTGATTAAAATTAGATTTGTTATAATTCAGAAAATGTTGAAATTACAAGATCAGATACAAAACCTTGACAATACTGGGGGCTGGGGAAAATAATAAATGTTTTGAAAATAAGAGGTTATCTCATATGGAGCAGAGAACTACTGATGTTTGAACTAGCTTAAATAAAGGATTTAAAACTCCTGCAGCTCAAAGATTTTCAAGTATTAATGGCTGCAAGGAATTAAAGGATTAAAAGTATTTAAAATATTTTTTTTAGAATTTGAGTATGGATACAATGCTTGTAAATAAGTTAAGGAAAACTGCTTGCTTTCTATGTATAAAAATTATTTTTCTTCTTGTTTCGTAAGAATCTGTCATCCAATTTATATAACTTGTTTGCTTTCCCTCTTCCCTCCTCCTTTTCTCTCTTTTTCCTTTTTATTGCTTTCTTTCTTTATTTTCTATTTTTGTCTTTCTCACCTCTCTAACTCCTCCTTGTCCTCCTTCTCCTTCCCTTACTTTCTTTACTATTTCTTAAAGAAAGGTCTTTGGCTCTTCAAGTTGCATAGTGATAGTGTTAATAATTGTAAAATCTAAGGGCTGGCAGGAGATTGAGTCCCAGCTATGGGGCCTGCCAAGACTGACTACACAGCAGAGATGACAGGCAGAGTCTCATGGGGAAACTTGCCAGCCACAAAACAGCTGTAGAGCACTGCTGACCAAATAAACAACAGTGCTGGCATGAAATTAAGTGAAAACAACCTGCAGTTAATGCAAAATGAAAGAAGAAAAAGTGAAAGAGGGAAAGACGTAATCCACAAAACCTGCTGTTATTGTTTCTCTCTTTATTCTCTCCTTTACTGAGACGTAACACAGTAAAACAATTCTAATTATGTAACAAGTCTCTGCTCTTAGATTATGCAGCCAAGAGGGATAGATTAAAAAGACGGTAACACAACAAAGAAAAAGCTGGTATATTACAACACAGAACAAAATAAATAGTTTCATGAGATCATTATATCTAGGAAGTCCTGTTTTTTAACTGTCCATAATTCTTCCTTGCCACGTTGTTCAAACGATTTGGTTACTCTTATATCAATAATTTAATATATCATCAGTGTGACAGTAATTGTAATGATCACACTTGATCTGATTCAGACCTTTGAATTAGTCCTGAGTGTAGGGAAGTGTTCTGGAGTACATACTTAACCTAAATGAGAATGCAAGAATCTGACCAAATATTAAATTGAATGTTGAGAATATTTCAGTTGTAAATCTAAATCTGCCTAATAACTGTACCTTTCTCTCAAAAAGTTTGCAAGCAAATCACCCACAGGCATTTTGACCTTTTCTCTTATGCTATTTTCTGTTTGCTACGGATCTCATTTCCCCTTCCTAAAACAAATTGGGAAATAAAGATATGTTGAACCGAAGAGTTAAGGGCATGAGCCTGTGTTTGTCTAATGACAGTAAAGCATCGGGAGCTGACAGTGATGACATGCAATCCCTTGACCCTATTCTGCATCATCTTTCTTTTTTCCCCTTGCCCGTTCAGCTCTGGGTGACTCAGGGGCTCTTCTGCTGGTGACAGAGAACTCTCTGCTTAGACTGCCAGTTCCCATGGGATCAGTGCTCAACTGGTACAGCCTTGTAGCAAACTTCCAACTCACTTTCTCCTTATCTGGCATTCAGGAGGATGTTATTTCATTAATTCCTGAGTTTGCCTTACAGCAGAGGAAGAAAGAAAAGACAGGGGAATACGTATCGCCTCGCTTAATAGGACACTGAGGGAGTAGAGCCCGCCACTGTCAACACAGGTCACCGTGGAACTCTCACCTTTGTATAGGCCTTACTTCCCTCAATGTCCCAGGGAAACTGGAGTGAACAATGTCAAACTAAGGAAACAGGGGAAACGTTTTCCCTCAAATAAAAAAATCAATGAAATATTTTTACAAGCTCTAATTGAACATAAATAAAAGATTTTCTTTCATCCTTTACCTAGGTATTCGATAGATCGAAACACAGACCTGGAGAGGTATTTCAATATTGATGCCAACAGTGGAGTCATTACAACTGCTAAATCTTTGGACAGGGAAACTAATGCTATTCATAATATCACAGTTTTGGCCATGGAAAGTCGTAAGTATCAATTGAAAGATTTTATTGACTGTTTTTGTGTAAAACTTTAGATTTGGTTGTAATGAGCTGCGCTGAGAGCAATTCTGACATTTTCAAACCATGGCAAATAAAAATAGCCAACTAGTCAATGCAAAAGAAACCTGTATGGTAAAAATTAAAAAATACAACATTTAAGGTATTTGCTCTTTCCTTTGCTTTACACCTTGTGTATTCTTTTGACTTCTGAAAAACAAGTACAAAGGAAGATGAAAAATGTTAAGTCAGCAGTCTCA
Organism: Lophotriccus pileatus; assembly: GCA_035583135.1. Lineage (NCBI taxonomy): Eukaryota > Metazoa > Chordata > Aves > Passeriformes > Tyrannidae > Lophotriccus > Lophotriccus pileatus. The sequence goes on along the minus strand of JAWWES010000081.1, from coordinate 96,753,923 downwards.
GACCAAGTGTCATTACAGGAAAGGTGATATGGAATATGGAGGAGAGTGGTTACCCAATCTTAGTGGGGGCACTCAGAGTTGATTGGTGTTGGTCAACCACAGCATTCTTAGAAGTTATGAAGGAAAGAGAATGTGAATGCTTGTGTGGTTTCATTTTCCTGACTAAAGTACCTATGCAGAGGTTATTTTGTACTTGGCATTTTTTCTGGTGTAAGATGAAGTGTTAGAGAATATAACCCTTCAAATGCATACAAGAATTTTGCTAATGCAAGTTTAAATCTAAACTTGTTCAGCTTTGAATACCTTTAGTGGAGAACAATATATTTTCCCTTTATATTTGATGAATTTATTTCTTCAAATTTCATCCTTATTAGTATTCTGTTGGACTGTGATAATAAAAGAGTTATCAGTTCTCTGAGAGATTTTAGAAATCTCTTCTTGCTTTCAGTGAGCTTAATTTAATGTTTAACCTGAAAGCTTACATTTATCATTTAGCGTCTGTATGAACTTCTCTTGTAGTATCGGTAGAATTTTGGTCAAGGAGCCCAAAATGGAAAACAAAAATATTTCTGGTTAATAACTGAAGAAAAAAGGGACAAGGGACATACCTGACACAAGCAAGAGTCTAGGAGCAAAAGCAAAACCTTACACTGCTTTAGCTCATGTTCATGGCCTGCTTGGTTTTCAGTAAGCTTAGATCAGCAGAGGAAGAAGTTGATATCAAAATTGCTTATTCTGTTGTATTTCACCTGTGAAATAAAAAAGAAAAACAAGACAAAAACATTTTGCTATTTACATTTGGCTGCATTGATTTAAATACTTAAAATATTTACTAAAATGTGGTTGCAATGGCCTATAAAAAGATAGATACATAGTCAAAGTTCTGTATACCTTTTCATTTTGCCTTGCCCTAACACTAACACTAGCACCACCCTTGTGGTAAACAAGAGAAGCAAAATAAGTATTGCACTCACTGATCTGCTTAGCTCAAAACAGATCTACTGTTGAAATTTTGACATTAGACCCTGAACATATTAATATTTTAGCTGGAGATGTGCATCACTTTGAGAATGATTCATATTTAAGGTGGTGAACATGTTAAGACAGTACCAAAATACTTTATTGTTTGTGCACTTTCGATATTTTGGGATTTGCTTGGCAATGAAGCCTTCTCCTTTTTCTCTGTTATACATAGCTGATAAAATTCTTGTTTAAACTTCTTAATAGCCTGATCCATCCGAATTGCAGCAAAATTCAGATATTTAACCCATAATAATCATGCTGTTCCCAATATAAATAGTGATGTTCTGCTGGCTGTATGCCTTGGCGATGGTTTTCATAATTTTGCTATTATCCTTCCATATGATGTGATTCAATGCTGTGATTAGTGAGTTAGATTTTCGGTTTATCCCTTAGAGTAAAACCTTAGTTTAATTGAAGTGTTAGGAACACATAAACATTGTTTCCACTAGGTCCAGAAGACCAAGCCAAGAGCTTCCTTTGTCTTTGAGGGAGGGATTGTAATTGATTTGACATGTATATACAAAAGAAGAATGAAAATGAAAAGGATGCTTACGCAAAGAATAACTTGCACAGAGCTCTTCTTGATTGTTTTCTTGGTTGTATTTCCTATAGAGAATCCAGCACAGATTGGGAGAGGCTATGTAGCCATTACTATCCTTGACATCAATGACAATGCCCCTGAATTTGCCATGGAGTATGAGACAACTGTCTGTGAAAATGCTCAACCTGGTCAGGTATGGCTTAATAGGTTTTATGTTTATTTTTACAGATCGGAAGCCAATTGTTATGAAAGTCTGACAGCTTTAAGATAAAGAAGAATCAGCATATGACAATAAAAATGAGACAGTATAAGCAAATAGTAAGAAAGGTGAAAGTGTAAAAATTACTAGTTGAAGATACTTTTAAAATCTTTGGCTTTTTTATGGGTATAACTGAAGATTTTGCTAAAGTCAACTAATTTTAAATAATATTAAGAACACATACTTCCTCCTAATTTTGCTGGCAAGAGGGGAGTTATAACACAGAGGTTATTCTGAGACTAAAGGCCTACCCTCAAAAATGAGTATACACTTTTATTCCCCTTAGGAAGTAGGGACCTTAAGGACACAGTTTCAAAAGGGGGATGTATTCCTAGTATTTTTAATTACCCAAATGTATTCCAAATAGTCCTAGACTCAACTAAAGCTATGTGTTGTTGTTTATCCTTGGTGTCTCTCATATTTGGTCTTTCCTCTCTACTTTGTAAGACCTCACAAAATATTCATATTTTCTCATTCTCTCTTCTGGCTCCCAGAAAATAGCACATGTTGCACCTGCACAGATCCCACATATTCCCTGGAAGACTTTGCACTTGTGTGCCTCCTTCCAAAGTGTTGGCCTTCCTGTGTCAGGTGTTGTTTATTGCACATTTCAAAATCACATTATAATTTAAATTCTTAATGGAAAACACTACAATGAAATTCCAGAAAATATGAATATACTTATGATGGGCCTTTTTGTTTTTCATTATATTAAAAAACATATATATATTAATTAAAATGCTCAAAAGCATAATGGTTTCCTTGCAAAAGTTTACAACATTGATTGCAGCCTCAGATAACTACTTTAAGAGCCATCCAGAAGATACACTTCTTTCACTTCCATGTAGCTCTGGTGAATGGCAGGACCTAACTTTCTCCCCGTGGATCATTACTTTGGCCAGTAAATTTGGTACAGATAAAGTAAAGAAACGGGTCACACTTTAACTTTAATAGTGTTTATACATGCTTGGGAGATTAGAAAACCAAAATGGAAGATGATCAGGACTCAAGGGAGTATTGATACTCTGATATGTAATAGAGGGGTTATTCAGTGTATATGTACAATGAAACTTTGATATTTCAAAACAGGTGATCCAAAAAATTAGTGCAATCGATAAAGATGACCCACCAAATGGTCATCAGTTCTACTTCAGTTTAACAGCAGAGGCAGCAAATAATCACAATTTTACACTGCTTGACAACAAAGGTAAGAAAATTTTGTTTCTGTAAATATTCAACACTAACACCTTTCATTTTCAATGCAGCATGCTCATTATGACCTACATAAACTTCTGTTCTGGTAAGGACATAAATTAAACTACAGTCAGCCTGGAAAATAATTCTATCTGTAGACTATTTGTCAAGGGAATTAAGCTGTTGTTTGAATCATTTAAAGCCTTGAGCCAAACAGAGTGGCTTCAAATCTTTAAATCTTTCTTTTTTTTTTTTTTTTTCATCAGTCACTCTTCACATTTTTTTCCCTGTATTTATAGGTTTTTATCTAAATTAGATTTTACCTTGGGGCAGTGACTGAAAAATGTCCAGGAATTCATGTTTTATTAATATAACTCAGGGCATAAAACAGGAGTGAACAGTCAATTGAGAGGTTTTGTGATTTGGTTTTTGATTTTTTTTCTTTTTTTTAGAAAAACACATCTTTTCTGTAAGTATACCCCCTTTTGAAGAATGCTTTTGGTAATGAATGCTGCCTGCAATATTTGCACAGACTTCTTATAACTGTTTCCTCAAAGACTCCCATTGACATCACATTTTGGTTAGTTAAAATATCTGAGAACACACTTCTAATTAGTGCCCTCATTAGTTACACTGCAGAGTACAGCAGCTGGGCATGTGTCAGTCAGTTTAGCTATTAGCTGAAGAAAATAGAACTAAATAGACATGATATTGCTCTTGCACTGCTCTTTTATGGATCAGTACTAAACCAGAGCTACAAAGTCATCCCACTGGTAAAACAAGAAAAATAGACACGTGGTGAATGAAAGCACACTGCAGAGCCAGACTGAATAACATTCACAAAGTATAACATGTGACCTAATAAAGTTCTCTCATGCAGAGAGAGGTCTTGATTGCCTTACCTTGTTGCATGTGGTTACTGAAATGCTTAATTTTCTTCATATAAGTTGCTTGAAGTTAGAAACTGAAGACTCTAACAGTAATAATGATCAGAATAATAAAAATGCATTAGAATGAAACTATTCAGAAATCTGACATTGTTATGAGTACTGTAAAGTACTTAATGAAAGTTCTCTTACAGAGAATTTATAATTTGAAAAAAGTAATAGTAGATTTTAGCAATGCCAGTAAAATCAATGGAGTTACAAGACGGAGCAGCAGTTGCCTCTTTCAGTGTTATAGTTTATATAGTTAGATATAATTAAATGATGATACTTAATTCTATGCATTTCTCATATGATGCTATAGGAAGTGATTGAGTATTTTGCCATGAATAAATAGGTAAGCAGATGGACAGACCGACCGAACGACCTTTTCTGTACATCCTAGGAGATGTAACTCCGTGCCTCGCAGGAGCTCTCAATATATATTGAACACAGTGAGCCTTGCACACAGCTTCTCCAACACATGGACTTTTTATCACTCAGCTCAGAGCAGCATCAAACTATACATTTTAGGTTAATTGTATTACTCATCTTGATTCTCAGAAGAGACTGAAAACAACTGCATATCTTTGCTACATGTGCTATTATCTCTATTTTGTGCTCTTACTGGATTTTTTCTTGCTTTCATGAAATATTTCCTTGATCTTCAGAACCTGTTCTCCTATTAGTATTGTCATTGCTTTCATTATTATGATATCTATATCTTTAAATAATTAATATAGGTGCTTGTAAGTTAACCTGAATTATGTATGTACATACTTAATCTGATCACCAAAGGGTATTTTTTTTTCTTTTTTGTTATGGTCTCATCTTCAACTGTCTATCAAGAGGGGGAAACTGTGAGCTTAACTAAAACCAAATTGACCTCTGTTATTTTGAAACAGTCTTTCATGGAAAACAGAAATCTTTTTGGTTAGTCAGGTATCATTTCTCAGCTAATTGCACCTCTACACCTTCAAAAAATATATGACGATGACAGTCAAACTTGCTGAAATAATATAAATAATATAAATGTGTTTATGAATCTGTAAGTGAAAGACTATAGTATTTATAGGCTTGTGTTTTAGAAAAGTCACAATTTTATAATTTTTCTTTTTATTCCTTTATCTAGATAACACTGCAACAGTATTAACCAAAAGAAATGGGTTTCGAAGACAGGAACAGTCTGTTTTCTACTTGCCAATATTCATAGTGGACAGTGGATCTCCTTCACTTAGTAGCACTAATACCCTCACCATCAGGGTCTGTGATTGCGATGCAGATGGTATTGCTCAGACATGCAATGCAGAAGCATATATCTTGCCTGCAGGACTTAGCACCGGAGCCCTGATAGCAATATTGGCTTGTGTCTTGACACTGCTAGGTACGTCTTTTTTCTGTTACCCTTTTTTTCCGTTCAATCCATAGTAGCAAAATATATGTGCATATAAGCTTCAACATGCCCCTCCGCCCTGGTCTCTGTAAACAAGCACAGATAACATTCTAGGAGGAACACCATTTTGTACCATGACCCACAAAAAACCTGTTATATTGGGACTTTCAATTTCAGATACTTTGTTTCTATGTCAAGCCTCCAGACATATATAAGAAATAATAGTAAAAGACAGCACTTGCATCAGATGTAATATTCAAGAGATAGATAATGCAGTGTATGGAAGCATTTGGTTTAGCATATTCACTCTATAACCAGTATCAGTGTGTGTCCCTTTTCCATAGGCATAACTGTTTTTAAATATTTATTGATTTGCATGGAACAAATGACATTCAGAAAATGCAACAAATTTAATTTACTGATGAAAAACATTTAATGGAATTCTTCTACAGAATTATTTTTTTTACTTCTCTAACTGTTACTTTTGTTACTTCTGTAAACTGTTGGATTTTATGTTGAGCACTGGAACTGCAACTACATAAAAGGTAGTGGAAAGTAGTGGAACAGTGTCAACATCCTAGTTTAGTTAGTGTTACCCATTTACCGCCTAGTCACTAAACATGATGACTACATGGGAGATTAAATGATTGAATCAAGGAGTAAAGATGAAGAAGGTGAGCAAAAGTGCAGTTTTGCTTATTGTCTGAAAATTTATGTGTTAAGAATGGTACTGATTCAACGCACAAGAATTTTTTTTTAAAATGTTGTTGTCATTAAGAGATTTTTCTATTCCCTGGCTGTACATGTCAGTCTAAGGAAAAGGAGAAGACCACAGACTCCTTATGTTGGTATAATCCCAGTGGTGCTTTATCTGTCACTGTTATCCAATTATCCAAGTAATTTGGATAGGTCAAATCAAGAAACTTTTTTCCACGCTTCTGTTCACAGCAGTATTTCCACCATGTGTAGAAATCTCTTCCTTCGCACTCTGATTCATATCACTGTAAACCATTACAAGGAAATGTTCCTTCTGCTAAAAAATATTTCTACAGAACTCCAAAAATAAAAACCTGTTGCATATTTTTTTACAGAGTAAGAAAAATCACCACCTCTGCAATGAACTTAACCAACTTACTCGGTAGCTATATAAAGGAGGTGGCATTTCTAAAGTTTTCCATCTGTGTGGCAAAAAACTACTAACTCCATAAGACTGTTAAATCTCACTCAACACATGGTTAGGCCTAGGTTTAAGGAGAAGTGGAAAGGAGTGATTGCCAAAAGTTTTACTGAGCATTTTTAAATGCCATTTTTCTAGTAACATTTCTAGGGAATTTATATACACAAGTGAACTTTATTTGGACATGAAGCTAAATGGTAGAGTTCAAAAAGATATGAAAATATTCTTTCCTATCAACTGGCATTAGCATCAGTGGAAAAACACTTATTTTAAACTTTAGTCCAATATAGTTAGGAAAAAAAGTTTGGTAACAATAGCAATCCATTTGATCCCAAAATGAAATGTCACCATTTCTTTTATATGTAAGAAGGAACTTTCTGAAGGTTACATAAGACACTATTGTAGATACTACACAGCCTGTCTTGGTTGTAAGCTTTCCTTAAATAGAAGCAATATGACTTAAAGAAGACCACTGAATGGAGACACAGCATGTTACCAGGGGGTAACTTGCTTGTACACCAGTGTTCAAATACAACCAGTAAATCAAGAAATGGGAGCTTTTTTTGCAGTCATTTTTACAGTGTGCTGAACAATTGTTTGGAAAAGAATTGAGAGTAAGTTCTCTGAACATAGTGTTTGAATAATGGGCTGTGCTAGCATCACTTCCAATCTATGCTGTTCACTTTGGTTACAGTTCAAAGGTGCAGGCACAGTTTAGGCTGCATTTATATGATAACCCTGGCTTTTAGTCCCACATTTTGGTACTGTATCCTGCTACTATTTTGTTCCCCGTCATGTGCCAGTCTCCACAGGGAAGAGGTGCTGAGGTATCACAGCTGCCCAGTGAAACCCCAGTCAAGTATTGCTGCTTGTCTGGTCCCAGAACCTTTCTTCTATCATTTGTTCCTAGAAGATGTTTTCTGGAACCAGATGCATGGTAGTACTGCTAGGAATTTACCTTTTCCCGTTTGCTCTTTACATTCATTCCTGAGAAAAATCATGAAGATCCACTAGCACAGCATAAAAAGCAGGCTTCAGCTGTTGGCAGGTTGTTCCAGGACTGGGACCAAGGTATGCATGTATTGCGTAAAAGTTTATCAGTGAGAAGTGGATACAGGCTACTGGATCAATATCTTTTTCTGACTCAAGATTAACACGTAATGCAAATCCAGTCACATTCATCAATGTCATCTTAATGTCAGTGCCAGTTGTAAAGTAGAGGAGTCATGATACTTGCATAAAATGAATGACTATATGCATTCTGGTACCAGTATCTTGAATTCTCAACTAGCTCTTATTTTCTCAAAGTATGATAGTATGATATCCTTTGATAAGTGATATTTTCTTGCCGCATACATGACTTTGTCTAATAAATAACCATTTGTCTTGACCAAGGCTCAGATTTTCTCAGTGGGATTTCCCAGAGTTACTATTTTTACTTAAGCAATCAATTAATTTTAGAGAAGCACAATATTTTCTCTTATGCTAAAATGGAAGAACTTCAGTCAATCATACTATTTTAATTTCATATAACATGGTATAGACTATTTTTTCAAACTAGAATAATTTTGAAAAGTTATAAGCATTTTACCAAAATCTTCTTCTATCCTCATGCTGACTGATGGAGATTTACTTTGCAATTATGCAGTAAGGCTATGTGTTACAGAAAAAAAAAAGAAAAAAAAAGAAAAAAGACCAACCAAAAAAAAAACCCACAAAAAAACCCAAAAAACCCACCAAAACAAAACAAACAAACAAAAAAAAAATCAGAACCCAAACACTAAAAATATATGCTTGCAATTTATTCTATAAAAAGCATATGAAAAGGTAGTTTGATTAATTCTGGACTGTACACAATTTTCAGGGAAGTAAGTAGGAATTTTTTTGACTGCTCTGGAAATAACATGGTAATTTAATTCAAGGTAATTTGTTTTTCAGTTAGCATCTTTTCGACACAATAAATGTTTTTGTAACAAGTGTTTAGAATAAAATGCTTATATAAAATCACACACACAAAAAGAATACTCACCTGTAGATAAACTAATGGTATTTGAGAGGTTAAATATTTGTTTTGCATAGAAGCAGTGGAAAGCTAGATTGGCATAATACTTTGTCATGTTTTTTTCTTTCATACTTCTGAATGTGATGTATTAGAACCACCCATTTACTTATAAAGACTGAAGAAAGCCTCCTATTGGTGTGGTACTAGAGTTTGTAATTAAATTATACATTGATTTGACTTCAAAATACAGCTTTAAATAATATGTTTTTCAGTTGAAGACAACAAATTTGTTATTACTATCACAGTACCTACAAGAACTGAATTAAATCAGCACACATAACAGTGTGATTTGTTAACAAGAAGAAACAGTTCTAGTCATAAGCATCTTATTCTCTAAATAGGTAAAAGCTGTACAGAACGTGACTATGTAGTATGTGTGGGTTTTGGTCTTGCAGTTCTAGAAGTGATAAATGTATAACTGGGCGTAAACGTATAACTGGGGGTACCCAAAACAACACATTCAGAAGGTGGTTGAGTATGCAATGAAGAAGCTGTTTTCCGAAAGTTATGGAGGTGATTAGGGTCACTTAGTGTGGGCATTTAAAGGTCACAGTCACTTTGCAAATATCAGTCCAAACTGATTAAACAACAGTTACAGACAAAGCTTGTTAACTGGGAATTAAATTCAGGTTTCCTGAGTCTTGGCCTCTGTAATCCCCAAATCTCATCTGACTGCAGTGGCAACTGCAAGGTATAACTAAATAGTTTATTAGTGTGCTGCTTAGATGGCTGAAGATCTCTAATCATCAGCTTTATGAATCATGACACACCTAAGGCATAAACCAATGTGCACATCTATTTGCAGGTGATGTGGCTTACTGCTGTAGTAAATGCCAGGCTTAGGGGTGTAGTGTATACAAAGCACAGTAACACTTGTGATTTAGCTCTATTCCTCACTGTACAGCTCTGCATGTCATCTTCTCCCTCAGGTTGTCTCACGACTTCTATGGCTTCCTTACAATTGCAGTTGCAACTGCAGTTGCAATTGCCTTGAGTACAAAAGGAAAGATTAATGCTAAAATAGAGAAATATGTTCAGGGGACCTAAACCTGACTTTTTACCAGATCATGACAAAATGGAAATTTAATGATAATTCCATAAAGCACAATGCAAAATGGCAAAGAAAAAATCCACTCTTGCATTCAAAAGTGTTTGTTAAAGACTGATTTAGGTGAACTGAAACTACCAATATTAGAGTTAAGTTTATACTGACAAAGGATAAAACTATATATTACCACAGCTAATATAAAGATAAATTACTTTTTTTTCTTGGCTATTGTACCTGTTAAACAAAATCAATATTTCTAATAATTCAGGTAAATCAGAAGAAATAAAAGGTTAGTTGAGATCTATCTTCACTAATTCTGGTTATTAGGTCTTTAGTTGTTTCTAATATTGATTGATGTTTATTTGTTATATCACATATGAAATCAGTATTGTCATTTCATCTCTTTAGCATGAGTTTGGTGTACCAGTATGGAGCCAAATTAGTGCCCTCAGTGTGCCTAAAGCTTTTCCACTGAATTACTTTTTCTTTAAAAATCATGAAATTAGGTTTTTAGAAGTTCAGCCAGTCACTAATTACTGCCCTAATCTCTGCTTTTGTTATAAATGTAGGAAAAAATCCCTACTATGACTTAATGAGAAATGAATAAACTTTGAAAACATTTGCATTTGGTTTAGATATCAGTGAAAATTGTTTAGGGCTTGTTTTCATCTCTGCAGCTCCTGCAATGCAGCTAAAGCTTTGTTCATTTAGAGGTTAAACTTTATTGTTCATAACTGTTGGAAAGGCTAGAAATTAATGATCTTGTATAGTCATCTAAATGCTAAAATATTTAACCTTTAGAAAGACTCCATATTTTTCTTGGCTTCAAGCAAGTGTGAGAGGTAGAAAGAATACTATATAAAACATCCATTGAATCTTGATTTTTATTGTACCTTTAGGCAGACTTTCCTACTAAGTTTCGTATTTTACACTTACTAGCAGGTCTTTAACTTTCAACATAAAATATGTTAAGAGGGACAATGGAGTGAAAATGCATTTACACTTGAGTAAAATAAATTATTAGCTGCTTAATTATATAGCAATATAATTTTTGCAGTAAATGTTAAAAATAATAAGTTATGTCAGTGGAGATCTTGGTTTAAATATGTATTTTTATTGTCAACAAGCTAATTTATCTTTCACTTTAAAATATATCTTTTACAGTAAGGAAAAGCATTAAGAGTGGAGTGCAGTTGTCTCTGATGGGAATTTTATGTTCTCTGCTGTATAATTTGCAGTTTAAGTTTTATCATACGAATATCATAATGTTTTGAAATTTCATAAAAGCCACATTAAAGGTCAATATCTCATATTATTAAACTACTTATGTAAATATTGTTCAAAGCAAAATACCCCAAACTACTGCCTTCTGAATTAAATACATAAAGCATGAATCAGGTAGATGCCAGTGGCAAAAAAAGTGAAAGGTGCTGATTATACAGTAATATAGTCACAAGACATCTCTTAGTAGATGGATCATTAGGTGTGAGCCTGGTAGCTACTGAAAAAAAAAGAAATTGCTTTCCAATATATTTGTCAAAAAGTTTAGGGAAAAAAACCCCACCTTGTTCAATTCTATTTTTAGGTGTGGTGCTCTAAAGGAAAATAAAAATAATATAGAAAGTCAGTTCCAACTTTAACCAATTCTGAATAGTACCATAAAATCTGTAAACGTATGAGATACAGCATTTTTGCATGTATAAATGACTGATTTATTCTAGCCAAGTGATCCTAATATTAAATCATTCCTCTAAATAACTAGGTTGGTACTGATTTTAAAAATTCATCTGTGAAAAGAAAGGCTTTCAAGAAAGGTAGTCTTACATCATTAAAAATCACTGGAAAGATAGCACAGACATTGGTCACAGCAAGCACAGCTTCATGAGAGGAAAGTCCTGCTAAACGAAACAGATTTCCTTTTATGACAAGGTAACCCACCAGATTGGTCAAGGGAAGCCTGTTGATGTAATCTTTTTGGATTTCAGTGAAGATTTCAATACTGTCCTTCACAGGATCCTTCTGGACAAAATGTCCAGCCCACAGCTGGATAAATTCCTCATGTGATGATTAATTGGTCCACAGGTTAGGCACAGAGAGTAATAGCGAATGGAATAACATCACATTGGTGACCTGTCACTAGTGGGGTTCCACAGGGCTCCATCCTAGGCCCTGTGCTCTTCAACATCTTCATAAATGACTTGGAAGCAGGACTGGAAGGGATACTAAGCAAGTTTGGAGATGATACAAAATTTGGAGGAGCTGTTGACTCCCTCAGTGGCAGAGAGGTCCTGCAGAAAGACCTTGACAAATCAGAGGACTGGGCAGTCACCAACTGTATGAAGTTCAACAAGGGAAAGTGCTGAATTCTGGGATGGGGCAAACCTGGGTGTTCATATAGACTGGGAAATGAGATGCTGGAAAGCAGTGCTACAGAAAGGAACCTGGGGTCCTGGTCAATGGCA
>JAWWES010000081.1:96707325-96741741 GCA_035583135.1 Lophotriccus pileatus | reverse complement strand
GGTGTTCATATAGACTGGGAAATGAGATGCTGGAAAGCAGTGCTACAGAAAGGAACCTGGGGTCCTGGTCAATGGCAAGTTGAATATGAGTCAGCAGTGCCCTGGCAGCCAGGAAGGCCAACTGTGTCCAGGGGGGCATCAGGCAAAGCATCGCCAACCGGTTGAGGGAGGTGATTGTCCTGCTCTGCTCTGCACTGGTGCAGCCTCACCTTGAATATTGTGGCAGTTTTGGGAACCGCAATATAAGAAAGATATCAAGCTCTTAGAGAGTGTTCAAAGGAGCGCAACAAAGACAGTGAAGGACCTTGAGGGGAAGCCGTATGAAGAGCAACTGAGGTTACTTGGTCTTAGAGAAGAGGAAACTGAGAGGAGACCTCATTGCAGTTACAACTTCCTCATGAGGGGAAGAGTAAGGGCAGACACTCATCTCTTCTCTGTGGTGACCAGTGACTGGACCCAAGAGAATGGCCTGAAGTTGTCTCAGGGGAGGTTTAGGTTGGGTATTAGATAAAAGGTTCTTCCTCCAAAGGGTGATCGGGCACTGGAACAGGCTCCCTAGGGAAGTGGGCACATCACCAAGCCTGAAAGAGTTCAAGAAACCCTTGGACAATACTCTGGGGCACATGGTGTGACTTCTGAGAATGGTCCTGTGCAGGGTTAAAGGTTGGACTCAGTGATCCTTGTGGGTCCCTTCCATATTATGTGATTCTGTGTAATCATGTAATTTATGGAGGGCACTTTTGAGACTACTTAGGGAATCTCAGGCTTAATTTTATCTATATTACCTTTTAGTTTTTGCTTTTCCAGATGTTTCTAGAGCATTTAATTGGCATATCAAAGTGCTACAAGTAAAGATTGAAAACCTTATGAATGCATATAATAACATAATCTTAACATTAAAAATAAACATAAAAGCAGAAAAGATTAATTGAATGTGGAATTACACTTTTCAATGTACTGTTATTTTTACAGTCATAGTGATGCCTGCTATTTTCTAGGAGTATCATTAACTCAGCAAATGTTATCCAGATGCTACAAGATAGTATTAATTATTTTCTAGGAGGATGATTCACACTTCATCATGTCCCACAGATGGGTGCAATATTCATATTATTGGTTCCATGTTCTGTGTGTCAGCAATGATGTTTCTTTACCAAAACTGTATTTGAACATGAGGAGCCTTGAGCTAGTTACTCCCAGTGCTTTTGGCTGCCACTGCAGTTTAGCATTAGCTTTCAAGTTGAAAGAAACTTTAAGGATTAAAATTAAATAACTATTTACATTTCTAGAACTTCTTCATCCAATAAACTCCAGCCCTAGCAGTTCTCATTAGATGTAATTCATAAACTTCAAGTGCTGTACTTTGCACTTTTCAGGAAAGTGAGATCTTTTATAGAGGTGCTTTTAATCCATGAACGAAGACAGTCTTATTTTATACAATGCTACACAGTTTTCTCCAATCTATGTTTTTTTTTTTTACTTTGTTTTTGTTTAACAGAGATTGGTCATATGCTTTAATTCGGTCTCTTCCTAAACTATGGTTGTCAAATTCTATTCCATTACTTTATTAATGTGTTCTTATCATTCGGGCAATTAAGAATTCAGGAAAAGGTTTTTTTGTTTGTTTTTTCTTTTTTTGTAATTGCTTCATGGCTGATTGTCATAGTCAGACAGAACCAGTCTTAATATTCATGTTTAGCAGACAGCATAGGATATAGTGTTAGAGATGAAGATGCTAATCCAGAATGATTCTGGAAATAGATTCTTTAGTGTGTAAAAAGCTCATGACTTAAAAGCTGTTTCAGAACCTGCTAGGTTTCATATATACCTGCATAAATTGTCCGCTATTTCCTTTGGTCTTTGCCATATAAATAAATGAGTACTTCCACCACTAGTAAAAATATGAGGAAACTTCAGCACTGCTAAAACTTCAGTCTTTCTTTGTTCCAGTTCTTGTCTTGCTGATTGTCACCATGAGGCGACGGAAAAAAGAGCCCCTCATTTTTGATGAAGAGAGAGATATCAGAGAGAACATTGTCCGGTATGATGATGAGGGTGGTGGAGAAGAGGACACAGAGGCTTTTGACATGGCTGCCTTGAGGAACCTCAACATCATGCGAGATACCAAGACCAGAAGGGATGTGACGCCTGAGATTCAGTTCTTGAGCAGACCAACTTTTAAAAGTATCCCAGATAATGTAATTTTTAGGGAATTTATCTGGGAAAGACTAAAAGAAGCTGATGTGGATCCCTGTGCGCCACCCTATGACTCCCTGCAGACATATGCGTTTGAGGGCAATGGCTCGGTGGCAGAGTCACTCAGTTCTTTAGATTCCATCAGCTCAAACTCTGACCAGAACTACGATTACCTCAGTGACTGGGGCCCTCGTTTTAAAAGGCTTGCAGATATGTATGGGACTGGACCAGACTGCTTATACTCATAGCCTTGGAACCTTTCTCTGAAAATGCACTGAAGAATATTAAAATAGAAAACTCAACCTTTCGGACTAAGGAAAGCTGTAAATATTTCTCCATTTTTAAACTTTTAAGTTCTTTGGTTTGGGGGTTTTTTTGCCTTGGTGGAACATATCTTCATTAGACTTGTCCTAGGGACTGCACTGACCACACAGAATATGAGCATTTGGTGGCATTTTTGATAAAATGAAATGCTCAGCCACGTTCAAATAGATAGCAACACTCAAATACCTACAGAGGCATCTCACTTTAAAGAGCATGTTACGCACTGTCACCTCAACGAGCTAGGGATACACTGCAGATGTCTTCATGGTATTGCTCTAGAATACAGAGTTTCTGGTATAAAAAGAAACAAATTTGCAAATATATGATTCAGGACAACATTGCAATATATAATATTTACACATGCAGAGTTTTTTCAGCAGGTTTTCTTTACAGTGGGCATGCAGCTTGCTAAAACAAAAGCAGAAGGACTGACATGAAAACAAACAAAAGACCAGGAGATACTTTTTTTGTCTTTCTCTGTGTTTGTTCTCAGAGCTATTTAATTAGAAGTTTCTGTAATTTTCTGGGTAGTTTTTCAGAAATTATTGTTTGTACTAAGAAATTCCACAGTATTTGTCATCACCTTATGAAGTAGCTTATAAACCATATAAAATGAGAACAATTTAGGTGTAGTCTTATGGTTGAAAAGTTTTGTGATGCCCATGTAGGTATATAAAAGATGTTGCTATCTATTTGCTATTTTTTTATTCTCTCTTCTGATTTGTACAGGAGAATTTATCCTTTCTTATTATTGTTTGACATAAAGTGTTATATTTATTTTGGAGCTCCAATCTCCACTAAATTCAGGTCCATTTTACTGCCTCATGGTATTAGACTTGTCAGAACATGCTGATTTTTCTCCAGTCTCAGATAAATGTAGGAAATGAAGCATGGAAATGGAAAAATTACAGTAAAGCAATGCCGCCCACCATTCATCCCACAGAAAGGAGAGCAACTCCAAGGACGTACAGTTGTTCTTCTGAGCCATTACAAAGTCTGGGACATTTAAATAAAATATTTGTACATTGAATTTTTTTGACAGAAGACTACAGAGGTAGCTGGGAGTGTCTTTAATCCAAGATTTCATTTTCAAGGTTAAACATGCTATTTCGCTTCAAAGACTGTAAACACCTTGCTTTTCTCCTTTCCCTTCTCTTTTGCTGCTGATGAATGACAGTAAAAGAGTTTTCAATTTCTTGAAAATATTGTATTGCTTAACATAAGACAAGCAATGTAATACTATTAACTTCAAAAGTCGTCTTTATATCCTGCTGCACATAAGTATTTTTTCCCCAAAGGTGTTAACTCACTAGACATAATTTCTACACTGGTTCAGGAGTGCCAAAATGGAAGGACTACTGCTGTTAGTTAAAATACTATATGGTTTTGAAGTAGGATTTCTTAGAATAAGACAGCTTTTTTTATGATTCTGACAATATTTATACTTCATCTTTCATGGTTTATTACTAGATAATAAGGCATATATTCAAGTTAAGTAGTGGTTTTAGGTATATTACTTCAGATTTTTTTGGTTTGGATAAAATGTAGGTGAGTTCCTAAATTAGAGTCTACTCCTGCAAACTTTTTTTGCTTGTACCTAACTTGAAATTACTTGACTTGCCTGCAGTTACTGAGAGGTATACAGAATTGTTTGCAGAACTGTCTTTGTGAATAGAAGGTGCTCCATAGAGGATGATGCTCGCTCTGAAAGTATTTCTTTCTGAAAGAAGGATCCTTTTACTGAAATCCTAATGTATGAGTGACATGAGGCTGGGGAATGGGAAAGTATCATTAAGGCTTTGTAATTTTTGCAGCCCAGCATTATCAATTAACTATGTGGAAGTGGCCTTCAGCTCCATCAAAAAAAGAAAAATAATTTAAATCATCTGCAATACAGTCAATTTGAGTTACATTTTAATAGACAATCATTGTTTCATAATTCAGTAGATCTGCTTCTAGTTGTATTAAATATATATATATAGATATATATATATATGACAAATTTTGTAATGGAATTGAAAGATATCGCCCATGACTTTTAGTCATACATGTAAGATTTTCAATAAAAAGATTGAAAAAAAAAAAAAGAACCACGTGTATACAGTTTAATGAGAGTGAGATATGCTGCAGAACTTAAGCAGGTATTAAATAGGAAGTTTTTGAGAGAACAGTTTTTTATTAATCTCCTTGTTTTTCAGAAAATAATTCATTCATCTGGATTAAGAAGTCAAAAATGCTGATTTTAGCACGTAATACTCAAAGAAGATTTAAACGTGTTTTAGAGTAAACATCCCAGTCCTCTTGCTTTTCCACCTTCTGTATCTTTAAAAAATCCAAAACACTCCACTACTAGGAAACCATGTTAGGGTGGGTTTTTTGATATGCTTTCTATGGGAAAAAATACTCTTTATTCTAATGCCATAAAAACTCTTTGCCTATATAAGTTTTCTGTTGCACAGTTCTAAAATAATTGAATAAGCTTGCTGTTACATTATATATGTTTATCTACTGATTGTATTGTTGCAGTAAGAAAGAAAGTTGGAAATCCCTTATGTTTGATGATGGATATACTATATACATAAGATATGCATAGTACACATAATGGATAATGCTCTCCATAAGTTACCATGACTACAGGCTTTCACAGTTCAGAATCTGATTCAAATTCTTTCTTTGAGTGTTATTTATATTGCACCCTGAAGTCGTAATGTATATTCTAGTGACTAAATAGTGTAAAATGTAAGAAATATTTTCTCTGTCCTAAAAAGATAATGAAATTATTTGAGCAGTTTAATTAGAAAGGCCCTTTAAAATGATTTACAATCTTATTTATTTATTTAACTTTCTGAAGAGTTTTAGTATCTAACTAGAGGCCACAAATCCTAATTAAAAAGTACATCAAACCTTGCAATCACTTCTATTGTATATTGAAACACCTCTTTCCTTCCACCACATGCCAGTTGAATAGGATTATTTTAAATTGATATTTCCAAGCACCTTGAAAAGTGCACAGTTTTAAGAGTTTTATAAAAAAAAATCAACATAAAATTAATCTATTTGATTAAGATTTATGGTAGAGACTCCTTACTCTGCTTTGACCAGTGTGAAGTCTACTGAATTCAACAATGGACGTTCTGGCTTACATTTTTGATTCAAAAGAATAAACTTAGTGTACTTACTTTAAGTTATATCCCACTAAGACATAGCACGGGCCTTTCTAAGCTTACAAATTCTGATGTCTGGGTTAATGCAATCGCTGTAGGGTGCAAGATATTTGATGCTCCCAATTGAAACTTCTTTTTCCTAAAAATTAAGGGAGAGAAAAGAAAACTTCCTTTTTACTGGTGCTTTTATTTGTTGTTTTGAATGGGAGCAGGAGGATTCATAGCGATTTCTTTTAAAGTTGAGGTCTTTTTTCAATTATTTTTTCCTTTTTACCTTTCAGGTGCTGACAATAATCAATAAAAATTTCCTGTCTTTTTTCTTTAGAGATTTTGGATAAAAGTATGCTATGAAATATAAAATAGCAGCATCTTATTTTTTATGGACAAATACTCTTGTATGATTCAAAAAAAAGTAGTAGTTTGTCATTCTGAAAAAGAAATAAATATACCATAAAGTGTATAATCACACTGACTTTTAAGATCATTAAAGAGTTGAAAGGGAAACACAATTACCCATATCAAATCTAGTATTAAATTCTTGGTCACAGTCTGTCATGGAGCTGATTTAAATTTTTTATATGTAGACTTTTTTTTCTTTAAAATCTATGTAGAGTAATAGTGGTTTGAGAAATCCTTGTATTCACCTCATTTGTGAAATATGGGGTCAAGCATATTTTTTTGGTCTGTGGCTCTAAAAATTAATTGCAAAAGATAAAAATATCACTTTATTTGACAGAAACAGGAAAGCCTACAAAAGAAGCAGACCTATACAGGTTACTGTCTTTACTATGGCATCACTAAGTTTGCCAGATCTGTATCTAAGTTTTAGGGATACATCCTAAGATATATTTTCACTCCAGGATCATCCCTTTCAAACCAAGAACTCTTCCTCGCTCACTTTCAATGCAGCTAAAAATGCATTTTGTTCTTTACTGAAGGTTTTTTTATGGATATCTACCTGAAGTTTTGTTCTTTGAACTAGGAGGTTCACAGTACATGACAGGTATAATCTATATTCTAGATGAAGGGAATGAAAAAAGAAATCTTTATATGGTAGGCTATACTTTGCCTTGTTACAATAATATTTCTTTTTTCACAAAAGAAAGAAAATATTTTCCCATCTGGTATGTAAAATCTGCAAAACCTTAGACCATATAGAATTTCATATAGAAATATATTGGTTGAAAAAACCAAGCATTACATGATACAAGATTGTCTTGAAATCTTTATGTGAATCTTTATGTATCTAATCAAACACAATGAAAGAAGAAAATAGCATTGGAATTTTCTGGAAATCAGAAAAAAGTCTCATTTGAAGCCACAGTAATGTCTCACATAGACACATCTTCTCTTATCTCATATGTTAACACATATTTCCTAAAAATATATGTATATGTATATATATATATATATATACCACCCCCACAGTATTTCTTTTAAAATACCTTTTTTTAATCAGAAAGTATCTGCACAAAGTAATCCTACTCTCAAAAATTTCTTCCGTCCCCATCCATGCATGATGTAGAAGCATATAGTTTAGACTCAGGCAAAACTTTTAAGATTCCTCCCACAATGAAAGGAAATTGGTTTAAAATTTTGACCCAAAATAGTTTAAAAGCTGTTAGAAGCATTGCAAGGACTGTTACTTCCATGATTTCTTAAAACCATGGGTTATTTCATAATAAATGATATCAGACTGAAATTACTATTCCTAGAAATGCTGTAAAGTTAAATGGAGTTTACTATTTCATTAATTAACTAAGATCATAAACCTATTGTGCAGCATAACAGCAAGATGAATGCTGAATCAGCACTAGAAAAATGTCAAGGATTTTATTTTCTCCTTCTACTCACCACCATGTCAGCCAATGTCAGAATTTCTTTTCACTGCACACCAAAACAAAATCATGTTGAGTGTTAAGTTGGCCACAGCAGGGAGTTAGATCTCTTCTCCTCTTCACAAAGGCTAAAAGACTGTTTACTAGGACCTTCTATTCAAATATTCTTGTCTGATTATGTCTGGACTCCTCCGTTATGCTACCTGAGACCTGTGAAGTTGTTGGGGTTTGGAAGCTTTGGGGGAGATGGGCAGAGGGTATTGTTTATTTGTGGTTTTGGTTACTGTTAAAATTGTCATTCTTGCTGAAATGCTTATATTTGAATGAGTTGACCTTTTTCATTGAATTTTTTGGGTTTGTTTTATTTTGGTCAAAACCAAATCAGTGTCATATGCCCTGACTTTTTTTCTATTTTGACTTCAGCCCTACCTTTTTTCTTTAGTGTTAATTGCACAAAAGAAAGTCCTGAGGTGCTTCTTCTCTTTGATGTCAAGAAGCTGTGGAGAAAAAGATGAACAGGATCAACATACTGCAGTGAAACTAATCTGTCATGTTCTCTAAACACAAGCTCACAAACACCAGAGTTAAGCTGCCATTAACACCATTCAAATCATGGCATGGATCTAATCTTACAACTTTAAAATATTTTGTCCTTTTCCGGCACTACTATCATTTCTACACATTCAATGAAATCATGTTAGATAGGATTATCAAGGTTTTCACCTGTAACTCAATTTCCTCATTATTATTTATATCATGATCTTGATCCATAGAAAAAGAAGGAAAAATTACAAAAGCAAACCAGAAGAAGTACCAAATGCCCTCATGCACACTGACATTTAATGCAGTGTTTTAGTTATTACTTACTCTGCCTTACTATTCCCAATACACTGA
This sequence comes from Lophotriccus pileatus, assembly GCA_035583135.1. NCBI lineage: Eukaryota > Metazoa > Chordata > Aves > Passeriformes > Tyrannidae > Lophotriccus > Lophotriccus pileatus. Next base: position 96,733,325 of record JAWWES010000081.1, on the reverse strand, counting down.
TAGCTTTTTCTTTCTTTGAGACTAACTGCTAATAAATTAAGATAAGTGTGATATTGAGCCAGATATTCAAACCACATTAGGCCATTTGAGTCTGACAAGAATGGACAGTCTGAATTGCAGTGTCCTATTTCCTTAATGATCAAAACATCCTTTATTATTATCATCACACTGTTGAAATTATACGCAGAAGTGTTTACTGATGCACCTACAAAATGCTTGGTGAAATTTTGATCATATTGTAGTACTTGGCAGATGTCCCTCTGGCTTTCAAGAAGTGTCAAGATTTATACATTATTGGGAGAGGTAGATAAGTGATCACTTACAGCATCAAGATGAGAGGTTGTTGCTTTGAGCTGGATACCCTTCCTTTCTACACAAATCACTTCCACTGATTTTCCCTTTTTTGGAAGTCACAATCTGCTTCTTTTAATGGTCATGCAATTAACTAATAAGATGTTTTTAATTGCATAAGCTAGTTACTTAGTATCAGCATAGTCCACATAACCTTGCTGTAACAAACAGTATTCTTGCTCATAAAGATCATTTCTGTGCACACACTAAATACAGACAGTGTTACACAAGATTTACGTTTGATGAAGTACATACGGTAAAATACTCTCTGGAGAAAAAAAGCAAAATCAAACCAAAACCAAAACATCTGTTTCTTCTTAAAATTAACACACAGAATTTCCAAGTTGTGAAAATTAAATTATTATACTTTTCCTCAGGATATGTGACTATCCGTAGCTTTACTGATTTCTGTGACTTTAGGTACAATCCAAATTAAGCATAATCTTGTTTTGAAATATGTTGTCATGCTGATGCTTGACATGTTGTTAACATAGAAAGGGGCAGTAGCAACAAACTGACAGAGAGATTAAGAGTATTAAGATTTTTCTGGTGCTTTTATTGTTTCATACATATCTAATGATGTGAAAAATAATGTTTTACCAGATGCTACTGGAATACAATTTCCTCTGAACTAACAATGTTTCCATCCTGTGGAACAATATCTTCCAACAGTCTGCAGTGCTTGGCCTAGTCTCATCTTATTCAAGTACAAAGAAAGAGGCAATTCTGGTGAATTTCGCATTCATGAAGAGGTGAAGCAAATACAGACCAAAGCTGGCCTCACCTACAATATAGATAAGACTGATGGTATGTGTAGACCATGCTGAATATCACGTAAAAAGGGATATTTTCTCAGACCCTTTGTTCTTGATCAGTCTGTCATCGCCTCAGGAAGGCCATGACTCTTGTGCGTGACCAGTCTGTCAGCATCCCGTTATGGGGACATCCATCTGAGCAGTACACTGGATTGGAGGGCGCTTCGACTACCTTGTTCACACACCAATAGTGTCAGAATGACCCCCTCCCAGGTCCCCACGGATGAGTATGTTACCCACTGCCAGCAACTGCTACTGCCCTTGAAGGACTCCCAAATAGCAGTTTACAGAATAACACTGTTAGTATAATAGAAAGTTGTTACAGATTGAGGTTCAAAGATTGTGAGTGATACTATCTGACTGCAAAAACTTATTCAAAGCAATATACAGATAAGTTCTAATCCCTAACAAAAGCTAACTGATAATAATAATTCGGCATGCATAGAGTATGGTTCTTACCCAACAGGCATCCCTGTGGGGGAGAAGGCTGGTTCAGACTGTCAGCTTACCCTAGAAGTTACAATGGAGTCTTCCCTAACTTCTCCCCATTCTTAACTTACTTTTATAATATTTCTTTATGTTTAGGCAGAGCTTGAGTGACTCTACCTATATATCATGCTCAATGAGGAGTGATTGTACCTTGGAGGAAGGTAGCTTTGGGTTGGAGGTGCACATCAGGATTACATCTGAGATAACCTTGAGATGGGTGTCAGTACTATATCTGAAGAGAGTGATTTCACCAGAGTTTCTGGTTCAAGAGCAAGACATCTTCTATCTCCCTTGGCTGAAAGCTGCTATGTGGCATATCAGCTAAAAAGTACACTGAGTTCCCTCCTCTGCAAGGATTTCAACAGAGCCTGGCTGCTGTGTCTCCACTCTGCTTCAGTCTTCATTTCATCCCCCCTTACCATGTACTGTGTGAGGAAGTTCAGCACGTTGTCTGCATTCCATCCAGGGAGGAGCAACTGTGTTTCCCCCTATAATTCCTGTATTGTTATAACTGTGTCTATAACTTTCCATTTTTTTTTTATTTTTAACAGCCATTCTTTTTCCTACACTGAATGACAGTGTCTTGCTGTCTCATTCTTCATTCTTTCCTGTATATATCCACACTCATCCCTTTCTCTAGCTGGTATTTCCAGTGGAACATTTTATCCTTGTGAATTCTCTCTATATGATGCTTCAGACCTGTGGTCACAGATATTGATTAAGCTGTATAAATGGAGCAATACTAATGTTACTCTTACTACAAAAAAACGATGCTGCAAAAAAGAGACACTCTTGGTCATAGAATCAGACTATCAAGTTATCTGCCCAGCTTTGTCAGTCTCTGTGACACTAGTTGATCCATCCCCCTTTGTCATCTGTTGGTATAAAGGCCTGAAGAGGAACAGAGCACTTTCAATATTTTGGAAAATGAAAATAGGATGGTCACATTTATGTAATGAGTGTTTGGTTTTTGTTTGTTTATTTCAGTCCTGGCATAAGTCTGGAGTAAATCATTCACGAGGCAATGACATCAACAATGTAATTCCAGTGCTGTATATGGGATTGCAAGGAAGTATCAGGAAACAGCAATGAATTCTGAAAATGATTTTGCATTAGAAAGGTATACAAATAAAATATGATTATCATAGCAGTGAGATGAAAAAAAAGCACACAAAAAGACTTCCCATACTTTAATATCATAAGTTTTGTATTCCATAGAGTTTCAAAGAAACAGAGACTGAATTAATTAGCTTAGTTATTCTGTCTCTGAAGTAAGTGTTCTAGTAAGTCCATAGTCAAACAGTGGCATACAAATATATTGGAGGGCTAGTAAACTTTGCTCTGAGGTAAAAGAAAGCTTAACATCCTTCTGTTGAGTATACATACATAAAGACAAATACTTGATTGATATTTTAATATGAAAGAAGCCGTATTTGCAAGTAACCAGAGAGGTTTTGAGAATGTACCTTCTCCTCAGTTAACTTGTTTTAACAGTAAAAGCTGTTTAAGATCTGCTCCTAAAGTAAAATATGCATCTTTAAGACCTTACAGTTTAACTGAGATTAATAAATAAAAACTTTATTGACATGGAAAATCCATCTGAGGAAAGATAATTAATTCATCCTATTTGCCATTCAATCATAAGAAAATACGATGGCTCTGTAAATTCAAAAATCTGTTCTCTCTTTGGAAACCTGAAATTAAAGACCCTCACTAGCAAGTTGACTGGCAAAGCAAAGTGTGAGAGAAACTAATGGCCTTGAACAGGCTACCTCATAATGATATCTGAAGTTAATCTGCCATGTGTTTAAGGAATCATCAGGTTAGAAAAGAAAAATCACTTCTCTATTAGAAAACTGAATTGAAAGCAGCTCCGGTAATCTGTCATCAACTTCAGTAGAAAATCAGGTTTCGCTCTATCCCTTTATATCTGTAATTTGATGGTGGATGGAAATAATACAAACCAGTTGATACAGGAAAAAAATTAAAACATTATTAATTTTAAAGGTGACCATGCTGTCAAAAAAAAAAAAAATCAGTGTGAGGTAATTCATCAAAATTCAGGCAAATAAATCTGGACTGCTCATATTTTTACTGAGTGGATCAAAAAGGATGCCAATACTCTGACAGCAAAATTATTTTCTAAAGTAAATGGGATCTCACAGAACACATATTCTACTGTCTGCTTTCCACATGTTTAAGGAAAAAACAAAAAAAAACAGCCACAGAGAAACAGAAAACATGAGTTCAAAGAGCACAAAGAGGACTTTCTGTAACTACAGTTGCTGTTTTTTTTGTCTTGCAGTAGCTCAGTGCAATTTGTGCAATATCATGGCAAGTATTTTGTCCTAGTATAGCAGTGAATTGACCCAGAGAACAATATCATTTTCAGTGAATGAGAACAGGTTCAGATCTTCAAAGGTATTTAGGCACATGACCAATGACAGTTAAAGGCCTCTAAAGGGCTGGGAACAGAACTGAAGGTCATATGTAAGTTTCAACTTTTAATGTTTCCTTTTTTTGATTGAGTCTTTTATCTAGAAATAACCAAAGCAGTGTATGAAACTTTATCTGCACAATTCCCACTAAAACTCTGTAAGCTAAATTCTTTAGGTAACCTCCTTAGTTTTTCTTGGGAGTCTTTGGTAGTTCAAAATGAAGTATTTTAAAATTTCTTATTATCTGTGCCTTCTTTCCCCATGTATTCGGTTGGTGTGGACAGGTTTTGAGGTTGGGGGTGTGGCTTGAGGGGTGGCTTCTGTGAGAAGTTGCTGGAAGCTTCCTCCATGCCTAGCAGAGTCAATGCCAGCTGGCTCCAAGATGGACTTGCCACTAGTCAAGGCTGAGCCATTTAGAGATGGCAGCAACACCTCTGTGATAATATATTTAAGAAGGAAAAAAGTTATTGTGCAGATGTAATTGAGCTCTGAGAAGAGAGCGTGAGAAGATGTGACAGGAAGAACTGTGCAGACCCCAAGGTCAGTCGAGATGGAAGGAAGGATAAAGGGTGCTTCAGGTGCTGGAACAGAGATTCTCCTGCAGCCCATGGCGAAGATCATGGTGAGGAAGGCTGTTCCCTTGCAACCGATTGAAATCAACCTGGGTGCAGAGATCTACATGTAGCCCACGGAGAAGACTCACACTAGAGCAACCAGATGCCCAGATGAAGGCTGTGAAACCTCGGGAAGCCTTTGCAGGAGCAGACTCCTGGCAGGGACCTGCAGACCCATAAAGAGAGGAGCCCACACTAGAGCAGGTTTCCTGGTAGGACTTAAGACCCTGTGAGGGACCCCATCTGAAGCAGGATGCTCTTGAAGGATTACACCCCGTGGAAAGGGGCCCAAGTTGGAGCAGTTTGCAAAGATCTGCTGCCTGTGGGATGGGCACATGCTGGAGAAGTTCATAGAGATCACATGCTGGAGAAGTTCATAGAGATCCCATGCTGGAGCAGGGGAACTACTCTTTTCCCTGAGCACTGGCAGAAACAATGTGTGATGAACTGACTATAACCCCCCATTGCCTGTCTCCCTGCAGCACTGGGGGGAGAAGGTAGAGCCCAGGAGGAAGGAGGGGTGCAGGGAAGGTGTTTTCAAGATTTGTTTTACTTCTCATTATCCTGCTCTGATTTTATTGGTAATAAGTCAAGTCTATGGCGTTAATCAGTGAGTGAATCCCTGTCCTTAACCTCAACTCATGAACCTTTTGCTATATTTTGTCTCCCCTGTCCAGTTATGGAGGGGAGTGGCAGAGTGCCTTTGTTGGGCATCCAGCCAGGGTTAAACCACCACACTCTACATGCTGGCTGAAGAATCATACATCAATAAAGCTGCTTTTTTTACTATTTATTCTTTTTAATGTCTAATCTTTTGATAATATGAACTGATATTTGAAATCAAAGTATCTTGTGTTTAGAAGAATAATAAGTTATATGGGCTTAGGACAAAACTGTAATAGCTTCTGAAACATTCTATTCTTTTTATATTTTTATTACTTTTTCTATAAATAAGAGCCTACTGACCTTTACATTACAAGACAAAGAGCAAATGTAATGGTTTTTAAACATATTGTCCAAGGATATAGAGACATGTTATTTACAACTAACAGGCAGAAGCGTGAGTATGTGCAAGATGACATGATGTTGGACTAAATGGATGTAACTTTAACCAGTTTAGAAACAAGACATGTTTACAAGTGAGTGTATTCATCAGAGAGCTGTTAAGTATGAATTATTAAACTAAGTGCACTTTAGAAAATGTAATTGAATGTGTAAGACTAAAAATATAAATTACAGGCTGCAAGAAAATAAATGTAAGGTATTCCGATTTCTAAAATATATATAAATTATAAGATTAGCATACAACTTAAAGGTCAATAAGTAGTGATAGTACAAAGCAGTGATAGTACATTGGTATTATGGAGGTTAGCCATGATGGCAGCTTGAAATATAAATGATTGGTCACATGATTTTACAGAATTCAGTTGCAACCATACTCCTTCCCTTTTTCTGTTGTTTTTTTTTTCCTCCTCAGTCCCCTTCAGTTCTTCCCTTTTAATAAATGTATTTTGTTATACAACTCACAGTCTCTAAAAGGTTAAAATATAGGAGGTAGTCCCACTACTTGGGTTGCAAAATTAGATTGCAGGAATTGGGTTTGTAATCAGTACTTCTGGTAGCACTGCCTTCCAGATGCAAGCTGCAATAAAATTCTCTACTACTGTTTACATGTGGTCAGAATTTTTCCTCTATTTATGAAAGGCAGGCAAAATACATAAAAGCAACACATTTTTTGATATTTTCTTCTTTTTTCCTGTGTATTCCATGAATTCTTAAAGAAAAAGTTTGCAAGAAACTGTGGCATAGAGTAAAGGTAGAGTAAAACAATGGGCTTCATATCTCAGGAAGTTAATAGTGAATTAGTAAGACCCCATACTTATATAAACTGAGTTGTGAGTGGGAAGGAATAACTAGTCAATGATATTTGAAAGACATTACATTGCATCAGGGACCCTATGTCAAATGAATTGTGTTTTGAAACTAGGTCGTACAGTATAAGTCTTCAGATAACTGCTGACCATTAGTGAAACATCTTTTTCAGCAGTCTCAATAAAGGCAAAAAGTACTGAATTAACACACACGGTAAAATATCTTCTCTCTTTCCATCTGATTTCAAAATGTTCCCTTCAGGTCATTTTTTTGAGTCACACCAGTGAAGAAAAGCTGTATTAGCTATCACAGAACAAGATCAAGAAAGCTTTAGATGTTAATGAACTGTTAATTCAGCATTTTTATTATAGCATTAGAAACAAAAGAAAATAGTTGACTAAGCAAAGACAATTCAAGTTAAGGTCAGTCATAAAACCTTTCTGATATTTCATATGCTACCATGCTCAACTTTCAAAACCTCTAGCAGTTATGTTCAAATCAGGTCATAAGGAATCATTAAACCAAGTGTGTACTTAGAATTTAAATCTAGTTTTTGATGGTGTTCCAATGTCTTCCTTTTTTTTGCACATTTTTCTTTTCCTTTAATTTGTAAGAAGTTGCAGATGTTCTCTATGTAATAATCTCAGTAAAATTCTGAAAGTAACAAGTAACATAATTCTGAAACACTACCATTTTCTAGGCATGTGTTGGTGAAATATATATCATAATAATTTAGGGACAAGATATTTTTGTACATGGAGAGGGCAAGTATGTCTATGAAGTATTGAAATGAAACAGTGAAATACATTATTTTAGATGCAAAAGAATATTTGTAACAGCTGCAGAAAGTAATCTGATATAGTGAAATGTAAGACAAAAATTAGCCTCTGACTTTTTAGTTTCTTACTTCTAACTCATGATGTTGATTGGCTTGAATGAGAAACACAAGTATTTTAATGGAACAGGCAAAGAATTATTTTCTGTAAAAAGGATAGATTTGAGCATGATCTTTAATTTAAAGCAGGAGGGCGCAATAACTCATATGGAAGAAGTAAAAGATTTATTGAATGAAAAGAAAACCAATACAAAACAACCTCAAATATGTCCAAAAGATTATTAGGAAAACAAGCAAAAAATATGGAAAAAGACTGTGCAGTAAATTTGCCTATGATGAAATTACAAGGAAGTACAGAAACACAGTGAAAATAGTCAAAATACAGTTAAGCTGAGTCTTTTAAAGAAAATTACACCTGTCAGTAAGAGAGATAAAAATAGAAGAGGGTCAGCAGGGATAGGAAACAGAAGAAAAGTGATACTAATACATGCTCAGAAAGGAGAAAATATCAAGGTTAGTCTATTCCACTTTCCAAAGGAATGTTATTGCCTCAGATTCTTTTTTTTTTCTGTGACTGCTATACAGAAATAAAAGGTAACCTATGATTAATTTTTATTAATAATTATTTATTAATATCCCCAAAAAAACCCCACAACAATAAAAAGGAAGCAAGTTACAGAAATCAGGATCTCTGAAATGGAATCAAAACTTAGAATTCATACTCTAAAAAAATCAGTATAGTCCCTTAGTCTCTGTCCTGAAGAATCTACTCCTTAAAAGAATCATCACTTGAAATTGAAAGTCCAGTATTATGAATGAATGATGGCAATACTCTTTGAATGAAGAGAAGAAAATACAGCATCGTATGTATATAATAGGCCTCTGTGCTGCATAATGGCCTCAAAACATATTTCAGAGAAAAAAATTAACAAATCCATGGAACTCTGTAGACCTTCGAGTAAGTTGCAAAATTATTATCTAGCACACTAAATTCACTCCCTATTTTTTTTTCTAATACATGTGTATGCATATTTTGTAACATTTAATCCAGTAACCCATTGTAGTCAATTTCAATATATCTAGACTTACAAAAGCACTTCATACAGTTTCCTATAGAGATTTATATTTCAAATAGACTGACATTTATTAGAAATTATTAATAGCTAGGCAACAGGAACGTGACAAAAGTTGCATTGAACAGGTCAGACTGGGATGACATTAGACAGTGATTTTCCTCAGTCATTTTTTGGGGGTAGATATACTTAATATTTTCATTAGAGACTTTTACACAGGAAGTTACTGCGTATTCTGCGATGTGCAGGTGTTAGAAAGTGGAGAGTACTATCCGTACTCAAGAAGACCTGATCAGTAAGTGGAAGAGTTGGATCAACCTGTGAACTAAAGAAATGGAAATGAAATTAAATTAAATAACAAAAGTTCCAAAGATATATATTTGATTATTAATGAGAATTTAAGCCTATAAATGTAAACTATATCCTTTGTGTGCAGCAAAAGAAAGGAAAATTTGAATACATTGGTGTGGTGGGTTGACCTTGGCTGGATGCCAGGTGACCACCCAGCTGCTTTATCATTCCCCTTCACAGCTCAACAGGGGAGAGAGTAAGGTGAAAAACAATTTGTGGGTTGGGATAAGGCAGTTTATTAAAGCAAAAGCAAAGGAAAGCTTGCGTGCACAGAAGCAAAAGGTAACAAGGTTTATTCTCTACTTCCCATTAGCAGCGATGTCCGGCCACTCCAGAGAAGCAGGGCTTCAGCACATGTAATGGTTCCTCAGCAGGCAGCCATTGGAGACAAAGAATGCCTGTCTTCCTGCTCCTTGCCTTAGCTTTTATATCTGAGCTGACATCACACGGTATGGAATATCCATTTGGTGAGTTTGGGTCAGCTGCCCTACTTGTGTCTCCTCCCAGGATCTTGCCCTCAATTGCAGGAATGTTATAGTGCTGATGCTGTGCCTGCCCTGCTCAGCAGTAGCCAAAACACCAGTGTGTTATCAACACCCTTCGAGCTACCAATGCAGAGCACTGTGAGGGCTACTGTGGGGAAATGAACTCCAGCTCAGCCAGACCCAATACAATTGGTGAGTAATAGGATGACTGCAACATGGCTGTGAAAATGCTAATGGTATCCCAGAATGCATCAAGCAAGGAATTCTCAGTATAGATAGAAAAATATTGCTCCCGTTTTGTAACATATTGTCAGGACCTTACTCAAAATATTCTATATAGTATTACTTATCTGATAGGATGAAATTTACCTGAATTAGATGCACAAGAAAACAATATGGATGACTGAAAATGGAAAAGTCTCTATGAAATCATTAGAGGAGAAAGTAAAACAAATGTAGAGGGAAGATTATAAGTGTGAAAATATAAGAAGGACAAGAATTATCTCCTTTAGAAGATGCTGTTCATCTCCATATGGATATGACTGGATCATGAATAATGGTGTCATCACAATCAGATGTTTCTAAATAAGGTGCTGGGGTAGCCTTTCTAATATTAACACTGAAATTGAAAAGATTAGAGAAAAAGGGATCATGTAAGACAAAAATACATCAGTCCTATTTCTCATAATAGAAGATTATTCAACTCATTTAAATTTTTGAAGTCTGTTAAAATAAACTTAAATGTTTCATTGATCAAAAATTCGCACCCTGTTTTTTGGTAAAAAGTCATCACAGACTGACTGGCAGAAAGCATTTTAAATTTGTTTTTGTGTTATCAGTGTCCTTACTTATATGGCTTCATCTAACAAATGCTCACATTCTCCCTGTAATCTAGGACAGTGTCAATGTCCTTGATATTCTCAGCTATATTTCTGTACATTTTTGTAGCTTTTGATCTGACTTTGAAATACTGAAATCTTTGGTTGGTTGAAAGAGCATAGTGTTGAGTTAAGGTTTTCTGGTGCCCATCCAAGAAGATGCTGTTCAGTCTACAACTAGTGAACACCGGCTTCTATTGCTATAGATTTTTTTTTTCCCCTACAAGCTCTATTTCTTTATTTAATTGCATTTATTTATGAGTTTAAGATGTATTATTGACTCTTTTTTCATACATGATAGCAGAAGTAATACCACATTTTGTTTAATGTTGTTTTTTAAGGTCTTAAAGTAATAGTCTGAGTCTGAAATTTACAATTTTGATATCGTAAAGAACAAAATTCTTGATGTTAGACTGACTTAAACACTAACAAATGCATATACCTACAAAATCACTGGGTTTAGTTGAAGTTACTCTTTTTTTTTTTTTTTTTTTTCCCTTTACTGACGCTATCTCACCTTTCCCAGTTTCTCTCATTTCTGGCTGACTATCTGAAACTACCTGTTATCATTCCCCTACTGTATGTCACTCAAGACCACTTTTCCAGAAGTTAATTGGGAAAAAACAGCTCACCCTGGCAGGAACAGCCTTATGATATTTGCACATAGGAGTCTTTATCACTAAGTTATCATGACTATAATGCTACTCTATATATATCACTGTACAGAAAAGAGCAAGAAATTCAGAAAACATCTCCAGTATTTTTCTGTACAGCACTTCAGATGAGAAATGTGGAAAAAAAGAAAAAGATATTTTGTTAGATAGGAAAAAAAAAAAAAAGGTAAATTGAGATTAAGGAAAGAGAAATTCATATTTTACTGCTGAAGGAGTAAATATAATTTCAATCAACTGCTTTACTATTTTTATATGCCAAAAAAACACAAATATAGACCAGCATGGAAACAGACTTGTATGACCATATTTATTTTTTCGTCTTAATATTTTTCTTCTTCACTGCTTTCTCTGCTCTATCATGATAAGGAAGTATCAGAAAATTATGGGTTATATCTTCTCAGTTATTTTGTTATCTCTTTTAAAGCATTAATTTTTACATAAGAGCTTGACAAAATACATATTTTTGAAGTAAATATAATTCGTATACAGGAAGCAGAATGCCTTATAATATTAGATTCACTGACAGCTGAATCATACTACCTTTTAATCAGTAATGCAACTTTTCCCCCTAATTAGGGAAAGGTCAACGTAGAACAGAAATAATAATCACAGTGATAAAATTTCAGATTTGTATTGTGTGCTGTGTGTGAAGAATTCAAGGTATTTTTTGAAGCTCAGTAGCATTTAGCCAGCTATTAGAGCTGTAGTGGCACAGGGGAAGCCAAAAATCAGGGCATAGAAAATTTAAGTGACTTACCCAAGGCCACACAACAATTCAATTCCAGTAACAAAAATAAGATTCCATAATTTAAGTCTCCTTCTTACCTAGCTATACCTCATTCCTGCCAAGCATCTGTCTTACAGACAAATACCCTTGTTCTCAATTGTGAAGTGAAATGAAAGGAAATGAAGTCACCTTGTGCGATTTTATTAGCTGACCTGTCTTAATGAAATATTGAATCCTGTAAAGATGGTGCATAGAATTTATCTTTCTGGTCCTAAATATGTTAATAGCATTCTTTTTCTGCTGTAGAAATTTTGGATATAACAGAAATGTGGCAGTGTCAGCAAAGGTACATCCTTACCGGACCATCTTCTGCAGCTGGATAGACTTCAGAGTGAAAGAGAGCAGATGTGATAGCAAAGGAATGACTGCATTAACAGCTTAAATAAAAAGTAAATTGTATATCAGACAGAAATGTGAAGGAAGTGAAATACCTTCTATCTAAATATACACATGCAGTCGCAGCTGTTTCCGAGGTAACACAGTGTGCCTTTCTGAACAGTAATTCCCCAAAGCAGGTGTAACTTTCAAGGGATGAGTCAGTGCACAAAGACATTCAGAACCATAACATTTCTAGCACTAGGAGTTAGTTATTTTAGGTGATTTTTTGACTTGACAGAGGCTTTTTTAATAATTACTATCAAAAGTTTGCCAGGAAAATAAGTGCAGTCTTCAGGCAATCTCTATATCTGCTTCTTGTAGACTGATCTGTAGTTCTGTATGTTAGTAAAAACAAGAACAAAAATAAGTTGATAAGAAAGTCAGGAGGAGCAAGAGGAAGAATGGGATTAAAATTTCACTGCCTGACAGAACAGTTGTCTATAAATCTTCTCTGCATCTTTTACCTTTGCAAAACTGGGTAGTAGCCAGTAATGTACAATGAAACGTAGGCAGGGAATCCAATTTTTTTACTGCCGGAAGCCTGTGTAATTTCTTATAGCTTTTCAGTTTGCATGTAAGATGCCACTATTCTGCTCATATTCATAATTCTTTGCATACAAGATAGTGATTACTTAAGGCAGTGTGGGATCACACTAAGAAAGACAGTGACCAGGACTCTTATGATCTATACTTAAGCGAGAAAATACAGAATAATAAGTAACACATGCATTTATATGAGTTTTCACTTTTCCCCCGAATGTTTGCAATAACATTAATAAATTTTTAATTATTAATTCAGACAGGTGTTAAAATATTCAAACTGTATAAAATTTTCCAATGGATTACCAGAGCAAACCCATTTACCCATTTACCAAACCCATTTAAAATTACATTTTTGTAGCATACCTGCAAAAACTGCTACTCGATCATCTCTGCAGAAGACCTATCTAAAACCTGCACACAATTTTAGAAAACTAGATTCGTTCTGTATAACTTTTTGATGTTTTTATGTACCTATTAGTAGTACTTTGCTCAGAGTGCTAGTGGACTAAAGTATCCATCAATGCATGGAATTAATATGGAACATCTACCTGTTAATGTTTTATAATCTTTGAGTTCATCTTGCTGCACCTTAGGCAATTTGTCACATACTCAAAGGGAGGTTTACAGTGAAGGAATGCAGGTTTGCAGTTTTAATGGGATTTCTGTTCTTGTTATTGCGTGTGACCAACACATCTGTCCTGGAACAGGCAGCTGTCACGAGTATTGAGGCCATGCTGCTGAGAGCACAGCTGTGTTGGGCAGGGCATGTCTCCAAGATGAAGGACCACCGACTCCCCAAGACTGTGCTCTATGGTGAACTCGCCACTGGCTGCCGCAAGAGAGGAGCCCGAAAGAGGAGACACAAGGACTCCCTAAAACAATCCCTCAGCCTTGGCCATATTGATCTTCACCATTGGTCTACACTGGCCTCCAATCGGGAGGCCTGGAGACAAACAATCTATAACACTTGAGGAGAAGAGACAACGCAGAAAGAATTGCGTCTTGTCGATATCCCCTGGAGAGTCTTTCTGCTGTGCCTTTTGCAACTGGACCTGTCCGTCTCGCATTGGCCTTTTTAGCCATCAGCGCGCTTGTAGCAAGCGTGAGTAGAGCCCTTCCCAAATCTTCATTCGCGAAGCCTAGCCATGATGATGATTGCATGTGGTCCCACAAGAGCTTTTACAAGACGTGATTAACTCTTTGTTTCTCTTTCATACTTATATTTTTCATTCATAGATCAAAAGTAGAAGTCTACAGGCAAGGAAGATATGACTGACTGCAGCACTATAATGGAGAGTAGTCATCTATCACTTATGCTCTCCTATTCCTCCCCCCGCCTCCCATTTTACTCATATGTAGTAATAATTGTAGTTCACATGAAACTGCAGCAGATATAAAATATCCATAATAGTTCTGCTAATAGTTTTGAGAAATAAAAATATATTTTTGTGTATAATTTCTAATACTGCATCAGCATTTTAGGTAAGAAGTTGATGTCATTCAAAGAAACATTAAAAATCTGGAGAGATATGTCAGGACATAGATGAGATAAAGAAGTTAATATCCACAAGAATATTAAGAATGGCTATAGTTCAGACTAAAGGCCCTGTAATAAAAAGTGAAAAATTAATGTAGAAGAAACCTAGAAAGTATGGGATGTGCTGAAAGGTCCTCAATAACTTTCCAGCCTTAAGTTGAGAATTGCTATTCCAGTACAGCAACTGATATGTCCTTGTCTGTACTACCCAGATGAAAATTGAGAATGGAAAGTGCTTTCACATCTCTGGGCATATGTATTCTTCTTGCCTTTTATCCCAGACAGACTGTTTTCCTCAAAACAATCTGCCTATTGCTGTATAAGAATACTGAACTTCAGAGACTTCATATTCTTTGGTAATTATTAGTTTATTTGTCAGAGAACCAGGGATCATTACAAGTTTATGCCTATTCCTCAGCTACCACATTTGACCAGGCAGTAGTGGTTACTGATTTCCACAGTTTGCTTAAAAACTGTGCAAAAACCATGCTATTGCATTTTGAAAGAAGACTTTAATCTATTAGTTGACACAAGAGAAACAGAAGAAATTGGTTCTGCAACTTTCAATTTTATGGAATTGCAGTAAAATCATTCAGATTGGTGTGAATGGATAATGAATAGGATTTTTCTGCTATAGAATCAATGGAAGAAAAAGAAGAATGCTACACCTGTAAGAATAGCATGTTGTGTTAGCATGTGGATTGTCCGGTGAACATCAAGACCCACACACACTTATGTGTTGATTTTCAGAACATCCATATCAATAGATAAATAACTGAGAAAATTCTGAAGGCTCATAGAGGTTGAACTAGATGGAGAGATTAATCTCTGAAGATTCCAACAGACACATGCAAAATGGACATGTACTCATCAGCCTAAGAAAAACTGAGGAGATGACGAGTCACTCATGTTCCTTGGAATCTGTGTCATCCTGGGACCAATTACTGTTGTACAAGCACCTTGGTCACTGCATGCTGAAGAGGATGCTAAAGCACAAAAATCTTGGTGACTGTGAGTACTAATGTGAGTTAAAATAGTTGGTATTTTTTGTTTAAGTTTTTATTTATTTATTTTCATTTGGTTTAGTTTTAAATGAAATCATTTTTTCCTTTCTGGAAGGCCTGCACTAAGTTTTGCTACACTTTTGCTACCATGTTCTGAAATTACTTCCTACTTTGTCTATGTCTGTTTTGTTCTTATTTTGTACTTCATCATATATTCTCCTTCTGCATGAACTGAAAACAAAGTAAGACAAAACAAACAAAACAACCCCAAGCAACCCAAATCACTAATCAAAATGTAGTTTCTAAAATTTGTTTCACAGATAGTACTTTGCAGCTATAGAAGTTTAGAAAAAAGAATGCCAAAAACTGAAGAACAGCTAGATTATGAAAAACTTTCAAAAATATCTCCCTTAACAGAAATTAAACAAGATGCCTACTGTCAAGATGCACAATTCAGTCTGGCTCTTGGTACTTGGTAAATCTTACAGAACTCCTGAAAATTGTATGGAATTCAGTAGAGGTTCAGTGGTTACTTTGAGTTGGTGGCTATGTGATTTCTCCATCAATGAAAAACTGAAAAACTGGAAGTGTATCAAAGGCATAGATTTGTGAAGGAAAATTTCCCTTACTGTTATAAAACTAGAAAAAGATGTGAAATAAAATACATGTACAATGGCTTTCACAGTATAAAGTGCAGCTCTGGTCTGCACAGCAAGCCAGGTTGGAAGGCCAGTGCAAAGGGGCAACCAAGGTCACTCTTCCAATCAGCTTTTGGGGACATCTTGTTTCTAAAGGGGGATGCATAGATAATGTAAATTCTGATATTAGGGATAACTGTATCAAATCATGAAGGGTTGACTCCAAAAGAGGACTATCTGATCCTCTTGAGCATTGCAACATGCCGGAGGAAGTAGGAAATAGACAAAAGTTCCATGTTAGTTCTGGGAGTATAAAGTGAGAGGAAGTAAAAATTACATAATTAAATACCTTTTTTCTTTAAAAAAAAGTTACAATTTCTAATGAGTCAGTTATCTCGAACTCTACAAGCTATAAATGAAGTCTGTATGTGAATGTCTCACATTTAACTAGCATGTGACAATTTGGAATGTTAGCCATCAAGTGCCTATGTGTCCAAATAATTTCAAAGTAATTAGAGCCTCCTAAATATTAGTTCAGGTTAGCTGTTTATCGCTGCACAGTTAGGATTCTTCCATAGTGCTCTTTACTTTAAACACCACTGGTATTTTCTCAGTAAAAAAGAGGGAAAGAATGAAGGAAAGAGACAAAAAGGTAGGGAAGAAGGCATGCAAGGCTTAACAGGTAATTCCGGGTCTTTTTTTTTTTTGTAACAGCTAGGAAAATTGAGGCGGGGGAGGGTGGAGAGGGAGAGAAGTGCTGTTGTTTTCAGTTTCAGCTTTTGCTTAGATATTTCTGTGATTTAGTTCTGAATAATGTCAGTGGCTTGATCCAAAGGCACAGAAGCAGTCATACTGACTCCATTTCCACCACCTTGGAACATACCATTGACAACCAGATATATGGACCAGGCACAGATTTAGTCTGATGTCCTGAACCTGCTATTTTCTATGTAGAATAAAAAAACAGATGAAAACTAGAGAGGACCTGCAAGTCTGAAATTTAGCTTTGTAACCAAAGAAACAACTGCAGCAGCATTCCCCAGCTGTGCTTATTACCACTGCACAACAGTGATAATTACCAAATTTCTATATTTATAGAAAACTGATGCCTCATGAATATCCAGCTGCGCTTTTATCTAAGTATAATATGTGACCATTTTCTATCAATATGGACATTTGGTAGAAGAAGAATTACATTTTTTTTAGTTGTTAAAATGCTGGATTCAGTTATGGGAATGTTTAATTATTTATTTATAATACAGGAAAATTCTGCCTTTCAGGAAAATCAATATGACTCTTTGCCATTTTCAGTGAACCCATCACTGATCATTTAGTGATTTTTTTATCATGAGGGCTACAGAGAGATTTTTTTTAGCAGTATGTCTTGACAGGAAACAAGCAGATTATCAAAGTTTTCGATCATGAAGACTAATATGCATAATAACTGACTATGCAGACGATAATGTTGGAAACAGTGGCACCAACAAGTCTGTCAGTGGTGTGGAGCTGCACAGGTAGAATGAAACAGAGACATTGATTCAGATGAGATAGGTGGAACATTTCAATTATTTATCTGCAAACCGCTGCAGCAGCAGCAGCAAACCCCTGACAGAGCATAAGATGGTTAACTTTGAACTTGGAATAGATCTTATAGTCACCAAGCTACCTCAGAGGCAGAAGGCAAGTTGTCGGTAATTAATGGCTTGTGGATTTAAGAAAAGAGCAAGGTGTCAGCATTTACTTAGGAACATACGTGGGACCAATCTAGCTGACAACTGCAGGGAGTTTTGCAAATGTTTGCAAGAGGCATCTTAGGGAATATTCATCTGAGAACGACTATACTTATAAATGGATTATGATATCTAAAACTCCACATGCCTTTTATTGTCAGTTCTGACTGCTGTCTTCTTCCATCTTGTCTAATAAGATTTACCTTAAAATGTTTGTCCTATTTTAACAACAGCAGCAGCCAAAGAGAAGAAAAACAACCAACCCCGTTTTTATGTCAGAAAAACACCTTTCTTTTTATTAGTCCAAATGGTTCCAAAGGCTGTTTTTGTATAGTGCATGATGTGTATGTGGGGGCAGTGGCTGTATATAGCAGAAATACAAAACACTGGCAAGGTGGATTTCAGTCTACTGCTGATGAGCTGCCTTCCTTTATCCCTATTCTCTCCTCAAAATAAACTGCTAAGCTTTCAAATGCTGTCCTGTCTCCATGTAACCACTTGACTAAAATGGATTTTAAACTTTTCACCCATTATTCACTCTTCTTTTTCAAACAGCACTGAGGGAAACTAAAGCAACAAAAAATAGCAGAAATCACAATGTCATCCAGAGAGGGGGAAGGGGAGAACTCGGGAAACTGAATTGCTGCTTAAAATGTCAGCAATTAAAACTAATTGAAAACAATTAAGGAACTCTAATCTTCTTGTTCCTCTTCAGTGTTTATTTAATTTCAATAACGCTACTATAGTAACTTCATACACAGGCTTAAAACATGTTGAAAATGATCTGTAGTTTCATTCCTGCTTCTTTGTAGGATGGTGTCAGGGCTCCATGGGAGCTGGGGGCCATGAAACAGCAGAGCCTGGCAGCCAGGGTCCATCCTACCAACCCATTCCCTAATTTACTTTATTACTATTATTATTATTATTATTATTATTTTACATTTCTTTCTTTTTTTGTTTTCTTCTATAGCCAGCACTTTTCTCCTTTCTCCAGCTGCTGTTCTTAATGTTATGCCTGTGCTGGAATCAGAACATGGAGTGTTACTTAGCAATAGCTTATCCTCTCCGTCTTGCTTTTTTTGACTCGTTTGAGCAATGAATTTTCTCTAGTGGATATTTGCTGTCTCATCAAGTCTTCCTCACTTTTAAAATGTAAACTACTTTCTCCTGTCCTTTGATTCCTTTAATTTATTTTTGAAATTTCATTCTGAGTCAGAGCATTTCCTCCAATCAGCTGGTATGCTGCTGGGCTTCTATTTCTTTTGTATATTGTGTCAGGTGCAGACACATTTAAAGTTGCTCTTGTCAGCATAACTTTGAGCATTACAAGACCTAGTTGTACGGCACAAGACTTTTTATTTCACAGTACAGGCTGAAAGTAACCTAATCCCTTTTAAAGATGAATTACAGGTGTAGCAGATTGGTGAACGTGGGCTAAGCACTCAACCTTCCTCAATTCACAAAAAATATGAATACATATAAGTACATATGACTTGCTAAAATGTTGGCTTTTTAGCTCAAGCTGTAAAAATTCATGTTTATAGGTTTGGAATTTCCCAGTCTACCTGCTGTCATTATTGACAGTTTTTCAAAACTCCTCAGGACAAAATTCTGAGCAACTTGATCTTGCTTTGAATTTAGCCCTGCTTTCTGCAGAAGGCTTGGCTAGGTGAGCTTCAGTTTCCTCTGAACCCGAAGTTATCTGTGCTTCTATGAATCATAATGAACTTAGTAAGGACATGCCTCTCTTCAGTATTGATTTTACTGTTCATTCTGAAAACCTCATAACCTTTGCTCAACTTAATTTGTTTTTACCTTAGATTTTAAATCACTCTCTGAAATTCTATTGCATCTTACATTTGGCATTTAATCTGATACATTGTTTTATTTTGATTATAAATTAATATAAGAATATAAGAAGTTGAGCAACAATTAGTATATTTACTTTTTTCTTCTTCTGATTTCCAGAAACTACATTATTTGTATATTTTGCCACATTTCTTCCTTTGTCCCTCATATTGCCATTACTGTTCTGTGAGCAGTCACCTCCATTTCATCAGCTACTAGTGAGAGCTGTCATTCACAAAATCTTTCACAAAAAGTTATCCTTCTGGAAACTAAATGACATCCTAGCAATTTTCTTAACAAACTATTGATTTTCTTGTGCTTTGCTTTTTACATTAGATGTAGAAACTTCATACTTTTGAAGATATTGTAACTAGGAAGGCAATGAAATAGGTATGCTTTGCACCTTCATCCCACCATCTTTATGTTTCTGCAAGCTTTTCAACTCCTTTTAAAAATTATCTTTGCCAAACAATCAAGTCTCTCTTGAATGCATAAGTCTTTAGAAGCCGCAGCAAGACTAAAAGAACATTACTGTCTTCTGCTCTTGGGACACACCGATAAATCAGTTTAGGATTATTTTCTGAACTTCTATGAAAATTGGAGAAAATATGTTGCAGAATTAAGTTAGGAGGAAATAAAGACATAATAAAGAGCTCATTAATTAATTTCCTTATTAGGTAATCTCATTTAGTATGTTTTCATATCTTCTCACACAAAGCAGGTAACTATTGAATGTTTTGGTGCACTCCTAAAGCTATGTAAGAAAAACAGGCATTTCCTTTTTGAAAGATAAATATTGAAGAGGTTCTTACAGATGAGCTGAGTATGAAGAAACACTTGTTGTGTATGGAATTTGTAGAAATCAAAGTAGTGTTTAGTTCTCAGTAAGATGTATGGGATTAATGTTTATCTTCAGTAAATATGAGATTAATAGGTTTCTTGTACTTCCCGTACTTTGGAATTCAAACATTTTGCAAAGAAGTCTACTTGTTTGGGAGAGTAAATAGATGTAGGAACCCAAAACTGTAAATGCTCTTATTTTTTTGCACTGCCTTATTCCTTCATCATTTTTGCAGATGAACATGTTTTACCAAATAACTATCCTCTTACATGATCACATGAAGTAGTTGTATTGAGAGTGACACATTTTGGGTGCAAAAAATAAGCAAATATTTTAAATGACTGAAGGCTGACAAGAAAGGTTATTGTTTGTTCTAGGTGCAAGCAGTGAAAAATAATAATGTGATAAAGCTGAATGGAAGTGTTGCAAGTAATTTTGTCAATAACTCTCACTTTCCAGTTTCAAGATGCAGCATGTACATACATGTGGAGAGCATAGAGTACTATCTCTTGGACTTCTTAAAAATCCCACCTTATTTCTTTCTGTTCTGATCTTCTGTTAACAGCAGTAGAAAATCACTATCCATTTGACATATCTATAAAGCATTAAATATATTTTTATAAAATATAAGAGCTTGTATTTGACTAGAGCCATGTTTTAGAGAGGGCTTTTTTATATTTGTTGCTATATTTACTTAGATTTCTGGTCTTGCAAAACTGTTCCCTTCCAAATGTGTGGAAGCTGTGAATGGTACCTTGTTTCTTAACAGCAGCATGAAGTTCTTATGCTCATAGTCATTGGATCGAAATTGAAAGGTTTATCCTTATCTTGAAAGGATAAGGCTCATATGATATACTGTAGAAGAACACTATGCAAAGATTTAAATGTTGTCTTGTAAATGTGATGTGAGGTAGATGAATGTTCTTATTAGACAGCATCAGCTTTTAATACAGTAATAAAATTTCCTGTGTCTAGGTGCTGTAGTAAATTCCAGCAAGGAATATTTATGTAAGTGACTATTGATTAAAAGCACCTTCCTTAAGTATTAACAGTGGTAGATCTGCAGCAGAAAATTTTGCAGACTTTCTATCTAATTTCCCCTACTTAACAAGTGTTGATATTAATTTTTTAAAACCATTTTCAAGAGTTATCTTGAACAGAGTGGATAACAATTATAAGCAAAGACAAATCCATATTTGTGATTGAATCCCTCCTCTATTCAACCTCTGGACCCATAACCTCTCCTCATTTAGCATATTCCTTTCTTTTGTCACACAGTTTTCTAGTCAGAAATTGTAAATTCTTTGATTCAGTGTTCCTGGAAAGACAAAAAAACTTTTAAAATCCTTTAATTGTTGATTATTTAATTGATTTTATACATACATTTTAGACTAATCCATACGTACACTAATAAAAAGTAGACAGCTTCTCATCTCCAGGTGCACTATGGAATCTACTATTAAAAAAGGAATCACAGAGGAGAGGAGACCTCAGGAAATATACACTTTGATCATTCCTTCTATTTCCAAATGCACCTCATAGTCATTTAACTTTCAATGACACAGCTCCAGCAGAGATTCTCTTCCTAGTTAGTCTTATTTCTCCTCATTCATATTTAATAAGAAACTATATCCACGTCAAAATTGAGATCCTTCTTAACCACATCTGCTGTAGGAAGTTTTATTAGCTCCTTGTGAGTTACTAGGTTTATCAAACCCCTAAACAAGACTATGAAGTGTATAAACAGTATAGGTCAAAAGTTTATGATTCTCCAAAGGCAGAAAAGCTGGAGTTACTGAATGAAATAGTGAAAATAAACGTTGAACATAATTTCTTAGCAGTTTAGTGAGACAGTGTTTCAATATGTCTTTCTTCTGTATCTGTATCTAAGAAAATGGAAAAAGGGAATACCCATACACGGACACACAAGAAAACAACCCAAAAAGCGATCAAAACAACAAAAACCCCTACAACTGCTGTTGGTGAATAAAAAAGGAATGATGATAACAACTGTCAGGTTGGAGGGAATTAAAAAAAAAAAAAATGGTGTAAGCATTACAAGTTTTCCCCAAAGACCAGAGATAAAAAGGTATAGGAGCCAAATATAAAATGAATGAATACAAAATGTTCTTCTTTGAAGGACAAGATAACCTAACATGATGATATGGTATTTTTTGAAGCCAGTGATTAAGAAGTGAAAATAAGCTGCTTTTGGGGCTGCTGACAATTTGAAGGAACAGAAGCAAGTATCCTGTAATGGATACATTTTTGAAGAGTAAAGTTTAGTATCAGGTAAGACATTTCTAAGTAGTCTGTCATCATTTTTTCTTGCCTTTTGCATGAAGAAAAGTAACATCCCAGAAGTTCCTCAAATCACTGACTCAACGAAATTCCCAGTAGGAATCAGAGGACTATAAAACAGCTCTTTGAGAGCAGGTGAAAAAAAGTGGGTTTTGTTCAGAAAAACTTCAGTCAATGAAGTCTCTTTATTTTTATGCCAACTATTGAAATATCCTTTATAATTTCACTTATGAAATTTCATAAAAATACCTACAGTTTTGCTTTACAAACTTAATCAAGTTGGAGTCATTCAGTAGGAAAGCAGTCCACCAGTACTGTATCCCAGGTCCTGCATCACAGCATAAGATTAGTGCCCAGCCTTGAGGCTTAAGAGAAGTTAGATTGTGTGGACTCTTCCGCATCAGGATAAGGCATATTTGTCCATGAAAAGCTTTAAGAATGGTTCTCCTCAGCATCTCTTCCCAGAAGACATTTAGACCTTTTTATTATCTCTCAAGTTACATTTGTTCTGTCTCAGACAGATTTTTTTTTATTTCTTTTTCCAGGGTGCCCAGTGCCGTCTATTTCTGCACAGCTCTTTCTGTCTTGGTGATATTTTCTCAAGCTGCCATATCCTTTCATATTTAACCCACACTGATTTTAAGTTCTCTGCCATGTTCCAGTTAAGAATGTTCACTTAAATGGAACAGTCACCTGTCCTTGTCATTAAGAGGCACCCTGTATAAAAGATGTTAAAGTCCAAAGACCAGCATATCAAAAAGGTTAACGGCAAATGAAATGGTGCATTTCAGTGTTACTTAGGAACTTCATTAAAATTTAGTACCCATTATTGGTCTTTTTAAGATCCCAACTTCCATTGAATCATCTGATTTTGTCCTTGTAGTTTCATTAATAATTCAAAAACTTTTGTTTCAAACACCTCATGTCAGCATCTCTGTCAGTGTCATGCTAATTGAACTTCACCTGAATGTAAAGGGAAGGAGATCAGCATAGACAGAGAGAGCGAAACCTGAATTCCAGCCTTGCAGTAGAGAACAGTCAGAGGAAAAGTATTTTCCACTGAGGATACCAGCAGACAAAAGAGATTTGTGTTTGTTTTTTGTTTTTTGTTTTTTTTTTAATTAATATTTTATTGTATGATGAATACAATCATATGTTTGTGCTGCAGGGAATATTCATAGAAAGTTTAGCTATAAGATGTGAACTACAGACTATATCATGGAGGCATCTCATAGTGACTCACTGCCTGCTGGTTAGCATAATATTGCCAAACACATTTCAATTACGAGAAATAGAATGGGTAGGGGGAGGCACACAGACAGAGGAAGGGATGAAGAGAGAGATAAACAAAGAGTTGTGTGTGAATCTTCAGGTTCTGATTCTGGTTTTAGTTAGGTTCAAGTTAGGAGAATAATTGTATAGGAAAGAGTAATATAACTTTATAATAAATTCCTATGTATTCCTTTGCACTTATAAAATGCATTTATACACATTCCTTCTGCAGACATGCAACCCATGCCTCTCATATTCTCTCTGTAAAAGGTATTTTTCAAATGATAAATACAAATATTTTAATAAACAGACAAGTTGTTTTCCATAGAATCAGCAGTCTCCAGCAATCTTTTCCCTTCTTTTGTGCACTCAAAATGGAAACCAGTTTATAATTAAGTAACATCTAAAATATTCTTATGAATCCATTAAGATATATGTTCTAAGACAATGAAAAGATTAGTTTCACTTAGTACTGTAAAGGGCACATTCAATACATATGAATCTTGCTCATTGGAGGCTGATTTGCGTTGTTCTTCAAAAATACTATTTTAACAGTTATTGTTGCCGTGTTTTGTTAATTACAGAGAAAAAGTGTTCATCTATATATATTTACTTTTTCTTTGTTTGCAGAACATGAAAAAAATAATTGAGGATTTCTTGAAATGGTATCATGATGATTACTCATATAATATTGTTTAGTTTCATAAATATAACGAAATGTTTTTCTAATTTTGGAAACTTTAATGCAAAAGATACTGTTTGAGTATCTAGGTTAGTCTGCTTGACCATGGATTGACTTTTTGGAGACTTTTACAGTTAACTGACATTATAAAATCTTTCTTCAGTACTGTCACAATTACATTTATCAAAATTTCTGAAAATTTTAGTGTACATAAGAAATTTCACTAGAACAATAATGAACAGAGAAAGTCTATTTATTTCCCCTTCAAATGAGACATGTTTCTCCTACTGAATGTTTTGTTCTCATCTATATTAAAAAAAAAATCTATTTAAAAATCAGTTTCCCCCATATCCTTGACTAATATATGTGCTGAGAATGGCAGCAACTCAAGCCCTATAAAGAAGACTAGCTAATCTGAATACAAGGACTTCTTCAAAAAAGTTGCTGGAAACAAAATGTTTTCTTTTAACTTAGCTTTCAGCTTGTGCCCACACTGCTTGCATTTTCTATACAACCCGAATGTCGTTACACCTCACATACAGACATCAGGTTGCATTGCATTTGAAAGTACATCATCTGCTGTATATATTTTTTTCATTTTCCAATTCTATCAAATGGAACAATTACCTTTGGAGAAACTATCTGAAGCATGCATTAAAAATCACATATAGGGTGGATCCATATGTGTGAAAGGAAAGGATGATTAGGTCAAGTCCTTCAAATAAGGAACTCAGAAATAGAATTTCCTAAGATCAGTGCACCTTTCTTCAGTGGTTTTTTTTTCATGTAAATGGTTTATCTTCATTGTGTTTGAATAGAAACTTGTGAAATTTCCAGAGTAAAATGTGGAGGAAACTGTTCCATTCAGTATGATACTAACTGTTAACGAATGAGTATTTATAATGAAAGAATGACGTTTTCTATGTTGGCCTGAGTTTTGCAAAGAGAAGATGGGAAGTATCCACTGACTAATTTCTGAGAGTTTTGTGAGGTACCTTCATGTGTGATTTATACTTCCTAATCATTCTCTGTACCAAACTCTTTAGGCATTATCTTTTACTTTTTCTTTGTTTGTTTTCCCAAAATACTTTCTACTGTAAGAGAAAACGTGAACCTTAGGGATAAAACCAGTGGCAAAATATGAGAATCTTTGAAATTGTTCACGTGTCAAATTTTCTGTTAGAAAATACAAGTTGTTCATAACTGAAAGTTTCCATGGGTCTTCCTGATTTGTTGACTTTTTTTTTTTTTTTAATTAGTCACAAACAGACTTCAGTAACAGCCACCAGTTTCTGCTATTGTAGCACTTAGGCAATGCCTTTGATTTGGGTAGCTGTGGCTTGCATTGACAGTTATAGGGAAACAGTCCCAATGTCTAAGCTGTTTACAGAATTTGCCAAACCCACTGTGTCTCCAAACATACCAATGAGGAAAAAAAATAGTCAAGAGTCTCAGAGATTAAGCTATTTTGTTCCAACAGCTTTTAAAATGACACAATTTTTTTTTTTTTTTTTTTTTTTTTTTTTTTTTTTTTTTTTTTTTTTTTTTTGTTTTGGTTTTTTTT
>JAWWES010000081.1:96676505-96691306 GCA_035583135.1 Lophotriccus pileatus | reverse complement strand
GCTGTTATCTTCAGTTTTCTCTCTCCTCTGAAGTCTTCCTCCACCATGCGTAGGCCTCTTGTGAGGCACTCCCAACAATAAAACCCATGATACCACATTTTGCAAGTCCCATGGATAACCTTGAAGAATATGTGGCTGCATTATAAAAGAATTTTAGAGTAAAGGAAATGTTCATGCAGATTACTTGCTAATTATGCTTGAAGCCAGAAAATAATTAAAAAATGTAATGCACTGCGGGTTTTTTTGTTTGTTTGTTTTGTTGTTTTTTTTTTTTTTTTTAAGAGGATGACTCCAAAAGATCTCTTTGCAGGATGGTGTAAAGACATTGAAAGTGCAAAATAACTCTTTTATATGAGCAAAGGAGATAAGGCATAAGAGTGAGGACTGTTATTCCTAATGTACTGATACTTCAAGCAAGATTTTATTTGGAAACATAACGAAAAATAGTAACTTACACAACCAATAGCCATACAACATAAAAAAGCCCACAAACAATTACTTTGGCCAGTGGTATTGATTTTCCAGTTACTTCAGTAACAGAACTTTCTTAAGGTGCCCTCCTCTGACAAGTTCCAACTGTTCTTTCTTGTCTCATAATCTATTGTATCCCCTCCTATTGACCTCCAAGCTGTGCAGGAAGCACAAATGAACTCTTGGAAACAAAAATGGTGAAACTTGAATTCCCTGAAAAGAGGCTTGTGACAGAAAACTTCAGTTACAATTTTGAAGAGATGCTAGAATGAAAAAAGACCTCCCTTCCATATATGTACAAATTCTTACCTAGACCCATAGAAAGCCTTGAAGCATGATTCAGTAGGGATCAAATATCACTTCTTATGGTATCATAATACGTGGGGTTTTTTGGCCTTACCAAGAAAAGTCGCACAAAAGAGATTAAATTAAGTAACTTTCTTTTTTACAGATTTGTCTTTACTTCTTGTTGATGCACAGCAGAATTTCAACAAGTCATTAATTCGCTATAGGAATTACTGTTTGTCTAATTCAGTAGCCAAATTTCATTTTACAGGTTCCATGAAGGCTTGTAAAGGAAATGTATCTAAACCAAGGTTTCAAAAAACTTTGAAGCCATTTGTTGAAATAACCATCTTTAAATTAACATTTTTTTCTGGAAAAAAAATTACATCACTGGCATAGTAGTATATATTTTGATGTATTTCAGCGTACCAGGAAGAAGAGCTAGCTATTAATAAATACCTGTCCTTCCTCCCCTTTTTCTGATTCATAATTTATCAAGTTGGGCTGCAAAACTTGGCATAGATTATGCAATTTTCTTTCTAGAAATACATAATTTAGTATATTAGTAAAGAGAACTTGTCTTAGGGTTATGAATTTACTTCAGTGTTTTCACCATCCTCACTTCAGAAAACAAGGACTGAACAATAGTATTAAAAAAGTGAAAATGTTTCAACACTTTTAATGGAATTTTAAATGGTTCTCAAGTCAATAATTTTGACTTTAATCTTACTCCTGACTCTTACGTAATCATTTCTTCCTCTCATCTTGTTCTAAACTTGTCTACTCGTCTGATATCAATAACTACCCTACCTTATCTCCTATGACCCCATATAAGCTGAACACAAATCTAATATGGAAATAAAATGAGACTTATCTAGGCAGTAGGAGAATAAATTATTAAAAATGTACATTGTATGCAATTTTGCACAGCCAATGTGCTTCGGTATGTAATTAAATGTGTTTTTTTCCAGGTTTTAGTTTTAAATGAGACACTATTTGCTCCAACATGTTATTTACACAGACTTTGATGTTTTTGGTCTGATCTGAAAAATGCTCAAAACCTAATAGGTTAAATTGTCAGGTGCAGGTTACTGTAGTTCAGCTAGCAAACACAGAAAGATTCTTCCCTCTCCTACTCCAAGCAGCAGAGATTGAGGTCAAAGACCCCAATTTCTTCATTGAGACTTTTCTGTCACCATTTAAACATTGTATTTTAACCTTTGAGTTTAAAGCATGGAGAAAAAATTACAAGCAAGACTCTCCCTTAGTTGGTGGGGGAAACAAAAGATTTTTGTTCAACTACGGCTTTATAATTTGTGTAAACATACCAAGGAGAAAGAAGTGTTGGCAAACAATAATTGAGGGGAAACTTGAAGTCATGTCCTAATTAGAGCTTCACAAACCTGACAAGTTGGCCCAAAACAGCTGGAAGAGAGTTGGTTACTTCAGAAAGTCAAAAACTTCTTTTAGTACTGGCCTCCTGCAGAATTTAGGTCCACCAACTTCCAGGTTGTCACCCTGTTGATGGAATCTACAGATAAAGAAAAAATAATTAAATATTAACACATTTGTGAGGGAAAGCGAAAGGTGGTGGTGATGTTAACAGATTTGAATATTTTACAAGTTAGAGAAAGATCTATATTCATATTGTGTGAAACACCTGAAAATTATGCACACAGGAAACATAAATCCAAATTCTGCCTGACTGGGATGATAGGTACCTATAATACAGATAATTATTTAGGGGCTCAGGGGATATGTCAGTGTACTCAGAGGCAGGGCTGATATTCAGAGGGACATAGGTAGTCTGAAGAGACAATGAGCATAAATTCAGAAAAGAGGTGTTCAGGCTGGATATAAGGAAAAGCATTTTATTCCTGAGAATAGCTCATCAGTCTGCCCACAGATGCTATGCAATCCCCATCCTTGGAGGTTTTTAAGACCAAGCTGGACAAAATCCTGAGCAATTGGAGGCCTGACCTCAAAAGTGATCCACCTGTAGGCAGGAGGTTGGACAGGAGACTTCCTGAGCTCCCTTGTGATCTGAGCTATCCTTTGAATGTAATTTAAATATAGAGGTGAGACTGAAAGTCAGGTGCAAAGGACACTTGGGCTAGTAGTGTCTTCAAGAAAAACATGTAGAATCATAGTTCAGCAAGTGTCATTCAGTTGATCATATTTCCCAAATCTTAAGTCACTTGTTCATTCAGATTTTGTGCAAAGATGCATATTCATTCTAAACAACTCCCACTGATTGCTTGATTCAGTCTTTACTCAAAGACTGAGCAATTGCAGAATATTGCTTACATTGCCTTAACATTCTCCCAGTTCTGTGTTTTAGAGGGAATTCTCTCCCCCTTTACAATGTCCTGCTCGAGACACCCAATCAAAACCTTAGATTTGGCCTACATAAAATTGACCTCTTACCTTCTTTTACTATAGGCCTTGTATCTGTGTACTGATATACTTTTAGCTCATTCTTCTAATACGGTTCTCTTAATGATTACCAAACACAAGAATTCATCCAAGTGCTCTAACCAGCATGATTATCATTGTTCAAGCAATAGGTACAACTCCTCTGCTAGCCTGCACCCAGAGTAGGTCCAGCACAGGTGGAAGCAGGGTAAGAGGCAGTGTTACATTCTGTTTGACACGATGACCTGACAGCTGGGGAGACTGCAGATTTAAAAGCCTTGCCCCTCATAACTCGGTGGTCAACATACATGCACTATAAGCTTTTGCATCCTCACTTGTTTTAAAGCTGTTGTTACTTTCTTGGAACAGGGAAAAATGTGGAAATACAAGCATCTTTGAGATGGCTAAGGTGACATATTGGCTCAAAACTTACATCATAACCCCTTCCCTCTCTTGTTCCACTTGACTTTCCCTATCAGATGGTTTCGCTTATCTGACCCTCCAGTAAAAAATGACCCAGCCAATTAATTTAAAAAAACCCCAACAATTGCAATTAAACTAACTTTTTAGTACTTCATAGCCTAAAGCAACTGAAAAAGGGATCAGTTGATCACCAGAGCTGGTGCAACCCATGCAAGTGGAGGATACAAAACCATACCTTCTGGTGACAACGAGAAATTATTCCTGTTTAGAGATTTTGTGAAAAGTCAACCTAAATATTTGGTTCAGTTTGTGTGAGGAGCTTGTTAGGCTATTGCAACCTTAGTTGAAATAAAAAGGCAGAAGAAGAAAGATTCAAATCTTAAAAAGCTCACCCTGTTTGTAGAGGTCTACTGACAGCAGTCACTTTTATCCTTTTTTTCCTCTCTCTATATATAATTATAGGTAGGGGTTTGATTTTTTTTCAGACTATCAAAACCACTACTAAGTCTCTTCCCCCCCCCCCTTATTTTGTTTATGGCTTCATAGTTTTCTCTCTGTCTTCAATTTTTTCAGGCCACTTTTCACTTCCTTTCCCTCCAAAGAATGCTCATCATTAGACTGGAATGTGTAGCAGATTAAGAAAATTTAGTGTTCTTTTTGTTCCGTGCAAAAAGTAAACACATGGAAAAGTAACAGACACACGAGACAACTCCAGCAGCTAGTGGGATTTCAAGCACTGGATCACCTGACTCTTTCGGAGTACATATAAGCAGTGATATTATAAAACTAATGCCAGTTTTTGTTGCTGATGTTGGTGCTGTTTTCTTTTTTTTTTGTTTCTATGGTAATAGAGCAATCTTTACCACTTAACAGTGGTTGAAGATTGCTCTCCCATTCCTAAAATAGAAGCACTAAAGAGGGCTACAAATTTAGAGCTAAATTCCTCCAAAATACCAGGAAAATTTCTTTGATATCAATGGCTTAATTTTGGTTTTAATAGAAAGTAAGGTGTTGGTAAAAAACATTAAAACATCATTTCAAATTTTAAATTATCTTAGGAAAACACAAGAGTGCATTTCATTGTAGCATTCATTTTAACGTTCTTAGCATTTATATAGTGTGAATTTAAGGAGAAAATCAAGTAAAACCCAGAAGTAGAGAATTTACATTAAATCTATATGAAAAACTCTCTTTTTGATATTTAATAGCTATTAAGTAAAAATTAACATATATAAACTTAGCTGGATATTCTCAAAAAATTAAAATTATTATTAAGATTTGGGAGAAAAGAAATAAAACTCCTATATTTTCTTATGTTTTAACTAAGTTTTAGAGGTAATTTTAAATATATTTCAAATGGTCTCTAAATTAAGGATTAAATAATTTAAACTTTTGCCAAAAGAAGGAGAAAAAAGCATATCAATATCTAGGAGAGAGGCATCAGTAAGAAAAGTATAAAAAATGTAAGCTCTGAAGGCAGCTATCAGAAATACCAATGACATATGAAGTATGGAAACAGCTGGAAATTAATCAGTGAGAATAAATCAAACAAAACCAAAAAAAATCCAGGAGACCATATCTATGGAAAATCAGACAAGAAAAGGAAACTAAAGGAGGAAGAAATGCTAGCATGATATAACAACTAATAAGAGGTAGCATATTTTTAGCAAAGGGAGGTGTACTCTTACTGTTGGAGGAGAACTACTATGTAGTGAAAATTTAATTAATCCTGGATACCAAAATCTTGGATAGGATTTTGATGGCAGATGAAAGGTTGAAGCACAAGTTAGAACACGTTTAATCAATTATGTGAGAAAGAATTATTTATATTGGTCTTGAATTAAGTAATTTTCCATTCTAAAGTACAATAGAAGCCCAAATTGCCAGGCAATTAAAAGGGGACATTTGATATAATTTTAGTCAAATACTTTTTGCAAATATTTTTATTTCTATTTTTCTTATTTTTTTCTCTTTAGACATTTTAAATTGAGTATTGTTAACAGAAATGAAATGAATTTTGACTTAGATCAGGCATACTCTATCATTCTACAGTTGAACTGAGTGTAACTCTGACTCTATATTTAGCTCTTGGTTTGTAAAAGCCAAAGCCTTGAGAAAATGCTTCTATGATTAGAATCTAAGGAAGAAAATTAAGGTAATGTCTACTGGACTTCCCCAAGAAAGATTTCATTTTTGCAGTTCTGCTGTGAGATATGGGATATTTTCCCTCTTTAAAAAAACTTGAGGGTCTCACAGTTTTCCTGTTTGGTTACTTTATTTATATATTCCAGCTCAGCTAAATGCCAGAGCTGTTTATAGACACTCTTTGCTTTTAGATTGTTTTATCTAACTGGCTTAAAATGTCACAATTCTAGTGAACGAGCCACATCATTCACCAGCTGATATAAATGAACTGTATATTTATAGTATGCTGACCTACGTCTGACAAATAGTAAAATTTGTTATACTTTGTTGAAGTATATCTAAAATTAATCCCAGTTACACAGTCAATTTCAGAATGTTAAGAATTTATATATTTTAATGTGTCCTTCTGCCTGGAGAACATGAGAGAGGCCCATTTGATTAAAAGTATTTTAAAACCCATCTACCCATTAACTGCATTGAGTTTTAGATTGGTAAAAAGGAAACTTCAGGCTTGGTATGATATTATTAAATAATAAAATGTAAGCTAAAAATAAGACAGAGAATACAGTATGAATAAATTGAAAATATTAATGAGCCAAAGTAATGAAGATGCATGCATTTTTAATGTTATTTTAAGTAAAAATATGAATACTTTATATGTTCCTTTTAAGGTTTTCTTGAGGCAGTGACTACATACTTATGCAAATTACAGTGAACACATATTTTTCCTGGTCCTGTAGCAGCGCATATGACTACAAATGTCTCTACTTTATATAGTAAATAATACTTAAATTAAGTATTTATCTTCACAATTTTTCTTTAAAACAGAACCTGCTAGAAGTATGTAAAGTGTTTTATCTCTTGTTAATACATAATAGAGTGCACATGTAATTAGGTATGCAGCAGCAGCTTTCTGAGACTGTGGAAATGTTAGTTGTGACCATATATTTGTTTTCAAGCTGTGCATTGACTTATAGTTCTTCTGGAAGCTCTGGTGGAAGAGGCAGGGCATTGTCTCACTGGAAGAGATACATGTGGAGTGTAACCCTCAGGAACGACATTGTGCTCTCAGGTTTCCCTTTCTCCTCTAAGGTGAAATACAATGTACTTTGAATGTAATGAGCCTAACAGGCTCCCAGCTCACACTTTTGTCCCTCAATCTTAAATGGAAAAAGATATGAAGAATTGAAATCCAGGCAGAAAGCATTTATTACCCCTATCTTTCTGGTGAAGTGGAAATCCTGGATTTTTAAATGCAGTGAGCAGCACTTAGAAAGGGACTTGGGTATCAAAAAGCAAGTATCTCAGGCCATTTTTAGAAGCATTTTAAAATTACCTAGTTTACACCTAGCACTCCAGCTTAAGGTTTTCTGTAGTTTCTGTGTCATTTATACCAGCCCTCATGAGGATCTCTGAAATGCCAAATCTATTGTTTAACTTCCTCTTTAAGTTACCATTTACCTTGAGCTCCCATCTAGTATATACATTTATCACAACTCTTTTCTCAGGGTGAAAATGGCTCTGCTCATAGTAGCTTTGAGCTTGATGTGGCTGATCTAGTGCAATCAATTTGACTTTCCCAGAACTTTGTTATTACACCTCATCTGTGAGTTTGTCTTTTCTGCAGGCAACAGTGAATAAAATGATGGCTTGGGTGACCATACTCGAAAGAAAAAGAAAAATCTTACCATTGCTTTGTAAAGGTCTAAAGAGGCATGATGAAGCCTGTGCTGACATTACTGCACAGACTTTAGCTTTAGGACCTTCCCAGAGGAAGATTAATTGTTTTTCATCCAGTGGTGAGTTGACCCCAGCCAGGGGGAAAGCTGTCGCACAGACACTCATTTACTCTCATACAGCAAGATGGGGGAGAGAGTCGGAAGGACAAAAGAGAGAAAAACTCATGGGCAGTGGCCACATATTTTTTCCACAGAACCTGTGAGCAGCTACTTGTCTAGAATAAATATCCCTTAGTTTTATTGCTGACCATGACACCATAGAGCATGGAACGTCCCTTTGGACAGTTGGGTTCAGCTGTTCTGGCTGTGTCTCCTCCCAGCTTCTTGCCCAATTCTGGGGAGAGCAGAGTGAGATAATTGTGCAAGTGCTGCTCAGCAATAGTTAAAACAGAGGTTTGGTCACAAGTTTTAAACACAGCACCACAATGCCTATTATTAAGCAAATTAAATTCACCCTAGGCAAGATCATTACATGTACAGTTGCCTACTGGGGGAAAACAGCATAAAGAATGAATCACCTAATCAAAAATTAGGATGATAAAGCACTATATTCCTTGCCTCAATGCTCACAGTTAAGCTGTCCAAGTCAGAAGCCTTGTTGCACCCTCAGTCTCATACTTGTCCATAATGAAACAAAAAAGGAAAGACTTTGCTCTTTCTCATTTCTTGATTCATAAAAATTAGGAAGAAGTAATAATCTTTTTATGTTTTAAATGTACCTTTCTGTGCTCATTAAAAAAAAAAACAAACAGCAATCCAAACCTGTATTTCTTGCAAAATTAAAATCAGAAATACAGTTATTAAAACAGTGGAAAAAATATAACTTCTGCCCTGTGAAAATTTTAAATTAAAATTATATTCTATGTTTTTAATCAATTATTTGTTTGTTTGTTTCATGTGAACAGTACCAGTAATACTGGAAACAAGTTCTCTCTGGACTTATTTTCTAGGTAAGTCTGAAAAAAAAAAAGAAAATATAGAGAAAATATGGAAAAAGTCACTGCTGACAATTTGGAAAATGGGAAAATAAAAAAAAAATCTATCCTTCTATTGCCTAAAATTAAAACAAATGTTAATTGGTCTGTTTGCATGTGATGTCTTTATGAAGATTTTGATTTCTCTTGAGGCTGGTGGTTAACTATTTAGTTGTAATTTTATAAGTCATAAGACTATTCAAGGACCATTTTTTTTCATACTACTATTTAAAATTTTAATTATGAGTATGTTAGTATGTTTTTTCTCCCATTGCTAATCCACTGAAATAAATGTATCTACATCCTCAGAGTGCACAGTGAACTGAGATATTACTGACAATTTTTAACAACAAAAGCCCTGAGTGGTGGTGAAAATAAACTACCTGCCAATACATGAAGGTCAAAAACATTGTCAGCACCATTATAAAAGCATGACTGTGACCTGATTCATCTTGTGTTTGCCAGTTTCCCAGT
This sequence comes from Lophotriccus pileatus, assembly GCA_035583135.1. Lineage (NCBI taxonomy): Eukaryota > Metazoa > Chordata > Aves > Passeriformes > Tyrannidae > Lophotriccus > Lophotriccus pileatus. The sequence continues at coordinate 96,682,380 of JAWWES010000081.1, read as the reverse complement.
TCCCTTGTGATAGCTGCTCAGAAGCTCTACTTGAAGAGGTGAGAGTAAAAGGGGATTATATTAATGGGGATCATGTAATATTTGCCTAGCTGGAAATCCTTCTGGACCAAAGACGACTTTTTTTTTTTTTTCTCTACTGCTTTTTCTGTGTAGTCCCACAGAAATAGATTCAATTGCTATACCAAAGCCCTCTTTTTTTCCAGGATTGTGGTGGCAGGGGGTATATACCATTTGCTGTATGTGAAAACTGGATTTGTACTATATTGCACTGTATTAGAAGTGACTAAAATTAATTCAACTGCACTAACCCTTTGATCATGTAGCTGGCCTTTCCTTTGTTTAAGCTCCTTGCCTTTTTGACTAGAATTTGCTTTTGTCAGCACAGCAGCAAGTGACATATGGTATTTTTGTTGTTACTTGAAATAATCTTCTGTAGATCAGCTGGATTTCCCAAAAGAGCTTTGCATTCAACATTAGAGAGAGGGAGAGGAGATGAAAGAGAACCCCAAATCACCATATATTCCGTGATTAAAAATCTCAGTAAAGTAAGAACCTCCATTCAAACAAATTTATTTCACATTTTCAGCAAGTAAAAAAGGATGGAATGTGCTCTGTGTTGTAGCAAAATCTTTTGAACCTTGATTTCAGAAGAGAAAGAAGAAAAGCAAGCTGTGTTTGTTGTCAGTGTTGTGGGTTTTGGTTTGGGTTTTTTTTTAAATTGTCTGAGGTATTCATAAACTATTAACTTGTTAGCTGTTGGCTTTGACTTTCTTTCTGATACATAAACAAAAGACCATTGTACATCACTCTGGGTTACACCCTTGCTCCTATATCACAGCAGCTAAATCCTGACCTGCCAATATAATGGAATTTAAATTGACATTATCTTAACACATGTAGCACCTGTGATTAGAAATCCCCAGATATAGCAACATTAAAAAAAAAAGCCAAAAAAGAAAACAAAGAAAAAACAATATAAACCAAAGTCACACACTGGGAATGCTGAAGCTAATATTGTTATTTGGCCTTAAAAAATGTTCTCATTGAAGTAAATGGACAACATAACATAGAAACTGCTCAATAATTTGTATTCAGAGAGAGCAATCTGTGTTGTTTCTGCCCACCAGCACAATACATCATTTCTTCAAATTATTGCATATAGATGGGATACTTTTCTACTGACAGGCAACAAAAAATTAAGGCAGCACTTATGCAGTCAAAGTAGATGAATATATGGGAAGGTTAATGCCTCAAACTAGGTTTAAGTTAGTTCACATTTCTTTAATAATTGCATTTCTGCGTTAAACTTGTTTTAAACAGGAATATGATTCACACTTCCTAAAGGCTAAGTTACAAGTGTTTGATAGAAGACAGTTATGCTTCAAAGCCTATGAATTCAGATAAAAAAAATTACCGTAACTTTCATAAGTTTTTCAAAGGTCAGTGAAGGACTGGAAAGTTGCATGAAAACAAAAAAGAGCTATGGGCAAAATAACTAGAATTGATAATGACCTTTAAATCAATGAAGAATGAAAATCATAAAGTACTTATCCATATGGAAGAGCAAAGATTCTCATAAAAACTTCAACAACAGAATACAAAGTAAAATAGCTCATTATGACTGGAAATGAAGGACTGGTAGTGCACTAAGGCAAAAGATTTCTCTTACACAAAAAAGCCTCTAGGGAAATTTCATTTAAACAAGTAGTATACTTTGTATGTATTTGTGTGTGTTTGTGTGTGCCCGGGCGTGAGCACACATCTCTAGGCTGGACTTAATGAAGCCAAGAGCAATCTTCTGTGTCCTACTGTTGCATAAACCTGGAAGGCTTTTTAGCTTGTGCTCCCTTTCGAAATAAGAATTAAAAATACATTGGAACAAGAGAAAAGTCTTGCCTCATTAATTTTAATTTCCTGTTTCATTTCTGTGTCTGTTGTGATACCTGGCTAAAATGCCACTGTGACATTCTTCTTTTTATATAAAATGAAACTGGTATTTTATATTTTAGTAAGCTTTGACCAGAATATATTCAACAGAATATTAAAGAACATTCAACATGTCAAAAGAATATATTTTAATAATTTCTCTTAGGACAGTAGGCATGATATAACTGTGTTTATTTCCCTGTGCAATCATACAGAATCCACTGAAGCCAATGCAGAGATTTCATTAACTTACACATGATTTGCTGTTGCAGACAGGATTTCAGGATCAAGCGACTGACTTCACTGGAAGCCAAGAAAGCTTATCATCTATGAGTTCTTAGTAATTGCAAAGACTCATTCAATTAGAAAACCAAACAGTCAATTTAAGTAATAATGAATAGGCAGAAGAATTCCTTCATCCTGAACAGCTAAATTTTCTTGTTATAAACTCTCTACTGCATCACATCATTAAACACAAATGAAATATTCCTAGATTATGGAATTCTGCTAATAAAAGCTAGAATCCATCTGTGTTTGAGAACAGTATGTGGAATCTTGAAACTGTTTCTGAGTAGCAGACTAACCCCAAGGTTGAACTGAGCAGTGGGAGGATATTTCAGAGAGCACAAAATAAGAATTCTCACTGAAGAAAAAGTACATATCCCAAGAAAAAAAATTGAAATAGGTTTTTTTATTCTTTTTCTTGTTTTGGTGGAAGGGTACACAGGAAGTTTAGCTTGAAAAAGTAGTAAAACTTAAGAGTTTATCTGGGAGTTTGTGAGATGCAATGCTAAAGAAACAGAAGAAATGAAGTACAAATTTACTATGGATCTCATTGATACTAATGTGTTTTGTTCCTTGGAAGAGAGAATCAGTGTAACAAAAACATCTGCTGACCTTTCATCCTCCCCTACTGCATGCCCAGAAAAGAGCACGAAGAGCTCAGAAAACTTGGTGCAAGTACATTCTTATCTCTGGTGAAAAGCAATAGGGTCCAAAGGAATGGTATGAAGCTGTGTCAGGGGAGGTTTAGGTTGAATATTAGGAAAAGGTTCTTCACCCAGAGGGTGGTTGGGCACTGGAACAGGACCCCTGGGAACTGGTCACAGCATTAAGCCTGACAGATTTCAAGAAAAGTTTGGACAACGCTTTCTGGCACATGGTAAGAGTCTTGGGGCTCTCCTGTTCATGGCCAGGAGCTGGACTCAGTGATCCTTGTGGGTCCCTTGAGCTCAGGATATTCTATGATTCTGTGATTCTGAGACATGCATCAATTCCTTTGTCAGTTCCAGTTTTCAGAACTGGAAGATTGCTGGTTGAAAAACAGCCATTAACATGACATTTAGTTTTTACAGTCCTTCTCTCACTTAAGAAATATTCCCTCTCCCATATATTTTCCTGGCTTTAAACAAAGCATCACTCAAATTCTTGCAGTGTGGACTATTATTAAGTCTTTTACTAGCTATTCAAATGTGGCCAAAGAGCTAGTCCAACATGGCATGTTTCTTTGATGTACAATTGTGCTTTTTGAGTACAATCAATTTCTCAAATTATTGTACTAGAAAATACAAAATGCATTTCAAGAAAAGTGAACAGATGTTCTGGCACAGATTTTTTAGTCCCAAATATAGAAATTCAGCTATTAATTAATAGCTGGAAATAGCAACTAATTTGGCTGAAGGTTTGCATATAGCGGTGCAGGTGCATATTTTTTAGAGTTTCTTATTTAATGAGTATTGTACATCTCCATGTTTGTCCAAATGCAGAATTATTGCAAGAAAGGCATAAGACAGAATGTCCAGTAACTTCTGAACACCAGTTCAGAAATGTTGGATTGTTATCTGTCCAAACTCTAATCAAGTACAGACCAAACAGTGGATGTTTACCGCTGAGGAATAAATAAATAAATAAATAAATAAATATGCTGGCAGCTCAGCTAGGTACCTATAATATTGTTATGCTATATCAGAGCAGTATGCTCTTAACAAAAAAGATATTTTAACTAAAAGAATATTGGATTTTTTTCCTCAATTTTCCTCCCCTATCAAAATTAGAAAGAGTTGTGTAAAAGCAAATAATTCTTATTAGATACTTGTTAGAATGAAAAGGTTGATAGATCTCTGTGTCTCTCTGAATGTTGACAGAAGAGACAAAATAGGTGCAAGGAGGAGCTTATGACTGTCAAAGCTGTCAGGAGAAGGGCACACCTGCTATGAATTAAGTATATGGTATGAATGATCCTCTGAGTTAAATCACTGGGAGGTTTTTTTATTACCAGGACTTCACTTAGCAACTTAGCCTGTCTGCATTCGAAAGGTGCTTATTCAATGTTTATGCTGAAATTACTGTGAACTGTTATCATTTGTTGAGTTTAATGATTCCCTCCTACTGTAATTCTTGCAAGCTTCTCTGCGTCAAATAACTAGCAGATGAGCAGAGCACTGGATGACTTAAAGGTCATGCTGCACACTCTAGCTATATTTCAAGGGTGAAGTAATACATTTCAGCTAGAACCAACTGTATTAATGGCCACCAAAAACTGGCAGATCATTTACGTTATTCTCCCCACCTGACTGAATTCTCCTGTGTCTGCCAGTTTAGTTACAAGTGGCTTTGATATCCTGTACTGAAATGATGACACAAGGTGACATTTTATGAAGGCAATACTCAGATAAGTGAGACTGTGCCTACATCTTCCTACCTCTAACTCATTAGATAGCTTTGGTACAGACTGGGAAAGCACAAAGCAAGCACAGAGAATTGTTATGGGGAGATATATCTAAGAGAGCTGAGTTTCATCTGATTATGCACAGTAAGGAAATAAGAGAAGGACTTGGTACAGTTTTACATCTTAGTAGCATATTTGGGGGTGGTGAGAGTAGAGAGCAGAGTCAAAAGCCACTAGCAACCAGGAAATACCAGCTATTTGACTTTAGACATGGAGAAAGTGAAAGGGTTGGCCTGGGTGTTGAGATCAGTAAGACCATTGACTTCTGCCAATCATGACCACTTAAGTGAGAAGGCAGGAAGAGTCACTCAGCAATGGAGCAAGTCCATAGACATCCAGCACTATGGAACAGCTGAGCCTGACGTGTGTTTGTTATGGAAAGCAGTTTGCCAGGCAGGATTCTGCACACTGACTGATTAGAGAGAGCATCTTTTTCTCCTCTATCCCCAGTGCTGGTCACAGCTGGACTGGTGCAGCAATATTAATGCGTATTCAGTACACACTGCGGGAGCAGATTTTAAAACACCTTATTTACCCTGGTACGTCTATGCTACTTAGAAAATAAAATTTAAAATTTATGTCACCACGTGGTGTAGTTCTGTCCTTGAGGTCTTATTCCTCTTAAATTCTTACATGAGTGTTGATATAATTCACTAATCTAACAGAAAAAAAGCCCCAAAACCAAAAAACTTTTTTCACGTATTCTGACAACTTCGAGCTGTTGAGTCCTTCCAGATACAAATTTAAATTCATCATAAAACATAGAATCTTAGAATTATTCAGGTTGGAAAAGACACTTAAGATTATCTAGTCCAACTGTAAACCTAATTCTGCCAAGTCCACCAGAATTATTTCTCATCATCTGTTACATTTTCATAGGAAATCACGCTATTGTTAATATTCAAATATTCCATAAACAAAATTTTATAAATACTAATACTAATATAACTAATATAATAAAGCATTCACCGAATCTCCATCTCTGTTTTGGGCATTTTTGATGGGTTATGTGATAGACCTGAGTTCTGGTGTATCTAGGTTCTATGTATAATACATGAGATAGATAAGAAACACTTGCTTTTAAGTAGTTATGTACTTATGCTTCATACAGTCCAGACCCATTGTTTTCCTGAACTCTTGACTTTGTAACTTTCTTCCAGTACTATTAATAATAATAAGTAAAATCGACTAGAATTAGGGCAAGAGAATAAGCTTGGCTTT
>JAWWES010000081.1:96665196-96675980 GCA_035583135.1 Lophotriccus pileatus | reverse complement strand
TGTAACTTTCTTCCAGTACTATTAATAATAATAAGTAAAATCGACTAGAATTAGGGCAAGAGAATAAGCTTGGCTTTAAATCTTAAGCTTTTATCCTTCCAAATAGGGTGGCAAACTGTATATAGTACAGGAGATAACCTGGACATTTTTTCAGTCAGCCTTATCCGGACTCACTAGCATATATTTTGATCATCCAAAAGATTCAATAAAGCTGCTGTGTCATTATCATGACCGTTTTTCCAGTTGATTTTAATGGTCATTGGATCACCTCTGCTTTTCTTTGTTTCTGGAGGAACCACAGTAACATATTTATACATTACTGCTTTAGGATAACATTAAAAAGTAGAATAAGGTAAATTATTTTTGATGTCAGTATTTATTTATTGCTCATATAGAGCTTTGAATGCAGAAGAAGAGAAATGTATGTATGTTATTTTGTTATAATTATGTTGAATTTTGTAACTGATGATGCTACCTGAATGACAAATATTTGTGTCCAGACGTATCAATAAAATTGTTATTAACATGTTGATACTATCCTGTTGTTCAATTACAATAGCAATTTTTTTAATTTTTTTTTACCATGAATTTCATAGAATCATAGAATCATGAAGGTTGGAAGAGGCCTTTAAGATCATCCAATGTCACTGTTTAGAGGAACACACATGCTTGTGTTTTCTATGACAGCCTTTGGCTGCACAAAATTGCATTTATTACAGAATTGTAAATCAAGATGGCCTGCTTCACGGAGTGGTATTTTATCTCTGTTGAACTAGTTTAAATCAAGTCCATACTTTGTTTTTGAGATTAGCGTAGCAATCACCAAATCCAGTAAAGGCATATCAAATACCTGGCTTCATTTTCTATATGTGAAAGCTCCCTCACCAGACACCTTTTCCACAGAATCCAACTCATACTTTCCATAGTTTGATGAGACAACAAAATAAAAATTAGTTTTTTAAAAACAGATGGGAGGACATAGCTTCAAGGACTGTTTTCGGATAATATGTGAACTCATTTTAAAGAGCTGATGTGATAATTAAAGTTGTTATATATATAGGTACATGATTTCATTACTATTCAGTTTTAGTAGACTCTGATCAATTCATAAATGATTTTCACAAAGTTAATCAAGATCTCATTTGAAAACTTCAGAAGAAATTTTAAAGCTTGGTAAATAGTACTTAGCCTTTTAGATTAATATGCTCTTCAGTGACTGGTAAGGAGTTCATTCTTATGCTGTAGGCATCGAAGATAAACTCAGGATACAAAGGGACAGTCCTTATCCTTATTACAAATGCTTTATGAGACCTTCAAGCAATCATTTGACTCAAGATTTGTGTAGAGTGAATGCCAAAGCAAAGCTTTTAGGCTTATGAACTATATTAAGTTTTTATGAACTTGCATATACAACTCAGTTTTGAGCTTTGTTTGCTGCATGTGTCCTGCTGCCAATCTGTTATTAAAAGTGAATGGGTAACTGACCTGGGATAAACAGTACTCATTAGCACTGTAACATGTTGAGGTAATTTTGGAATTGGCTCTTCTTTACACAAGAAGTTGGACTAGGTAACCTCCAGAGACAATTTCAACTTTTTTTGTTTTGTTTTGTTTTGTTTTGTTTTGTTTTGTTTTTTTTTTGTTTGGTTTGGTTTGGTTTGGTTTGGTTTTTTTCAGTGATTTCTACATTATTCCACTACCAGTTTAGGCTAAAATTTCAGAGGTACTGATTTTCACCAATTTTGGGCTTTGTTTTCTTTTGTTTATACATTTTTATAGGAAATTCAATGTTTTCATTATTCCTGATGCAGAAACAGCAAAGTTTGAATACCTCCTACTACAATTAAAAAAAGGCAACAGAAGCAAATTCTCATTTTCCTAATAAATTTGGGGTTAGAGAAAAAAGTCAAGTAACATGAAAAGAATTCATTATGTGTTTTGAAATTTTAAATTCAGAACTGAAAAAATGCTAAAGCATTTATCTTAGAAATACAGGCAATAGTTGTGTCAAAATATTTTTTTACTTGGAAGAAAAATTGTTAGCTTTCTTTGAAATGAAATAGTTATATGTCTGTATTTGTATATTTCTTTTCAAACTTTTTATTTCAGCATAAAAGTTATTTTAAAATATAAAGTTTCTTATGTTTCAGCGTGTCTTTCAACCCAGCCAGGAAGAAATCAGTTTTCTTAAAGAAAAAATGTTGGCTACAGGAATGAAACAATCTGTATACACTTAAAGCTATACAATTATGTAACAGACTGTATATTTATAGAACTACAGAAAATATAATTCTTTAATCAATTGGTTATAAAGTAGGAAAAGTTACAGGTGACTTTCTAGAGTTAGAACAAACACTTATTACAAAAATCAACAGAAAAAGAAAACCTGTGTTTTCCACAGATGGAATTTAGATATGTTACACTAATTACTCAGTTGTGAGGCAGGAAAATCAAAATGTAGGTAGTGTCACAGCATATGTATGAATCTATGCTATGTGTATGAAAATAGATGCTGCATGTATAAACACACATATTTATATACATTTGCATATATACTCTCTGTGTTTCAATTTACTTTGCAATATTTCATAAATAAATAGCTACTCATAAAAGCACGCCTTGCACTGACCAATTATATTTTACTGTTTTGGTTTTGTATTGCAAACTACTTTGACTGAAATAGGAATTTCTTCCATGTGAAATCCTCAGGATTAGTTCAGCACAGAAGTGTTATTGGAATACTGGCTGAGTCAGCATGTCAATAAATGGCTAAAAGGAGCACTGTCAGAAGTAAAACGATGAAGTCTAACAAGAGATGATTAAGGACTTGAACTTCAAGACAAACAAACAGACAAAAGAAAACAGAAAATACAAGAACATTTTCTGAAAAGTCAGTTTCAAAAGTTAATGCTGATATTTGGAAATTTATTCATTCAGTGTTTATGAAGCAGAAGTTAACCTTAGAAGCATTTTGAGACTGATCTTTTGAAAAAGACAAACTTTTCATGAACAGTTTTTCCATCCCATGATTCAGCAATAGGAACATCTTTAGGAGAAGATTTGTTACTTTCAAATCTAAGCTAGAGTAATTTTGAAAAATTATTTCTTTTCTATTATTAATTCAGTGAGAGATTTCACTTTCTGCATATTGCCAGTATATTTCTGTCTGATCTCTTTTCTTTTTCTCAGAACTTGATTTATATCATCCTTGTATGTACATAATATATATTTTCCTATATTCCTGTATATTTCCCATATTTCTATATTTTATGTAGCGCCATTCAAATTTCAAAAACTGCTAGTTTTCTCCTTTCAACTTTTTTTTTCACTTATCTTGCCTCAAACAATTCATTCTGCAATGCACTATAAACTTGAAGACTCTCATTTGTTTATCTTATCAAGTGAGTCCACAAGCTGATACAATTTATTCAGTGATATACTTCTTTGATGTGAGGAAATAAATTAGATTGCTACCTATATCTCTGACTGAAGATAAGGACAGTGGTTTCTTGCCAGAAACTTTCAGTTTTGAACACAAAAATACAAATAAACCTTTCAGAAAACACTGTGGCATAAAAAGAGATTTACTTTTGGAAACTGAAAGGAAGTGATCAAGCAATTGAGACCTCTCAAAATTTTGATTAGATCCTGCAAATATGCATCTGTACATTGGTCTTTATTCAAGAAAAGATGCAATGCAAAGTCCAGTTAGTTATGCTGTTGACTGAAATGGACTACTCATTGAAAAAATACACTTAGTGTAATTATTTGATTGAAAATTTTAATACTCTACTGATGATTAATTATTTGTATTATATGTACTTTATATATACATGCACCTTTACACACACACACACATACATATATATATGAAAATTGAATAAAATATACAGAGTAGACTCAATTGTCACACCCTCTACTGTTTATTTCAGGAATTTGCCCTATACTGAAAGGAAGGTATGTATACTTTTCTACATTATGTATTTTATGACACTTTTTTCACTGTTTCAGACGTGCATGATATAAAAAGATGCTGAGAAGTCTAGCAATCAGTAAATTGCTAAATGCAAGTTTTTACCTTTTTCTTTGGAGGGTGTACAATGATTACATATACTTTTGATTTAGACTTTAACAAACATTCGATTATGCATGTATTTTCAGGATCTGAATTTCTGAATGTATATTCAGTGCAGATCAATATATTTAAGGGCATATTTTTTGACCTTATATAGAAATCTAAACATATTTTAGCAGCTACAGTGAGATCTAGACACTACTTTTAACAGTTATCTTAGATTTTTGATTTGAAACTACCTGGCTACTAAATGTACCTTATTTTGAAAAGGTGGTCTTCTGTGTATTTTTGTTATCTAAATGCCAATTATTTCTTATCTCACCAAAGTAACAGTATCAGGAAACAGAGAAAATTATACTTGCACTGAGTTCTAAAGCTCCTGTATATATAATAATGCTCACATATATATATATATATATATATATATATATGTATATATATATAATAAATAATGAAAGTGCATTTCTCCTGACAACCAGATACGGTCTTCAGTTATACTCAATAAATATTTTGCATAATGACTGAATAAGTGTTACTTAAGCAAATGCTGTATATTCTCTTGTGAATCACCCAATCGCCCATCTCAGTTTAAATGGTCCTATTGAGTCACTTCCATCCAACTATGCCAATTTTCTGACCCTTGAGGTCAATACAAAACCTACACTTGCTGAATTTTCTTGTTGCATATACTGTAATGTAGTACCATTTTGTACACTGAAGTGAGCTTGGATTCATGCCTGCACATATATTTCTACAGTAAAAAAATATAACAGCAGTTGACACAGAAAAAACTTAAGATAATCCTCAAAACCCAAAACATACACACACAGATCCCGCCAGTCTCAAGTCCTTTTCAAGTACAGAAAGCACCTATAAAGAAAAAAGAAAAAAAAATAGCCATCTAGAGGTAACGACTTGTATTTCTCCCGAGATGTAGATATCTGGTCCTCCGTGGAGTGGGTGGGCTAAATTCATTGAGTTACTCCAAAGTGATTGACAGTAATTAATGGAGTAATAGCCATGTATATACAGAAAGAAAAATCTACTGGGCCTTTGGGAAACGATCTATAACTTGCAGTTTCCCTATGAGATATAATATCTAAAAAATTATATCAGATTATATAAAGACATATTATGTTTTAAAGTGTGTGCTAAATGCAGAATTATGCACACAGAAGGGAGTGTGAGATGCTTTTAGGTTTATGAGGAGATATCATCAAGATCCAGATTGAAGCATTTTACCCACTTTGTTTTTGTTGCCACCATCCTCTGGTTATGCATAGTTGTGGCCCTTTCACATCATACACAAAATCAGTACTGAAAAATATTACTGATTGAAAAAGACTGCTGATGACTTCACACTGCAGTCCAAATGGGGAGTTCATAGAATACATCTGAGGAGTGTTATTTCACAGTTTCAGTCTAAAGAACTGGTGTCTTCCTGTGTGGTTTATGAGTCCTCAGCTAGTAGCTTCCACTGGAGTTAACAGAGCTGCTACATGGATTTATGCCCCTCTAACAGTCTGGTCTTAATCTCATTTTTAGTAAAAGCCATTAGAAATAAGATAGATTCACATCTAGTGACTTTAGGGTGATAAAAAATTAAGTGTTGATAACAGTGTGGTAAATTAGAGTTGCAATCATTTAAACAGCAAGAAAAAGCATTCCTCCATACTAGAGGTTAATCTACACAGTTTATTCTAGTCTCTTGTCTTCTCTTTAAAGTTGTCAAATAGGAGTAGGAGGTGGAGAGGCTGGGGATAGTGTTTCTTTTTCACTTCAGCAAGATTTTTTCATTCTATGCTTGATTTCACATTGTAAAATTCACCTGTATCTGAGCATAACAAAAGCAATTTACAAATAGTAGAAGTCTGAATCTTTCAAAATGAGATCTGCTTACTTTGGTATATGCAGTCATTCATCCATACTGACTTCACTATAACAGCACAAACTGCATGGGTGAGGAGTAAGAAATAGGTAAATATTTCTGTATAAAGGAATGCTGCACTTGAAAGAGCATGTTATAAGACTCTTATCTTTAGTAAAATGACTCAGTAGCATGTAAAGCAGTGTTTTATCCAATTTAGTATTGCCATTCGGTGTATTCTAGGAAAAATATTAATCATTCAGGTTGCATAAAATCTAAGAAATTTGGAGATGGTGGTCCTTCACATCCAGAACTTATCTTGACCATGAAAAACATCTTGTTAAATCAATGCAAGTAAACTTTTCATTCTATGAGATATATAATGAGTCAAATGCCATATTACAATGGACGTGACTCCCTCCTTTAGAAGGAAGAACAGTCTTAAGCAATGTAAGTAAGCTGTACTTTATAAACCAAGGAGACAGCCCAAGACTGAATACATTTAGCTGTTCAGACACAACCGAAATCAACAGGAAAAGTGAAGGAATTCCCATTCAATATTTGTGCCTAGTCTTGTCCAGTTTACAGCAATTAAAAGAGTGGTAAAATGTAGATAAAGGAAACCCAGCATTTATTGGTGTCTGCCTCTGCAATCAGTGAAAGTATGTATATACATGTATATGTTAGGAATTGAAAAAAAACGTGATCAAATATGTATTTAAATGATCTTCTTGGACACTCATACTCTGAAATCATAAACTTACATAGGACAGCTTCAATCTCATCATGAGAATGTTGTTACCCACGTTTGTCACTCTCAGAACAAAGTTCAATCTCTTCTATCCTGCTTCCATCCCCTTTTTGTCTTTTCAGAAGTTTCTTTTTTAATAACCTAGAATCATCTTCCACATTTTTTTTTCTGGACAGTTTGACATTCTATAATGTCTATCCTTGGAATGATTTTTCTTACTTCTTGACTAAACTGAAGTCTCACAAAGGAGATGTGAAGATGAATCTACCTTAATTCTAAGGACTTTCCCTAAAAATGAGATTAAGACCAGACTGACAGAGGAGCGTAAAGAATAGAAAACATCTCAAAAAAGAACATTAATGTCTGCTTTGTTGAGTAAAGAATACCTTTATTGGGCTTTGTTTAGCAATCTCAGGGTAATTTCTCAATATTTATTCTAATTAATATGATTTGTTTGGTTTTTTATTAGTCAGTTTGGGGGCTTTTTGTTGTTGTTGTTGTTTTTCAGAGCAACTATGACCAGTTTTGCAACATAAACAGTTGAAGAGTTGAAAAATGAAGTTAATTATTGTTTCACACACAGAGTTAATTTAGATGACAGTGCAAGAGAATGGGAAGTCAAATCTTAGATTTTGTCTATGGGATTTGCCTGATGTCAACTTTAAAACATATATATTGCTTAATGCTTCCATGCTTACCGTGTATATACAAGATAAGAATGGTTTGATTGAAGACTGCTATTACGATAATCCATTCAAAAAGTACAGGGCAATTTCCTTCCGATTTTTTTAAAACTTCAAGCAGTTGTCTGGAAATCAGCTGTGTCAACAGAGTGAAATTTATTATGGGAAACAGAATATTAAAAGACTGAAGCAGAAGAGAAAGCTTTCAGGTGTACCTATAAGAGTGTCTTGCAGCTCATGAAGGAGGAAGCATGTTGTTAAATTCTCTTCTCTCTACTAGGTATCCATTTTTCTTTGATATTGCTCTTTACAATGCAGTGATCAAGGCTTGCAGCAATGTATATTCCAAAAAAACCCATACAATATTACTATAATTTTTGTATTCAATCTGTGGTTTATGAAAAGAAAAGTGAAAGCATTGCTAGCTGACACTTCTCTTTAGAAAGTCACTGGATGGAAAGAGACACCATTTTAACTGTAAGCATTTTATATAGTTTGGTAATATAGTTTAGAATTTTTCAGAAAATTACATTTAAATGTCTTTATAAATGAGCAATACTACTTAAACATGCACATATTGCTGCAATGAATTTCAGTAATGAGAGCTGTGGATTTTGTCTCAAAACATCACAATTATAAGACTGTTAAAAATACATTTAAATGTTGTAATAAAAATACCACACATCTTTTTCTGTGATGTAATTTGTTAAAATTTTCCATTAACATTTGACAGCCCTTTATTCTCTCTCATTTTACTTAATAGATATAGTGTACTCAATTTCTTGCCCTCTGAGAAAGTACTGGCAATGTGTTTTGACCTATAATCTATACTTAAGGGTTCAGTAGCTTTTTAGGAATGTTCATGGAGACTTTATTAATCTCTAATAAACCCAGCTCTTCCACTTCATTTCGTGGCTGAATGTAACAGTATTTGCTTTCAAAACTAATTATAGAAGGCAGAGCAGAACAGTCAAAATTATGCCCCTGGCATAATTACAATAGAATTTGTTTATCTCCGTGCCTTTAAACACCACTCAACTATGCAATAGTTTCCTTTTGTCCTGGCTATTTGTTTCTGAGAAATGACATTTAAATTACTGAAGGAAAATTATTAAAGTGAGATGGCAAGCACAATTTAAATCTGATTGTAGGAGCAGTTAAAGCTCCAATTTAGACGTCTAAAAAAAAAAAAAAAGGAAAAAAATAAGCTAAACAAACAAACCCAAGAATGGTAACAAAGTCCTTTAGATAAAGGTTACTTGAAGGCTGTTTTTCATATTAAGGGTCTTTTCTGCATGCTGTGGTTATTTTACTGCTATTTTAACCTGACCATATCTCTGAAAGCCTTGTGTCTTCCTTTTTTACAAGTTTCTGTCATACGCAGTATTTACAAGACACCAAGTATAAATGTACTCTGCAGAGGATACTATAGACAACAACTGGAGTAGTAAAATAACCTCTCCCATTTACGTTACAGAGAAGGAAACTAAAGTTTGAGTCTGAGGGGCGCTATAGCAATAACATAATGGAAATAGCAGTCCTAGCGTATTTCTGCAGTATAGATTAAACACCTGGGACATCATCTGAGCAGATGTGGTAAGTCTTAATGCTCTGGTAAGAGGGAGTATTGTATAAAGTCTAATTCATGTATGTAATTCCACTCTGTGCTCGTAAAATAATGTGAACTTTTTTGTTTATCCTTGTCTCAGTTTCCAAGTACTTAAAATGAGAACATAACACAATGTCTTAACTTATTTGAGTACATAAATCACTTTACTATCTTAACACTGAGGATATAAAGGGTTTTATTATATTATTAATTAATTATGAATAACTTGGAGGATCAAGAACATGCTATATAATACATGATGCATTAAAAACTCAAATGCACAGAAAAGTTTCTGTTTCTCTTTTGTTTCTTTAATCCACTAATTCAAACATAGAGAATTTACCTATGATCAGAGATTCTAATGCAAACTCCAGCTTGTGGATTTTGCAGCTGTCCTTGAGGAACTTGGAATATACAAATTAAGAACACCATCACTTTTCATTTTGTAGCACCTTTCAGCTGAAGATCTCAAAGTGTTTTTCAACTTCAGTGAAACTCAGCTTAAAAACAGCAAGTGATAAACATAAGGGACATACAGAAATTTGTTCAACCCACCATTACCTGATGAAGTTAATCTCTCATTGTTCTTTTAAGACTTGTGACAACACTGTAGCAAAGTTCAACACACTGTAGCAAAGTTCAACAGACTGAAGAGTTCCTCCTCCTCTCCCTTGTATTTGAGTTTTATAGTATATTAGTTAAATCTGCTGTAATTCAGGTACGTATCATGCAACTGAATTGCAATTCGTGTAAAACACCAGGATTAGTGCCCTCAGCTGATGAAAATGTCAAGAAATCTGAATTAACTTATTTGGCTAGAAACCAATTTTTATGTTTTTGCTAAAAGACATGAAACCAGATTAATCCAGGAAAGCAAATTAATTGGAAATTGTACTACACTGTGCCAACCAGAGGTTGGATTCCTGTGGGACTGGAAACAAGGTAGAAGGCCAACAAAATTTCCAGTACGTCAGGCAAACAGAATTTTCTTTTAATTAAAACTAAGTCTTTTCACAAAGACAAATCATCTGCAGATATAGATGACTATTTGAGCTTTATAAGTATGATGACCACAAGTTAGACATTTTGCTACATATTTTTTAAAGAAAATATTGAATTAAGTAACTGACTAAGTGTTTTGGAGGCATTTCTCTGCCATAATGGTAAAAGTGATGTAAGGGCATACAGATATCTTATAGTGATTTGGAATGGTAATACATGGCTCTGAAGCCCACATTTTTCGATTCTGATAAAAGGGTAAAAACATTGATTTAGGCATCTTGAAAGTAAAACCTGACAGAAACCTTTAATTGCCTTCTGTGTTAGTATTGTAATGCTTCGGAAAGACAAACTTTTTCCCTCAACTTGTCGCTTTTCTGTCAGATTTATTGAGATCACATTCAAAGAACTGCAAAAAGTGTTATGTACATATCACGAAATTAGCTCTGAGGGAGCTGGCAAGCCGGTGTGAAACAGTATGTTAACGTGAAGAGATGTTAACTTAGATTCTGGAAACAGGTTAGCCAGGTGAGTACCTTAGAAGTGTTAATCAGATGACAAGTTAATTAGTTTAGTTCTAAACTGGGAAACTTGGAAGTTTCCTCTTTTCTGTAGCGTGGATCTGACCAATTTATTTTTCTTAATACAAGGAGTGCAATATCAAATTTTCCTTTTGCTATCCTTCTACTACAAATCCACTATTAACACTTACTGACCTTAGCACCGAAGTGTCATTATAAGCAAAGTGTTAGCACTCATTGCAGTGTTAGCAATGAGAAGCCAGTGCCTCATTAATTGTT
>JAWWES010000081.1:96595116-96656193 GCA_035583135.1 Lophotriccus pileatus | reverse complement strand
CAATGAGACAATATAATAACCATGGTAACACAGAAACCAATGATAGACGAGTTAACAAACTTCCAAACCCCGACAAAGAGTAGCAAGTAATCAGTGTCTGTTCTGGCTTCCTCTAATCCTCTGCAAAATGTAATTGGTTACTTAGGGCTCACAAAGACATCTTTTCTGGGAAAGGCTGAAAGGTGCCTCTGGTTTGACATGGTAAATCTCACTATTTGCTTTCAGTACTATTGTACTATCCTACTAAAGTTGGACGAAGTCACTTACCAAGTTCTCAGTATTTAAATGAAACTGATCTTTGTACACTTGACACAAAATTTAGTTAATTTGGTTATTTTTGGCTTAGATGGTTAGTAGATTTATGAGGCTTAACGTAGCTTCAAAGTCGCATGATTTCAGTACAGCATTGTCCTAGACAGTATTCCTTCTTAGGGATAGTTACAGAATGTGGGAACTAGGTTCCAAAACATTTGTCTCCACTGAATAATCTTTTATCTGTAGTAATGCTTCAACAGAAGTAAATTTCAACACTCAGCATCACAAACCCTACTTTGTTTTTTTGTACATGGTAGAACTAGCCTCAATTTTGTCTATTTGAAGAAAGAAAAATATGTTTTAGTGAATCCACCTATTTTGGACTTTGGCTTTACAAAATGAGTCAGTGGCTAAATTTGCTGCCTGACTTGTGTGAAAGTACTGCCCAGACTTAGACTGTCAGAGCTCAAATTCTTTCATAAAATCAAAATCAAATCTTGATTATCTAGTATACTGAGTTAATCAAGACATGCCTTCTATTAAAAGCTATCACTTCTAAAAAACATCTGCTAATAATTTTTTTTTTTTTTTTTTTTTTTTTAGGTTGGATGTTCAGGGTTTTTATGTATAGTTTTATGTACATTAGTGTCATTGTTACCTTTTATTTTTATCTTATTGGTATTAGCTATCCACTTCACCCTGAATAACTTGAGTCTACAGAAACAGTATCCTTTTCCTTACTAGCAGCATAGTAGATATTTGAAGCAATTGATTATTTATAGTCAGTTGGCACTGGTTGTTTGACTGCTGAGCATATATTTATATAACACCTACAAATACATAATCATCATTAGTATCTGCAGATTATCTGCCCTGGAATGACTATCTCCAGAAAAAAAAATATGCAGAAGTCTCACCACTACGTTCAGGTCAAAATAGTGTCATGGAAGCATTTCTGATTAACTAGATATACTTTTTGAAGACACAGATTTTAGAATCCCTGTTTTCCTCTGTTGGATTAATTGTATTAAACGTGTTTCTGGTTTTACCTTACCCTTAACAGCGACTTTGAATGATTTATGCTAGTCTCTTCTCATGCGGTATTGTGGAAACAAAACTGAGTACTGTGGCCAAGTGGTCACAGACAGCAATGAATAACAAGATAGGTACATATTTCTAGAATTTATCTCTTCTGCAAAAATTTATAAAGTGCCTAGAGAGACAATCAGGTGTTAGTTGTGTTGCTGTGTACCATTAAAAAATAATCCGTGTACGTGTTTTCTTCCCCTGAAATTGTTTTCATGTTGGTGGAAGTCTATAATATTTTATTTAAATTGAAGCAAACAGTTTGATCTTATCTGTGAATCTAATAAAATAGTCTTAATACTATTTCAGTAAAGTATATGAATTGTTACCTCATTTCAGTATCTAGAAATTCAGAATTCATTGTTCCATATGGAACAGAAATCATAAACTTTTTGACTACTGAAATTCTAAAATGTATATGCATACAAGAACAAACATCCAAAAGGTAAATACGCTTCTGTATTTTTTACTATGCTTTGGCCTCAGAATAAATAGTGTGTTCAGAATTTCAAAGTTTCATGTGAGAGAATAACTTTTGAAAACAGAGAAAGAAACGTGCAAAACCACTACTTCTGAGGCAATCTACTAATGTAGATAACATTAGTGGCACTTAAATTATTAGTATGAAGTGACTAAACTACTGTCTTTATGGTATTCATACTTATTTGTATTTGTATGTCACTGTCTTTTTAAATTGGTGCAAATGCTACAAATTCATTGAATCAACAGAAAAAATGTTTACATTTTTAGATATAATAATTATGCCCATGACAACTTTTATATTTAAATGAAGGTGATCCTTTCTCACTGTACTATTCTAATTTCAGCACCACTCAGTTTTTTTGTTCCCTGTTCCATACTTTATAATTCTAAACTTTATATGTACTTAAAAAAATGATTTAATAGTCCAGGGCAGAGATAATTTTAGAGTAAACATCTTCAACTGTGACTTTCCTTCCACCATTGATTAGACTACCCAAATGTGTTGACTACTTTCCAGCTGATTTGAGGTGACAGAATAACTAATACAAAATGTATTCAATCCTACATCAGGTAGAAACAAATATGTTTTAGGGTATAGGAAAGAAACACTGAACAGAAGATTGTGTAACAATTATTTTCCGTAACAATTCTTCATTGTGTGCTTTGCAGAAATGTACTTATTATTCAAATCATAAGGTTGTGGACTAATTAATCTTTTAAAATCCTGATAGCTCTTAAAGAATGCAACGCAGCTTTGTCAAAGAGTTCCATAACCCTAATTATCCATAACATAATTATCTAAATAACAATAATAATAATAATAATAATAATAATAATAATAATAATAGAAAAAAGCTGACAGAATTAAAAGGTGTGAATAAATTACAGATTAAATCTGTCAGCAGGCAAAAAGGTACATAAATAAATCTACTAATTATAACAGAAATTAAAAGATATAATAATCTAATTTAATAGACCTTTCTTATTTATATCAGCTATGCTTCTGAGGAAAATGGCAACAAATATTCTTGAATTTGTGCAAGTAAGGTAGGTAAAAATAAATTGAAGCTGTTTGGAAATCATATTTCCTTTTCCATAGAAAAAAATTAAATCTTATCCCTCTCTTCCTACATTTTTTAGTAATTTCTAAAATATAAATTTTAGCATTTTTCAAATTGAAATTGTGGTGTTTTGTTGTTTTTTTATTTTTTTTTTTAATTTTCACACATTTTGAACTACTTATATATAATTAATTTCAAAGTGAGAAATCGATTCTATTTCCATAATAAGCCTGTAATTCTTGTTTTTCACAGTTATAAAAGTGTTTTGAATATTTAACAAATTTTTAACAATACTAGAACATGGAAATCTAGCTTACCCAAGAAGAACAGTTTAGAAGTTTTTATTGACTTCTCTAAATGGTTTTTCACATCTAAATAAAATACCCCATTAAAGGTATACTCAAAACCAACTTCAAAGCAATATGCCAGAATTTATACAGAAATAAAATCTAGCCTGGAATGTACATGTTATAATGGAATTTGAATCAAGATATGCTCAGAAACATTTCAATCTTTAATACTGTAGAGTGATTAAGTGTCAAGAAAAAAAAAAAAAGAGTAAATCTTTGGAGATCTTATAAATTTGAACTTAAAACTGCTTAAGTAATCTCATATTAACCTTTCTGAGGTACCTTTATCTGATTATTAACTGTGATGATATTTGCCTGGCTTTCACCTTTCAAAAAACATGTATTTATATATGTTCTTATATCTGTTTGATGTCTGTACATAGAATTGTTGTTTTACGTATACTTTTGTCAGTTATAAAACTTTTCACTTATTTTGCTTGTTTTACTATAAAACAATACAGTAACTTGGTATCAAAGATGAAATTTTTTCATCCTCTTCCCCATGCATATTCTTAGTAAAGCTTTGAACGCCCATTATGCAGAAGTCCTAGAAGCATATTGTCTATCATTGTGAAGCTCCAGTTCAAAGATTATTTTCTACACAGCATAGGAGAAATCTTTCATCAGGAAGGAGAAAAAAAAAGAAAGAAAAAGGGATTGTGGCAAACACACATTTTGGCATCCTTTTGTGCAACAAAAATAGAACTAAAAGGAAAGGTAATTGGAAGGCTATTTAAAAAAAATGAAATCTCTATTGGCTGTCTCTAATATTTCAGAAGTTTGGAGATAAAAAGAATTCTTTCTTTGACAGCAATCATTGTTCAGACTGTCATCACTCAAGTCAGCAATTTCATCACTTCACAGCAAATGCATCTTTAGAAAAAAAGGGGGAAAACGTCCAGATGAACCACTAAAAAAACTCCAAATCTTAACCAAACCCCCTTAAAGTAACAAAAAGCTTACTTCCCCCCCACCCCCCAATATAAATGGTATATATTTTATAATTTTTTATGGCTGAGAGGGTTTCCAGTAGGATCATTGGTAGAGCAGATCTTTGTTCCTATAGAGGCAGTTTATTGCTTAAAATAGAGTGTGGTAGCAATTTAAGACCAGTAGGTGTAAACTAGGAAAAAAAAGGATGGGAGCTTCTTTATGTTTGGTTGGTCTCTTTTTTGTTGTTGTTGTGTTTGTGTTTAGCTTTGGGTTTTGGGTTTGCTTTTTTTTTGCATTTTACTAATAGCACATAACTAGTAAAAGTGCTTTTCTGTAGAAAAGGGAGACAAAGTTATTTGAAGCTTAATTTTTTTTATTTATTCTTAGAAGTTAAGCTTAAATTTCTGGACGATGTCACTAATTGACAAGGAAGAAAACAGAGAGATTAAAGTCTTTAAAACAATGAATCGATTAATCATTTCTTAAATGCCTTTGTACATATCACCATTTTCACGTTCATTTTGAAGAAAATAAAAGAAAAAGAAGGGTAGAAAAGTAATGGAAAATCAATTAATTTTAAAAGACCATTATGAAGTTAATTAAGAAAACTAGCAAAATAGCACTGGAGGAAATGGTGATTACATATTAGCCTCAATTCATATTGAAAAAATCATTAATAGCAATGGTAACTGTTAACAGAAATCACTGAAAGTATTTGGTACTTCACTTCTAACTGAAACTTTTTTCAAGCTGATGGACTGATTCAGGTCAATTTCAATTATATATAAGTGTTAAAATAGTCAAAGACCTAAGGAGAAATGTATAATTACTAAAGTTTGCAGATATACATGCAGGAACAGAATCATAAGCACCAGAGATGGACAAAGGCAGGCCAGTTTACACAAATATTTGTTTATTCTGGAACTTTGCTATGTTTTTTCAACACAGAGAAAAATTCTGGCAAAACCTTGGAAATCATAATATTAGGAATACCTAAATTGTAATCTACTTCTTAACCATAATTACTCCTTCTCAATGAGCATGCGATGCTCTCTTGAATGCATCAGTTCTGGGATCCTTAATGCACCAAAAGGGCTCATTACTGTATAACCACACTATATCACAAAATTCTTCTGCATACATGGCATTGATATATGTACTCAATCACCTCCATACCTGAAATAATGAGAAAGATCAGCCAGCTGATAAATATCTAGTGGCCAGAAGTCGCTTTCTGTTAGGATTTCCTTCAGTAATAGCAATACTACTCCAATAATATTCTATGCAAATTACAACTTAGTCTATTTTACTATTTAAATCTCTTGTTGAACTATGTTTCATCTTGTTCTCACAGGCTACTGAGTTCTGGCTCCTTGAAGGAGGATTCTAACTCTAACCTACTGCCATGGCGTCCCACATAGGCAGCTCCCTATGCACAGCTGTACTGCCCAGCTTTGGGTAGTCCGCTCTGCATGACACTCACTTTGCCCTCTTCAGAGCTTTCTTGAGGAGTCTTTTACAGACTCTGACTGTAGCTTGACAAGAGTTGATCTTCTATTTGATTCTTACCTAGAAGTGCTTATTGATGAAGTGGTGTAATGAAGTTTTTATTACCATGAAAGGAGAGGAGTAGACTTTTTGAATGAACATTTGCATAGGATGTGTTTTTTTCAAGTATCTGGGTTAGAGGGCTCAGAAAGTCTCTAGTCATTTACGGTTTTGCCACAATCTTTTGCAAATTGCTTGTTTTTCTTCTTTAAATTTTTAAGAACTTATGAAAGTCTGCATAATGAAAAATATGATTATCTAAATGTTATAATGAGGTTACACTTATTATAATGTTTAACATTCTTATGGCATGTTGTGAAATGTGAACAGCAGCTAGATGACTTTCAAGTTTCTCCGTTTTCCCATGCTTTAGTTAGATTAAAGGTTAATTAATTCATATCTGACTCTTAATTGATTTTTTAAAAATACTTGATTAAATCACAGTCTTAAATTTGTTTATCTGCCATATTTAATACATAATTACATACAGTCTTCAAACTGGATACATTTTCAAAAGTAGGAAAATATTTAATAAGTATTGAAAATAAGACAACATCAGACAAACAAATGAAGCATTCTCTCTTCTTTCTTCTTTTTTTTTCTTCTGGTAATAGACCAGATGAGCTATGTGTTGAGTCAAGAAATTGCATTAGAAGATTAACAATTATTAAAAAATTTTTTTCAAGTGAATGTATTCCAGGTAAAGTGGAATAAAGTAAAACATGTTTTAAAATTAATCTCTTTTTCGTGCTACTCTAGTTCTAGTATTATGATTATTAATGGTTTATTGCATTTTAAGAAGCATTTAGTGAAAGGAATAGTAATTTGAGGTTCTACCTGGTTCTATTCAGGACAGTCTTTGACCAGTCTCTCAGGTGTTTGTAAGTCCTTGCATATTTTTAGAGACAGTATTAAAGTATTATTAAAAAAAATAACATTTTTAAATTAAAAGTACTGTTATTTGGGGTGAAATTTGTAATGATCTTAATAATTCGAATATACCATGCTCAATTCTTACATGTTTGTGGAGTTAGGGCAGAGTACTTTATGAATGCCTCTATTAATTGAGTGAATTCCTTGCAAGAACGCCTTCTATTTCTTTGGTTAATTAGGTAAAAAGTAAAAGGCTTCCTTTCCAGATTGTTTTCCATTAAAAGCTGAAAAATAAGTGCCTAAAAATCCATGATAAAAATAGTTTCCTGTTTGCTGAAGCCACTTGAAGCACAAGTGTCTTGTACTCTTTTGTTTCTGGAAATAGAATAAATTAATGTCACACCCTTGCCAGAACTGCCACTACAACACATTCTACACAGACATACAAAAAAAAAAGAAAGCTATGTTTTCTCATAAATACTTATCTACATGATAAGAAAAATTGTGGGGGAAAAAAAATGTATTCTGAAAAATATATTGCATTTTCTAATCTCTTAGTGCACCAAAACAAGAGTGTAAGGGTTCCAAACAAATCACGTAGACATAAATGAAAAGAGTTCCAGGCTTTGCTGAGAATGTCAGACTACATCGTTCCTGGCTCCACCTTGAGTGTCATTTTCAAACATTCTTCCCATAACAACAGAAGGCTTGTCTTTAAATAACACCAGCATTGTCTGCAGCCAGCTCGTGTGACTGTGGAGGCAGAGAAATGCCAAACCAAGTGGGCTTCAGGCTGGTTCCAGGCAATTTTCTTGTCTGTTTTGTTTCTGTTCACTGGCAGCTATCTTTCTCACTCCTGCTTTTTCCATTGCTCTTTTGTGACAAGTGGCTACCAGAAAGGTGGAGGATGCCATACAGTGACTTTATGCAGGGACTCATCTAGAGCACTGTACCACAGAACAGTCCCTTCACACATAACTGGTGTTAATTTATAACTTCCAGGTCTGTGCTTCAGACAAGGAAAATATGGAATACTCATTAGGGTGAAGGGAGTCTAGCCTTTCCCGGCCCCTCCCTCACTGGGAGGTGGTTGTCATATGCTTGTCATATGCCTCAAAATTTGTCTGGTTATATAAGCCCAAGTGAGGAGACTCTCAAACTTGTCTTGACCATTGCCACTGCTCTGGAAATTCAGTAGTATTTGTCACTTTCCACCTGACCTGGAGAGCCTTCTCACCCACTCCTTTGAATGAGACAAATGACCAGTCCTGCAAGGCTGTTTCATGGAGGTGGGGCATGGGGATTTCATGAAAAGACCAAACTTCAGCGTGCCTGCCTGCCTCTACCTCTTACAGGGAAGAAACAAAATTTTCCTAGAAAAATAAACAGCCCTTTCTTTCACCTTCACTTTGTGTACTTACACTGTTTATGAAGCTCTCAGATCTTTATCTAAATACTTTATATATAGGAAAAATTTCTCAGGTCTCTTTACAGCTTCCATTACTTCTTAGTGGCATTTTAACAGGAGCAAATAAACCTCTTGTTTTCCATCTCCTTCCACCAGTTACACATAGCAAAACAAACAGTCAGCATGCAGCTAAGAACAGGACTTTTATTGAACTATGAGGAGTGAAAGTTGGACACACAGAACTCATTGTTCCTTTCAAAGTGGAAGTGTCTGAATGTAGCTGCTCACTGGACAGAAAAGCCAGGTACCTGCATGCATTTAGGGAAATGGCAGACGAGGATGGCTGTAGAGAAGAATTCCAGATAAGCTGTGACATGGCAAAACCAGATAACTCTAGCTCTCTACTATTAATGAGATAAATGCCGCTAAGCTTGTGCAATGAGTTGTGGATGAGGCAAGTACAAATGCCATGCTAAAATCTCTGTGAAGATTTGCTCAATAATTATCATATTGCTAGAGTAGTGTTCTGCAGTATCTGAAAATTCCACCAATCTACTTTTTTGGAATAGTTCTGTAACATCACAGGAAAATATTTCCATATTTACCTCATATATCCAACAATATTTCTAGGCTTCAGGTATTTAAAATTTTTTAAGGTGTTTATGAAAAATGCCTAACCATACGATTACTTTAAAAGACCAAATTAGTGTAGCTAATAAACCTCATTCATTTATTTATTTATTCATTTGTTAGTTCCCCATGAAGAATACCACGGTTATAGGTTTTCACAAGGGGTGGAGTGTCAGGCAATATAGATAAGCTGACAGGATCTTGCTCTTCCTGGCATGTTTTCTACTTGTAAAACTACTTTAAAATTGATAACACTTGCTGCTTGCAAACCTTCACAAAGGAAATGATCATTTATCATTTCGGCTATATCTAAGGTCAATATTCATCCA
The DNA here is from genome assembly GCA_035583135.1 of Lophotriccus pileatus. Lineage (NCBI taxonomy): Eukaryota > Metazoa > Chordata > Aves > Passeriformes > Tyrannidae > Lophotriccus > Lophotriccus pileatus. The sequence continues at coordinate 96,647,237 of JAWWES010000081.1, read as the reverse complement.
AAGCAGGCCATGTATGAGATAAGGCATAGATTTTTTAACAAGATAGTCTCCAGCAAATAGAAGATAACGCTACAGAGATTGTCTGCGAGTAAGATGTATGCACTTTATTTTGTAGAAGTGAACGTATTTTGGCCTTTGTTTTCCTTTGTCTCTATCATTTTGACAGGAATTCTGAATTCTATCAGATTTGCAGATCTGCAAAGCAGCACAGAAAGCATTACAGAAAGAGACTTTTACAGATAGAAAAATTAAGATAGCTTTTAGGGAGTTATTTCTCCCATATTAATACAGTTAGACTGATGTATTCATTTACATTTATTTACTTTAGCCTCAAAACTAAAGGGGGATTAGAAAGTTCTTTTCCACTTCGGTGCCTGATATCAGAATAAAAAATCTGTTTCTCTTCAAATATTTGATGGGAAATCTGAGATCTAGGCTGTAATGCAGAAAAATACTGATAATGTGGAATCAATCAAGTGAGGAAAAGGAGACTGATTTGGGAAATCTCTACTGTCTGATTGCTCCTCTTTCTGGAAATGATGCATCTACTTCCATTTTGAATTTGTGTCTCTCTCTGGACTGTTTAACTGCAGAACAACTTTCTCTGCAAAATGAATAACCTGAAGACTTTCTAAAGACAGCCTGCAGGACTTTAGTTTTTATAATAGCAGGGACAAGGTCAAAATGCCCAGAAGGGATATGGTAATGAATGGATGTGGGTTAAAGTTGTTGGAATTGCTTTGCTGGTGCATTGCAGCAAATATATTTATGGTGCTGGTTTTTGGTCAGTGAATAAATACATTTCATCTTCTTCTGGAATTGTACGAGAAAAGGCAATGTGATAATTAAAGAAATGGTACTACAGTTGATTAGGTGAAACAAGAAACTCTTAGTAAACGCTGCATTTTATGGAGTATCCCATTTAGCCTTTGATTTCCTTTTGATAAATTCTATGACCTCTACCTTTTATGCAGCACTGATACATACGACTCCCCAGTGCAAGGTTACATTTCTGTATGACAGAAGCTTACTAAGTATTGTTTCTCAGAATGTCGCACAACTCGTATGCATATATCTTGTTACTTACATAAAAACTGTGAATTTAAGATTATAAGATACAGTTTTGAATCTTGTAGGTTTCTTAAATGGCTGGAGGAAAGTGAGAAAATATTTTATCTTCAGGTATGTCAAGGAAGATACACAATTAAATTTAGATTCCAAATATCTCTTTTGAAATGGTGAAAAATCATCAGTTCTCAGAATTTGAGGATAAAGAGCATGATGGTTCACAGGGTCTTTCTCAATTTTTCTTATGCAAAATATTTCTCCAGGGATGAATAAGAACCTATTTGTCTGTGATAGACCTGAAAGCAACAGCATTATAGTTTTAATACAAGAATGTTATCTTAATTTTTTTGTCAAATCCTTCAGATGCTGCATTTTTGCATTAGGGGGACACATGTTTCTTATAGATATTTCTGAATTTCACAACATTCTGACCATTTCCTTATTTAAAAAATCCTTTCCCAATATTCTAGATACTATTCAATACTTCTTTTTTTCTCAAATAATCAAAATATATAGCATGTCAATATAAAACTGAATAAACTTTGAACAGAGTCTATTTAGATATGAAGAGTTATCAGAGGCTCATAGAGAAGCTGGAGCCAGACTTTTCCCAGAGGAGCACAATGTAAACATATTATACAATGGACAAAAATTTTAAAAAATACTAATTTAAACTAGATATTAGGGCACAACAAGTTGCTACAAAGGTGATCAAATGCCACAACAGAGATGTTGTGGAAGCTCCAGCCACGATCATACTCTAAACTTGACTGGATATAATACAGAGCGACCTGGTCTCAATTTGGTGTTGAATCTGTGCTGATTATTGGCCCTGCATTGACCAGAGCATTGGACCAGATGACCTCCATAAGAAGTATAGGTTATCTCACCAAAAGAACCCTAGATTATCAGCAAACTACCTTTTATGCTAAGCAGTCACATTCTTGCCAAAAGTTTGGCCTATAGGTCAATATGCAACCCAGAGAAAATGGATTTCATCCTGTTCTTGACAGATGATTGCCATACTGAAATTCATCAGGAGTTTGCACTAGCAGGTAGGTACATTAATATGCACAAAAGGAGAAGGAAGTAACTGAATAAGTACAAGAAATAAAGTACTCTTCTGATCTACAGATGGCATAAATAGATAAAGGGTGAGTAATTATTTAAAGATCTGTGTTGAGAGATTGTTACCATTAGTTCCATCCTCAGAATTTCTTGTAGTACAGAACACAAGGAACTAGACCAGAATTCTATTATTTTGACTTTTGCCCTGGACCTTAATTGCATTTAAAAATACTGAAGCTTTATTTAATTTAGGGTAATGTTTTTCTTAAAAGGTCTAAGGTTATGGAGCTGTGAAAGGATTACGACTTTTTAAACAAAATGACAGCTTATATCCTGATGGAACAGACAAAGGAGCAAAGTACTGTGCATTTTAGGTCTACAAATATGCTAAACACAACTATGTTAGAGTCATTGATGTTACTGTTAGATTCTGTCAGGAAGAACCAGTAAGCAGCAGTTTACTCTTAGCAAACGTTAGCTTCTATACCCTGAAAGGTAGTACATGAATATATTTTAGGGTTTTCTTAAAAAAAAAAAAAGCTTTGCAATGGAAACTGAGAAAGGATACTCAGCAGGAAAAAGAAGGCTTGAAAAGCAAAGCCATTTGCCATTTCACAAGCTGCACAGATATAATAATTTTGAAGTCAGTAGGGATATCTATTTTTCAGTTACAGCCTACACACTAATATGCTTTGCTTAAAACAACGAAAAAATTGGACAAGCAATTTAGAAACTCTATCTCAGAGAGAAGTGAACATTCACATCAAGCAAGTCCGCCCAGTTGCAACTTGCATAGATCAAAGCTGCAAAATGTGTAATCATCTAATATGAGCAGATAAGAAGTATCACATAAAAGATCACAGAACACCAGAAACAAGACAGAAACAGAGCAGAGAAATTGTTGTAAGTCCTATAAAATGAAAATGATGAAGCAAGGCAAGATTTTGTGAAGTGCATTATTGCGGGTGGAAGCAGGAATATTATCTTTACACAAACATAAATTCAAAAAAATGCCATGACCAAACTTAGGAGGTAAATAAGCACATCATAGCTTATTTGAAACATGGCACCTTTCAGTGAAATAAATAACTACAAAATAATATCTCAGATCCACAGAACTACAATAATACGTAAATACCAACAATTGAACCTTTAAACTAGCATCAGTTTCTCCTACTATTCTGAGTAGCTATTATCAAAGTAGTTATGTTCTGGGAGAGTTTCTAAGAGTTTTATTTTCTAGAAATCTGACCTGAAACTACTGACGGGTTTTTTTTTCTTCTTAGTAATGACATGGGATTTATTACCTGACTTGATGCTATTCAAGAGGTTAAAATGTCTGTCTCAGTCAAGTCTCAGTCATTGCAAATGAAAACCATAATTTCCATGTGCTCATTTACAGCTTCTTTACAAAATGATGAATTTCTTTTTTAAATTAGTTTTCTGTATGTTGTGCTGTTCTATAATGTGAAACACTTAGCCTAGAAAATACCTATTGATAAATAATGAATAAAGACAGCATAGGTATGTAAAGAAAAGAAACCATGAATTTGAGTGCCTCCTTCAGCTCAATTTTCAACACTTTTCTAAACCCTAGTCCCTGATGTCATATGTTTTCCTTCACACTCTCAAGTTATCACTCTAATATTCAGTTTAGAGAGTTCTTCAATTAGACATTATTAGACATCCAAATCAATTTTAAATGACTTTCTTTTTGGAGATACTGAACACATTTTATTCCCAGTGGAGTAAGAATATTAGTACATTCTCAGCAGTTCTGAGAATCATGTAATTTTGATAGATCTTACTGTAACAGCAGATAATCAGCTTCTTGTATGTATTGACTTCTAATCATAGATTTCACTTTTCTCAGTCTCTCTCACAAAAGGAATTAGCATGTGTTTACATTGAGGGCTATACTGATGTAATGCCTTATCAAGTCTGTGTTGCTTGTTAGTAAAATGCCAGCTGAATCAAACCAACGAATTAAGGCATTTCTATATATTAAATTTAATGTCTATTCCGATGTAATAGTATAAGAATATAAATTACATCTTTCTTCCTACAAAGACAGTAGGAAGTGATGGTGAAGTGATAGAAAGACATATAGCTTTACAATTTTTTTGATCTATAGAAGAACAGGAAATCATGGTTCTGAAAATGTATAAAGGAGGACTTTTTTTATTTCTTCATTATTTTTCCTGTACATGGATTTTTTTGGGTGCAACGAGGTTTTATTGTAAGAAAGTTAGGAATTTAGAGAATCAACTGAAGCCTATGGTATTTACTGGTAATATTTTGAAAACTGTGTCATGACAAGTAGTCAGAAACATGGTAAAGAAAAAAAGTACCTCAAATCAAGAAACAAACTAAAATGATAATTTGATATTATCCTATGCATTAGCTCCCCACCTCTAAAATGGCTACTGTGTCAGATGAGGTACTTTTAGGATATCCCAAGAGCAAGTCTTAGGCAGGTTGCCTCAATGAACATCTGAGACGCCTGACATCAGAGAAATTGGAATAAAAAGCATCCAGTGGTCCACATTTGAAAGTGAAACAAATATTATGGATACACATAGTGAAATTCTTTCACTTTGTGTAATGAGTAGGAGTTGGATAGAGATGGTGAAAATGTATAGGTCATGGTATTAAAAGTAGCCCAGTGTATAAATAGAATCATAAAATCATTCAGGTTGAAAAAAAACCTTTAAGAGAAATTCCAACCACAACCTTAACACTGGCAAGTCCACCACCAAAGCAAGTCCCTAAGGACCAGGTCTACATGTCTTTTAAATACCTCGAAGAATGGTGACCCCACCACTTCCCTGGGCAGTTGCTTCCAAGGCTTGACAACCCTTTCAGAGAATAAATGTTTTCTAATATTCGACTTAAACCTCACTTAGCACAACTTGAGGCTGTTTTCTTTTGTTCTTGTTAGCTGGGAGAAGAGACTAACACCCACCTCACTACAGCCTCCTTTCAGGTGGCTGTATAGAGTGATAAGATCTCTTCTAAACCTCCTTTCCTCCAGACTAAAAAACATCAGCTTGCATAGGTTTATAGAAACTGTTGAGAATTTAAAATCAAATGTCTTTTCTGGTGGCTGTTTATACCTGTATTATGTCATTTATTCAGCAGATAGCTGAAGAATACATGTTCCTTCATTTACTACACATTGCTTGTTTTCCTATAAAAGTGCATTGGTTGGCTGATGTCCTGATTTGATTACATTTTTAGGGATGTTACTGAACAACAGTTAACTGGCTCATTAATCAGCATCACTTAATTATTAATGTGAACAGGATCTTACAGCATAAACTTCAGAGCTTTTTTTTCAAGCCTGTGTGTAATAAAAATTTCTCAAAATTCCATATAATGCATTAATTCAAAGACCTCTAACTTGGAACAGCTGATTAGTTGCATATCTCATCTGTGCAAATACTGTCATGTAAGCATTAGGGTTTTACAGCAGGATAAATGGATATGGTTTTGTGTAGATGCTTGAGAGTGTATTTGAAAACACAGTAATAAAAATGTGTTACAGTTTAAATTGAAAAAAAAAGAGGGTTTTTTTTGGGGGGGGGGGGTTTGTTTTTTTTTTTTTTTTCTGTAATTGGATACACAGATTGTATCTGTAGTTGAAACAGATTTCAGTGCTGTGATATTTGAATAATAGGTTTGGACAATCCTTAATATTGAAAACTGCCAGGAAAACAATTAAGAAGATATTACTTATTTAGCTTCCTATTAGGTAACCAATAGTAAAATGGAGTCTGAAATGGAACATCCTTTCTTTCCCCAGCTCAATTAATGCTGACTGCCACTTTTGATTTGTGCAAGGCTAAATCACTGAAAGCTGTTTCCCTCAATTCCCAGCTGATTTTTCCTTATGTATAACTTTTGGCTATCCATTTTGTGAACTTTCCAGAAATGCAAACTTCAGTTACTTTTGGCAGCTACCCTCGTTTGGTTATATTCCAAGTATACTTAACACTGTGTTTGCCCTTAGGTCACTTCAAAATTGAAACATTGTACTCAGGATCCCTCACTCTGGAAAGCTGGATCAGAAAGTACCGTTGCTTTGACAAATAGTAGAAGAAACTCTAAAAATATACCATAATGGTGTTTAAGTCCTTACCTATGTGTTTAACTGCAGGCATGAGTAAGCTAAAAAGTAATTTTGCAAAACTGTGGGAAATATTAAGCAGTGTCTGAGTTATTTTGGGGCATGATTCAGTGAGGCAGCTGCGTTTCCTCTTGTCCCCAGGTGTAATTAAACAGATATGAAGTATGCATTCTCTTCCTCTGTGGTAAAAGGTATGGCTATCTACTCACATGCCTTTACTCCTTTGCAGGGTGACATTTTCCAGCCTAATTCAAAGATGGTAGGATTTAACTATGTTTTATAAATGCTTTGCTGAATAAGAGGCTCATAGAAAAAGTGTTCAAAATTTTTAGATCAGATTTTTGATGTTTTTTTTTTTAATAACAACAAACTTGTGAATAAGAAATTTAAAAAGCAAGGAAAAAAGATAATAAAATAGATAAGTGTTGATCTGTCTTTTCTCTCTTAGATATAACCCTATATTAGCAGATATAATGAGAAACTGTACACTTTGCACTCCTGTTGAATCTTTTCCCTGAAGAAATTGTGTACATACCTCATGATAAATAAAAATTAGCTAGTCAGAAAACAAAATTAATGAGAACTCATTTTTGAACAGAGTTGGAAACTGTTTGAAATGTTGCATTCAAAAAGCTGATCTAGCATAGAAATTAGAATGTACTTGCATCCAATGTCCTTGTAGAAGCAAAAAAAGCTAAGAAATCCAAGACTTTATTTGTAATTTCAAAGTGAGGAACTGCATAAAAATAGCCTAGAGACTTCAAAAAATGCAAAAGAAAGTTAGCATGATTAAATTGCTGAGTCATAGAAAATACTTAATTCAAGAAGACATAGTGAAGAAAAGTGAAATTGTGTGTAATTGAAGAAAATGAAAGGAGTAACAAATCCTTGCAGGTTAAACATAAAAAGCAGTCCAAAAATAGAGTTGGAGAGCAACTTTCAAAAGGCGTAAAAGCCATTAATAAATTCTTTCCCAAAAGCAACAGAGGCAGGAAACCTGCACAGATATGTGAAAAAAGAGGCTCCCTGAGAATATAATGTAATGGCAGAAATAATAAATGAATATTTTGCATCTATACTCACTGTTGAAGAAAATGAAAAAGTCATGATTCTTGATTTCTTACAGGGAGTGCCTCAGAAGTCTGATAATAAATTAGATGGTTGGTAGGAAGATTTACAAAACCAGCAAAGCGAACAGCAACAAATTACCATTACATTTTTCACCCTTAAAACAGGGGAAGAATACCCTTAATTTGCTGATAACTCAGTGATTAGGACTCTTATCTGAGACCCTTATGTCTGAGACAACTTCAGTTCATACGGCTTCATGGTAGGTATTTGGCTATAAGGCATTCTGTCTTCTATATATTTCAGGTGGATGAACTTGAAGTATCCAGATGAGATCAACCTTCTCTTGTGATCACTAACTAAATACTTCTGTCAAACAGAGAAGCTCTGAGATGAAGAAATTAAGGAACACTGCATAGAAACCCCTAACAGTCCAGTGATTTTATTAATCAGCAAAGAAATGAGACATATTGTTAATTTTGAACACAGGTACTGATAAACATGTTTGTATCATTTTCTCCTGTGAGGGCTCTTTGGCACTATGTTTTTGCATGATTTTTCCATGGATTTGAAGTTGGTATTCAAAAACAAAGAAGTCCTCATAAATGCAGTGAAAAACTGCATGCCAATATCCTGTGAAATTTTAAAATTCTTCATAGAGGGAATGTTATAAAAAAAAACAGTATTTGAACAATATCACTTTATGCACAAAAATTTTGGATTAATTCTATACAACTGACTATAATCATGGATCATTTTTGATAATGTCGTTCTCTATAATGGAGTTAATGTTACAAAAAATATGACCATTTCCTTTCATTTTAGTGGCAACAAAATGCGAAAAAAAAGAGAAGTATTTGTAATCTTTCACACTAAAGGGCTAGGGAACATAAAGGTGTCAATAGCCTATCAATTGATTATATGCACATCGACCTTTAGGATTACAAATAAGTTTTTAAATGAAACTTGTTAGGTCCCCACTACCAATGGAACAACATCATGTCCAGGGCTGAAATATAGCTGATAACATTAGCACTTAGGGTAATATATCAGCAAAAAGATATATTTTTTAAACATTCCAGTAATTAACAGGCACAAACACTACTACTTAATGTTTGTTGGAAATATGTCGGTGTGAGGAAATAGCAAAATCTCCATATCAGACAATGGTACTGATATCCAAGATTAACGTGAAATTTGTATTTATGTAACTCTTACAGATCTTTATTTAAGTTAAATACTCCACTATTTCCAAATATTTCAAAGTAGCATTGCATATACCTTCATAGGAATCTTTTGTGTTACACATGATTGCAATAATAACTTTCATTTTACTTTTTCTTTTAATAAACAGAATCAGTAAAATAGAATAAATAGATTGTAAATTGCAATAGAGATAAAAATTTATATTTTTTAGCTACTAATACTGTCAGAACATGTATTTTCTTCCAGAACAGCATAGCTTTCATTCACTCTTTAGATCTCAAGTTTCTAGATGCTTTTGCGAAGAAGATAGTATAGTCTTCAAGGACTAATTTTTTAATGGACAGATTTGATTTTAAAGACTCGGCTATGTTCATATTGGAAGTGAAATGATAGGTGACAGAGATAGGGCAAGTATATATATAAAACTATACTAAAAATAACTTCTACAGCAGTTATTCTCTTGATACTATCTGTGTTCTCTCAGCACAGCTTTCTGCTATAAGAACTCATTTTTATTGGGAGAATAAAAATTGTTTTCCAAAAAGAAACAATCAGCTACTCACTTTATCCTCCAGCCAAAACACCCAAAGTTTATAGAAAAGTTTAATAACTCTTAAACAGATATAAAAATAATTAAAATGAAAAATGTTTTGGTATAATTTCATGTACTGCATCCTGTAAAAGGATACGAGGACCAAAAAGGTGACTCAAATAGGATATTGAGTTGAAGAGCAGTTACAACTTGTAATAAAGCCAACATAAGAAATCAAAAGGTTGGAACAAAACCCAATTGAATTATTTAAAGCACTCTTACTAAAAGACGTAGAGTACAAAATTAATATGGAGAGACAAAATTTCATTCCAGCTTCTTCTTCACAGGTCAAGTTCAATGGCCTTTGGTTCACAACATAAGACTGTATAAAAGGAACCAATATGGTGAATCATCTACAGTCGAGCGGCATTTGGAAGACAAAAGATAAATTAGTATTCTTCTTAAGATATTCAAGTAGATAGACTGAACCACTTATGCATCCTAGAGTAAGATGAATAATGCAAAGTTGCAATATAGTTCGCAAGTTATACAATGTATGTGAATGGAGGTAACTCCAGCTGACTAGGCCACTTAAAACCCCAAACCGTCTAGTAGGAAACCTGATAACAAAATGTGAAATCATACTGCAAGCACTAAATATAAGGACTAGTGTCTAAAAGGCCCCTTTTTGTTAGTCTTTTCACAGTAGGAGGGTTTCATTAGTCTCCTTGAATTTCCCCAAGAGGTGCCTATCTCACTACTGTGATGACAGAATTGTAACTGTTGGGGAATTAACCTCTCACCTTGCATAGGTGAAAATCTTTTAAGAGCTTTTGCACAGCCATTTTTACTCCTCATAAGCACCTTATGGTGTGCCTGCAGTTATGAGTCTATCAACTCCTGAGAGTAAAAGGAAATAAAGTTTGAAATGTGAGAACTGAACCAGGCCATATGGACTCTCCAAAAATATTTTCTATAACAGGCATACAGTTTTCATCTTCCTTGACAACCAAGAAACAAATATGTTGATTCTATTACCATCTAGGAGCTCTATACAATGTAAAAGCAGTTCAAGCAACATTCAGCTTCACAGTCACTGGAAGTCCAAGTCTACACTGCTCAGAAAGATCATTTGACTTTTTATCTATTACAGAATTTGTGTAGAATTCCGCAGGAATTTTTGAAGCATGGATATAGGTTGATTCTATCTGGCATCTGTCTGTTGTGTGTACTGTCTATAATGACACAGTACACAGACACTTCTAACTAGGCAGGAACTCTCAGACTTCCAAGGATCTTTCTGTTAAATCTTCTGCATAGAAATAAAAATAGTGTGAGAAACTATTACTATTTCTATTACACATAAAGCAAAACAGAATCAATTCTCAAGGTAATTATTCTCTCCTTACCCAAGTCACTATGATCTGGAATACTTTTTTAAATAAACTAAGTACCTATGCAGACTATCTGATGATACTAACAGCTTATAAAAATTTTCCCTTATATATGCACAAAAAATACACAATAAGCTCCCATGTTATTATACCTAAAAAATATCCCCAAACAACAGTGAAAAGGAATTTTAGAATTATATTCAAAAGAGAATAATTTACATTATATAATGACATTACAGATAAGAGGAATACTTAAAGAGTAAAACACCGTAATTCTTCACTCCTTACTTTTTGTAGATTAAAAAAAAAAAAAAATAGACATTACAGCATACTTTATGTCAAAACCTAATTTTACCCAACATTATTTTCACCAATGTTTATATTGACTTTATGTGACAAAAGGGAAGCTACATTCTGCCTGCAGTAGTTCCACTAATAAGAACTAATTTTAGTGAAGGACATATGGAAAACGGGGAGATAATGAGAGACTTCACCAAGGGCAAATCACAGCTGACCAGTCTGGTAGCCTTCTATGATGGAGTAACTGCAGCAGCAAACAAGGCAGGGGCTACAGTTGACACCTATCTGGTCTTCTGAAAGGTCTTTGATACAGACTTTCACAGCATTCTTGCAACTAAATTGAAGATGTATGGTCTGGATAGATGGACTTTTAGATGGACAAGAAATCGGCTGGATGGTCACATCCAAAGAGTTACAGTAAACAGCTCAACGTCCAAGTGGAAATCAGTAACAAGGGGTGTCTCTCAAGGGTCCACAGTGGGACCAACACTATGTGACATCTTCATCAATAGCACAGTGAGTATTCCCTCATCACCAAGGTCAAACGAAGCTGAGTGATGCATTTGGCATGCTAGAAGGAAAGTCATGCCATCCAGAGGGACATTAACATGCTGGAAGATTGGACCTACATGAATATTATGAAGGGCAACAAGACCAAGTACAAAATCCTGCACCTGGGTTGTGGCAATTCACAATACAGACTAGAGGATGAACTTATTGAGAACGGCCCTGCAGAGGAGGACTTTGGGGTATTGGTGGATAAAAAATTGGAACTGGTCTGACAATGTGTACTCGCAGGCCAGAAAGCCACCCATGTCTGGGGCTGCTTAAAAAGAAGTGTGACAACAAGTGGGGGATGACTCTGTTAGAGTGGATCCAGAAGAAGCCACAATAATAATCATACTACTGGAACACCTCTCCTATGGAGACAGATTGAGAGAGATGGGGTTCAGTGTGGAGAAGAGAAGGCTCTGGTGACATTGTGACTTTTCATTATATAAAAGGAGGTTATAAGAAAGACAGAGAGAGACCTTTTACCAAGGCGTGAAGTGATAGGACAAGGGCAGTGGTTTCAAACTGAAAGAAGGCAGATTTAGGTTGTATTTATATTGCTTTTAAGGAAAAAAACATTAATGTGAGTATAGTGAGGTACTGGAACAGCTCAAAAATCAGTTCTATTTAATTTTTTAATTATTTCTATTTTTTTAAACCTATAACCTAATATTTTTATGATAATAACATACCTGTAATACACCTAATAATAATAACAACCTATAATTTGTTATAATTTGAATTATGTTATTTGAAAATAAGTGCTAATCAGAGGGAGAAACACTGTGGGAGAAAGAAAAGACAAAAGTGCCTCTGTGATACCTTCAGACAGTCCAGTCACCTTTGAGGCTAATGAGAGGATAATATTAGACAGAATATTCTGAAGTTCATATTTTTGTCCTCCCCTGGATGTAGAAGTAGGTAATTCTTCAAAGCTTAATGGAATATTTCCAAAAATACATATCATTTCTTAAACTATAAAAGTTTGATCTAACTTATCAGATCAACTTATTTCATTGTCAATGACTGTGTTATACTGAACATTTTAGAAAAAACTATTTTACTATTATGTTTTCTACACAGTCAAAGAGTTTATTAACTTCACTAATGAGCTGCTTTATCTTTTAACTTCACCTTCTGCCTGAAATTTAGCTCTTAAGTCATGAGACAATTGATAGAAATCCTTCGTAGATGATCTTACCAATCGGTTTTCATTATTCAGTTTTACTTTCTGGATATTTATCTGAGTATGGTAATTTTAGATGGACAAGTGGTACACAATGTAAAAAATGAAGCTAGTTATTGTGTTTTTATTGCCATTAATGCAATTGGTTGTCTTTTTTTCTCCAATGCAATGCCTTCCTTCTTACAAAGAAAAACACTCTTCCATTCCTTCATTAAATTTCTAAAGACAATCTGACTCTTACTCTCTCTATTCTGTGTCACGTGATGTGTTTGGGATTGAAATATACTACTTTATCTGGTTGATAGGCCACATTTTCTGCCATTAGCAATACCAAGCAAAGATGATAACTGGAAAAAGAGAGAAAAATCAAAAGCAGTATCAGATGGTTCAAATCAAATCAGGTCATTCTGTATCTCAGAAGAGACCTTTTTTTTAGTGTTTAAAGTTTCAGTTCCTTTCGTGTTTAAGTGTGCAGTTGACTCTTGCAATGTTAACCACTCTTTCATCTTTAGCCATCTTAATTTTCTTACTCCAATTTGACCTCACTCTGCCTTATGCTTTTAGAGTAAAATGAACAGTGATGGATTCTGTAATTTGCAATTCCTTTCTCTTTTTGCATCTTCAGTTCACCTTTCCTGTAAAGCTTCATTAGCCCTAACATTTTTCCTGATGTTTCCAATTAATTACTAGATACTTGGAGACCCAGTGAAATAGTTCCATTTTGCTAATCTCTGACCACTCCAAGTGGGAATATCAACAGTATTAAGAAATCTATTTTGGGTAAAAGAAATAAATTATTTCTCAGAAGGAGACCTGGCCTTTGGAGAGAGAAAGTGAACTACTGAGGTGGAATGGGCTGGAATAAAAGAATTCAGAAATACTATCATAGAATTTCTCATTGAGAGCAATAAAAACGAATAAGATAAAAGAGTAGTGTTGAGGCTACAAATGAAACCCTGGAGTGCCAAAGCAATGAAGCCTGAAGTTATTGTTTAAAGTCTCTATCTGTCATGTAGTATCCTAATATATTCATAGAAATTGGTATTAAGCTTGATGGCACAAAGTCTGAAGTATAGCAGGTTTAAGTTCGTAGGTGCATATTATGCATAAAATGCTAAAAAGGCAGATTTTGAGTTCGCTGTATGTCTATGTGTATATTGTATCCATGTACCCATGCACATGCACTCATATGCACATATATATAATTTATATGTATGTGTATTTTTCAGTTCTAAGGTTTAACTTTAGATTAGGGGGCAGAGATTACAGGTGAGAGAAAAAATGACATAAAACTTTAATGTAAAAATAAATTATTTATGATATTTCTGAAAACTGTGGATCACTACATATCCTCACTTTACACATACTTACATTTGCTTAATTGTTCTGTTATGCAAGGATGTCTCAAGACAACACTTAATGTTTATTATATTCTTTTCTTTCTTAAATCCTTTTTAGAACATGCCAGGCTAAGATGATAATTCACACTTAATTATGGGCACTAGCCGTATACTAAAACATGATGCCTACTAACTGTAAATCCTCAAGAGGTCCTTCTAGTAATCAAGAACTTGACTTTACTTGCAAAAAGAATGAAATTTGCACTATGAGTAGTTAAGCAAATCTTCTGCGTATGCTAGTACACTTTAAAATGTATAAGCTGTTTAAGTGAGAAAAATATAATTTAACTTGCATTTAATACAGTTTTGTCTTCATTTCAGTAGGCATTTAAATAATGTTAGCTAACGTATTTCTATTAATATGACCCCAAAGCTATCAGGATGGGATTCTTGTAGTGTAGCACACTCAGATATTGAAAAGCCTCTGTAATTGACACTTGTTTGTTCATTTGGACAATAGACTGTAAATTTACCTGAAACCAGTTTTTCTGTAACTACTATTATTTTTTTAAAGCTATCTCAATGCCTATGAATCAGACAAAAATCACAAATAAGGGATTTGGTGTTCACTTTTTGTTTTATTTTTAAGTATTTAAAAATTGAACCAAAATATATATGTCTTGATGAATGAGGAAAGAAACATATAACATCACAAGCTGAAATGTGAAGTTGCTTTGAATTTTGTAAATTGGAAATATTTAATCTCTTGCAGTTAGTTTTTCAGCTTTTAAACACCTGTCCTCAAACACATCTTTCTTAACATACTTGTTTAATTCTGAAACTAATCTGAAAACATAAATTATAAAACACTTATAAAGTCCTTATAAAGCACTGAATACACAAATACTGCCTTTACCAGAGGGGAATTTTTGCTTTGTATGTATTTAGTTTTTGTTTGTTTGTTTGTGTAAAAATCACAACTACCAAAATTTCCCTCCAAAAAAACCCCAAACTACCTTTGTGCTTCAGGCTGAAGTGCTTCCAAGGTCAAATAAACGCCATCTGATTCAGATTGACAGAGAACAACAGATTTGCAAATATCTTTCCGTAATCTGTATGAAATATATTCTAAGTAATGGACAGATTTAATGTACCATATGTAATTGATAATGAATGAGAAATTAACTCGAAGTACCTTCTAGGTACATTTTCAAGAGTGTTGCAAATGAACTACACCTTAAAAAAAACCCCAACAAAACAAACAGAGCACGAGTGAAGCTTGTTCTCATTTTGTGGAAAATAAAAAAACTTAAACCATGAATCTCACAGTGTGCAATGTTTCCTGGGCAGTAAATTAATCCTTGGCTATGGGAAAAAAAAGAGATTGGTACTTGTCACCCACTGTAGAATATTTAGACTTATTTGGAGTAGATATTGCACTTGATATTCAACTTTGCTTGTAGTTTCTGTTGTATTGCATGAAAACAAACAAAGTCAGCAACCTATAGAGTTCCTAGTGAATGTGGAATTGCAATTAAACAGAAAGAGGATGTTCTTGGCAGTCTTTAATTCTTATTTCTTGATCTTTCATATGTTGCTTTTACAGGAGGTAGAAAGCTAAGAGTGAAACATTGTAATAAAAAGCAGAAAACAAATTATTTTTGGAACTGCACTTCACTGGATTGAGCAATTTTGGGGCAGCTGTAACACCACCACTGATGTTTTTTAAGCAGTGTTCTAATTTAATCCCAGCTGTGACAGTATTCATTCTTTTCAGAATATATACTGAGAACTGTTTTATTTTGCTGGATGCAGCTGCATACCAAGAAACATCTATTTAAATTTAGTCAATTTTTTAACTAAAAATAAGAACTTCATTTTACATTTAATCATCACTGCAATTACATATTGTCCAGTAGGAATGGCATTTTGAACTTGAATGTGAATAATACTTGGAATAAAAGTTGAAAGAAAGTGGCTTTAAAGACAGTCACTCTTCATCATTCTTTAAATAATAATAAGAAAAAACAAACACACTAAATTTTCTTCAGACTATTCAATATTTTTATAAATCTTAACAACTATTCATTTGAGTCATGATCTAGTCTTTATTTTATTCACCTATTTATAACCAAAATCTGCAACGAACAGTAATAATGATAGAATTAGTTACAAAGTAATATTTAAAAAACAGCAGGAGGAACTCTGTGCCATCAAGTATGTAATATTTTATGCTGTTTTGGGTTAATTCTGGTTGTAAAATAGGTTATAAACAATTCAATGGAGCTGATTCTTGGCATTTTTTGATTGAATGATATTATTCATGGTTGTGCATAATGATTTATGGATACTTACAGTTAAAAATTTTAATATGATAACACTATATGGCTTGCCAAGATCAAGAATAAAAAATAGCTAATCCATAAGTTCATTTCTATTTATCTTGTTTTCAGAGTTGTTGCCTCTGAAAGCAATATTGTTTTAATGGAATGAACATACATCTAATGGATTCATTCCCTGTACATAAAACTCCTTAATGACAAATAGTGACTCTGTTAGTTTAAGGATAAATTATACTGTGTTTTTTGACTGTCTTTATTATGATGCTTCAACACAGGCAAATTCTCATGCATGGCAATCAATGTCTGCTGTTTGTCAAAGATTTTGACAAATGGCATTGTTTTTGTGCATGTGCCTTTTTTGGTATTGGATTAGAACACAAGAAAAGAAGTCTGTAGAATAACCTTGCAGCTTAATGGCTCATATTTACAGATAGTGCTGCCCACGGACTTAAGTGCTGGAGTACATAAACTGTGGTTCTTGTATTGTAAACAGAATTGTGAATATAAATTCATTAGACATAATGCTGCAAGTATCAGCTCTTTTTACTGAGTCAACAAAAACACAGCAGTAATAACACTGTAAATATAAATAAAAGTTTATGTTAATATTTGATCAACTTTTCTCTTGTTTGGTCAGAAGTATTTCTTTGCTATTTTATATGCATAACATACTTCATATTATAAAGAAGTGTTAAAATTCTAAGCCAAGCTTAGAAAGTTAGCTTGCTGAAGTGTTTTTGAAATGACGTTTCTTAACAGACCTTCCACAATAGAGGGGCTCATAATTACTGGTAATAATACACTGAGACAGGGAATTCTCTATGTCAGAATAAAATAGACTTGTAATTCCCTCTTTTTTTGTTCAAGTAAGTGTGGATTAAGATAGCTATTTTTTTGCTAAATACTCCGTTTTTCCCCCCTTCCGATTATTCAACTAAGGAAAAATTATTCTGTCATGATTTTTGATAATTCCTTCCTCTTTAAGTCATAGTGCATGTCTGCATTATATAATTCAACATGCTAAATGAACATTCTTTGTTGTTGCATAATACGACAGTACCATATCTGAATTAGTTGGCTTTACGGTAGGAGATAGAGCTAGTTTGGATGTGGCAATGTATGTGTATTGTTAAACAATGAAAGAATGATAATTAATTTTTCATTATTAAACAAAAAACAAACAAACAAGAATAATGAAAGTACAGAACTTCCTCAAAGGGTGTGAGGATTTGAAAAGGTCTGAGATCCACAGTATTCAATTGTATTGAATTTGGAGCCCTCACAGCAGCAGATGCAAATATAGAAAACTGAGAGGACATGAGTTTTCATCATCTTGGACAGAGTATCCTGTACACCTAACATCAGTGTGAAAAGGTTTTATCTTTTATTTTTTACACAGAAAAAAAAAAAGGTTAAAAAACTATATGCCTGAAAATCTTCACGTTTGCAACTCAGATCCTCTATTTCCTCAGCCAAGAGATATGTGTCCCAATATAGTGACAGTGGCTTCAGAATTGCAGTTCAGGTGGCATTGACCTCCATTGTGGCACAAGCAATGCATGCAAAACCTATTAAAGAACAGGAAGCAAAATATGAGATTTTAGGTATTTGTTGATTGCCATTGTTATTTTGATACCCTTATTTTTCTTTCAAGTGCTCTTTGTAATAGAAGACCATGTAGATTGGGGAGAATTTTTCACTACAGAAATTTACAAAGATAAATGATCTAGATGGTGATTTAGAAGTAAAACAAAATTGGACTATTTTTTTGATTAGTAGTTTTTACTTAAAAAAAAAGAAAAAGAAAAAAAAAAGATATTCCATATATATATCTCTCTATGAAGCTGAGTCAGGGGAGGTTTGGAGTAGATACTGGGAACGATTTTCACTCAGAGGGTGGTTGAGCACTGGAACAGGCTCCTGAGGACCAAGCACCCTAACAAGTGGTGCATTTTAAAAGTTTATACTGTGGCAACATCCTGTTTATACTATAAATTATTATTATTAAAAATTGGGACATTTATGTAGTCATTTTTTTTTTCCAGTTAGTGTTTTTCTAGATAAATTTTCACTGGTACCCAAAGACAAGGTTATAACTACAACTCTTCCGAGGGGAAAAAAAAAAACCAAAACAAAAACAAACCAAAAACAAACCAACAACCAAAAAAACCAAACGAAAAAATCCACAAAAAAACCCCAAAACACAAAATTGAAAAAAATAGAAAAACAATCAACAAAACCCCAACAGCTAACTCCAAACATTAACTTCTGCTTTTTTTTTCTTTACTATGATAATTGCAAAATATGCAGCTAATGCAGTTTTGTGCTCTGAGCTCTTCTGCCTTCCAAAAAGTAAGGGAAGAATTATATTATTTACAGGAACCTATTTGTAATGATTAATGGATAGGTCTGGCTGAATAAGACTTCAGGCTTTCCTTGGGAATTGTGGTCATATTGTGCCAGCTTTTTCCTGGAGCAGCCTGCTGGGAGTTATACTAGAAGAGCTATTGGTTAACTCTTTTACACCAAGGATTTTTCACATGGGTGTTTTATATCCTTTCCTCTCTGTCCTTGTTTGACAAATTATTGTACATGTTCTCAATTACCCTTAGCTATTCTTCAACCCCTGCAAAATTTTAGTGTATATTGTTCACGATTATGTTAAATACATACAGCAAGTCTTTCACCACCTTAATTACCATTCAGTAATTGCAATCCACACAGCTCTTCAATCACAATTTCTGCACTGCCTCTTTTTTTTCCTATAATCTTCCTCTTTCATCCTTCTAAAGTTGAAGACTAACTTGCCTCTTCATATTATCTTTTTACAATCATTTCTGTGCCTTGTTTCATCCTGTCTGCTTCCTCTTTGCTACTGTTATCATCCACATAATCCTGAAATAACTTGCCTGCTTCTGTTATAAGTATTCTCCAGAGGGTGTTTAGACACTTTTCCATATTTATGACAACGTCTATATTACAAAACTAGTAATTCTGTGGAATTCCATGTCAAAGTGCATAACTTGGGCAATGATAAACTTAATAATGAAATTATGTGTAAGTAAAAATACACAGACCCTTTAATGAGACTAATTTGGGTGTCAGGAGAAGATAAAAAGAGGGTAGAGCCAAAAATTGTATTTTATTTTTATTTTTTAATTTTTTTTTTTTTTTTTTTTTTTTTGTAATTTTCCTAGATTTTGGAACTACAGGCACTTGGACTAGTTTATTAGCATCTGTCCATAGAAAGCTTATAGTAAATGTCTCTTTGGTGAAACAAAAATGCTTCCAACTGACATGTTTACATATTTATATATATTCCACCTTCCGTTCTCTTTTCTGTTTTAATTTTTTCATACTTTGTTCCCATTTATCTCTTTTCTTTCTCCCATTACCTTTCCCCTCTCAAAAAAAATCCCACCAACACCAAACCATGAAAAATGTAAGTTCTTCAGTCTTTGTTTTCATAGAAGTGAAAATGTCTTAAGGAAATTATCATGCTGTGTCAAGAACAGTCTGAGAAGTTTATGATCTGTAGAATTTCTGACATTCTGCTGCCAGGTGTGAAAAGGGAGCACAGCTATTTCTAGTTTAAGAAAAAGAAGATGTTTCCAATGGCAACGGAAAACCACAATTGCTTCATTAGGTCACCACTCATAGAACCACTGCCCATAATCAACTATCAGCTCCTGAATGCTGGCATGTAGGCAGGTTCATTCCAAGGGGAAGAAAGTAGTCCCAACACACAGCAGCGACATTTGTATCCCGATGAGGAGACAGACACTGTGACGCAAGATTGGTTTTCCTCCTAGCTTGAGCAGAACCCTGGGCCCTATCACTGGCTTATTCTACACCAGTACAAAAGGTCCATCCTGAGTGTTCAGCTTTCCAATATCTGTAGGTGATTTCAGGACGGATGAGGAGGACACTGCCATAACTTGTCTCAAACTGTGCCAGAATAACAGTTCACAGGTCTTAGTCAATTAGAACCAACTTTTTCAATATCGGTGTTGGATGGTGAACACATAGGAGGAATTAAAGTTCCCAAAAGCACCTGTACCAGGCTGTGTTTCATAGATCTGGTGTACACAGGTTCTTCCTTTCTCCAGCATAACAGATTACAGTACTTAAAGGATTCTCCCACTACTCTGGCAGAAACTCTTGACTCCCTCTTTACTCAGCGAAGGCCAATGTCAGTCAGACACTGACATTTCCACAGGGCACTTCAGTCATCCTCCTTTGGCAGTCCTCTCCTTCACATTATGTAACCCAGACTCATTAAATCCTCTTTTTCCTGGAATATCTTTGGCAGCTCAAGGTTCTCGTGTAGGCCCTGCAGCTGTGGCCTCTATGCCACACTGAGGAGGAAAGCATAAGGGATATTCATCAGATAATGAATCAACCTATTCACAGGCTCTTATTCAGTCAGTCATCCCTGGAGATGGTCAACAAAGGAATGAGTCTATGTCTGCACTCCTTACAGAAATCTTTGCTCTTGAGAGTCAGGGGGCTGTGGAGAGGCTGTTATACAAGCAACAGAGCAGTTCATTGTGTCTTCACAGATCTTTAAGGCTTTTCATCTCTCCACATATTTTTCTGGTCATAAAGGAAATGCTGCACTGCTCTTCCCATCCAATCTCCTCCCTGCTGTAGGAGAAATTGGAAAGATAAGATAGTCAGGCCATCTGTCCTCTGTGTGCCCTGGAACACAGAAGTACGAAGGTAAAGCCAGAAAAAAAGGACAATAAGCTAAGGCAAAACTAACAAACGATGTTGAGCAGAGCAGATAATGATATTTCCAGTTTCTGTTGGACTATTGAATTACCCAGATGAAAAAAATGTCAGATGTTTGTGTGTACATAGAAAGTCACTAAAGCCAGCTGGTTACTCAGCTCTGCTGGAGAACTCTGTGCTGTCCTGCTGTGAAAAACTATTGCTTCTCCATACACTCCTGCCACATATATCTTCAGAACTGCCAAAGGCACTGCAAAGGGCTGTTTCAGCCCCCCCGCCCATCCCCACCGAAGTATGGCATATGAGGTTTCTGCAGATGTACTGACCACAATTTGGTTGCTTATGAATCATTACTGCTTACTGCATTGACATAACTGACAAAAGTACTAATGTCCATACCAGTTCTAATGTGTATGTCATGAACTGTTTTCTGGCCTCTGCTAACAGGTTTCCATGCAGAGAGGTGGAGCTGAAGAATCTCCCTTCATGGTTTATGACCTGTAACCGTAGAATGGCAATCTTTGAGGTATGTCCAAGCCATCAGCATGGATCAGCAATGTCCACATCATAGTAACAGATGGTCTGTATGATATTGCATACCCCAGTGGTCACTTAGCAAGAGAGAAGTTTACTGGAAATGGGTTAGTAAATCAGCAGTCAGAAGATATCTGCTTTCTTTTATGCCTAGCACTTAATGTAACAGTGTTGTGAGTGGACATGTGCCTCTTTGCATAGGATTTCAAATGCAGTCTTAGGCACACAGAGTTATTTATCTTGTTGCTGGTCATTCTAAACTATCAAGACAATAGAGTTTCAACAGTAATTTCTTCACATAACAATACTTTCAAAATATCTTATAACTGACTGATTTAGGGTTTCCCAGGAAAACTGTTTTCTCTTATCTCAAACTCCAAACTGTGTTGACAATTTTAGCTTTTAATCTGTTGTACATGTAAACCAGTGCAGTTTGACCCCATGCTTAAATCTGACCTGGTAGAATTCCCTGTGTTAAACTCTGTGGTTCCATGAAAGCTCTTACATATTCTTTGTATTCTTGCTTCTTTTTTCTGATTTTCATGCACAGTATATGGAAGACATGCTAAAAAAGTATGAATACAAAAGGGATTATCATAATTAAATTTTTCTCAGATATTCTGATGCCAACTGTTCATGGCACCAGTTTATGCCACTGAGACAGTACTGAAAGTTGCAATTAATACTCTGAGGCTGGGCATTTATTTTTTTTACAGGTCAATAAGTTCAGGCAAGCAATACAATTTTGGAGTGGTTTTTCAAGTTCAGACATTGAACCAGATTCTGTCTGTCCCTTGTTACATTGTTTTATTCTCTGATTCAACAGAAAGACTAGTCTATAAAGAATGTTGTGGTTATTCTGAATCTACTAAATGCTGATGAGGTATTCCTACAAAACCTACTCCTCCAGGCCTAACAACCACTCCTGTATTTGCTATGATTTTCATTGTGGTTGGAACATAGCAGAACTTTCTAACATTGTAAAATCTTTATTGCTGAGAAAGCAAGCAATGACAATAAAAATCTGGTACAACTCTGTCAGTAATGGCTGACATACAAATGATAGAGGGAGCTTGATTTTGAGATGGGGCTGACAAAGGAGGTTTTAATAAAGGGAGGGATTCAAATAGTCTTGGTAGCTGAAAGCTCCTAACATGTTCACACAATCTCTAGAAAAGAAAAGGTTGTAAGGAAAGGCAGAGACTTACAGAAATCATCTTTCCTGCATGCAAAATTTCCCAGGTGTGAGTGTAATATATATTTACCAAGGTCAGTTTAGAAACCAGAAACTCGTATTTTTCATGCTCAAATATATTACTCTTTACAAGAGTAGATATTTGCTAACTGGAAGAATAAGAAACGCTTCCATCATAAGAAGCATCATGCTTCCAATAATGAATAATGGTATTTGAGCTCCTAAGTATTCAGAGTTAAAAACCCTAGACAATCTGAAGTTGCTATAAAATTAAAATATAGTAATTTGTCCCTAATATGTTATCATGTATTTTTGCATGTACTTGGTTTGTTAAGAGCTGCAAGACATGCAGTATTTATATATGCAATTATAGATACAGTGAAGAAAGAGTGCAAAGACCAGTACAGATAATTGTAACATAGAAGATTTCATTTCATAAGCAGTGCTGTTCTATAGAAACTTATTTGTGGTAACTGATTTTATTGTCTTAGATCACCTTAGTTTACTTTTCACAAATATATCCTACACTAACTCAGCCTAGATTCCTGTTGCTGTTTCTTGTTTGTAGAATGTGTATTTATGTGGATACACATGAATGTACATATGTACACACACATCAAATTACTACTCAGTGCCCTGTTCACTTGCAGAATGCTATTTAAAAACCCATCATGATTTTTTTTTTCTTAAAGTGAGATCTGCCAAGATGGCTTTTCAGAGGCAGACATATAGCAATCAGAACAGGTTCATAAAGTTGAAACCTGGACATACATCACTGTAGCTCATTTGTCAGGTAGAAAATGGAACTTTTAACTCAGAAACATAGGTATCTTCCCTTGAGCAAAAGTATAAGTGCAAGGACTGTAATCTTGTGTCCCAAGTCATTTACCCTAATTCATATTCATTGCTATGAAGTCATGACATCATAATGTAAGAACTAGGTGCCAAGAGGATTATGTATCCCGAAGTGTAAATCTCTTCATGCAAATCTTTTAACAGCATTCTGCAATACCTTTTTTTTTTTTTTTGTAAATTATTCTTATACTTATTTTTAGTGCAGGAAAATAATCAAATTAAAACCAATTTTGGTGTATGTGCAATTTGCTGTACCATTTGAAATGGCATAAAGTCATTCCACAATATAGATTATGGTTTCACTGCATAAATAACAACCATAAAATTATTTTTCCTATAAAATTTCAGTCTCTAGAACCTATGTTCAGTTTAAAAACAGAGAAAAGGGACTTTGAAATTTGTGCCTATTATTAAAAGGTAAATTGCACAGAACATGTATACTAAATTAATTCTGACTCAGAACATAACATTTTTGGTTCTGACACTGCCTTTTAAAAACCACATTTTGGTGTAGTCTTCATCAAATAAAGTCAAGGAAAAAAAAGATAATTGTTAGGTGGTCCTAGTACAAGGATAATTCCTCTGTATGCTGCTGTTGTATCTCTGGAGGCTGCAGACTATTAAACTGCACTGATTATACCTGTTACCCTAATGCATTATTCATGAAATTGGCACCACAGCATCTTCAAACACTGTCATTTTCCATTACTTTCCATCAAAGAAACCATATGCTGTTCTCACAGTATATTGATACCAGGGCATATACAAAGCAGACAGTCACATGGAAGCTCTATCTACTTTCAGATGAGCTTCTCAAATAGTTATTATTAAACACCACTTTTAATGGCCTGTTTGACTATTCAGTGCTTAAACTATGAAACTTCAACAAGGAGAGAGATTGATGACTGCTCTTTATATATTGAAAATGATTCAGTTCTCATAAACAGCTTGCCATTCAGTAGAACTGCATGACAAGATATTTCATCAAGGATGCTGTACATTGGATTTTGTTTTGAAGCTTTGTTCCTCAGACATTTTGCAATTACAGTTTGAATATCTAAGAAGTAATACTTTCTTATAAGAAATCAGCCTTGCTCCCTGACCCATCCTATGTGCAGTAAATCATGTTTTTGAACAACAAAGTACTTTTTAACAATATCACTTTTAACTTAATCAACAACAATGTGATTCTGTGCACTAGATGATAGGCTTTCCTGGAAATTTTGTTAAATTCTTTGTACATAGTGTCTGATCAAGAAAAAAAAACAACCCCAAACCCTTTAGATATCTTATGAGAAGGTATAAGAATTTGACCCATTCTTATATATTATTTTATTTATATTATTACTTATTTTATAATGTGATTTTTGTAAATAAACAAAAACTTATATAAAGGCTACTTGCTGTTCATTGGCAAATAGTGATTTTTGACTGACTTTTTTGTTTATATTATTTTAATCAGCAATGAAATCCATTGTCATCTGAACCAGTTGGTAGTGTTAGGTTAATAGCTGGACTTAATGGTCTTAATGGTCTTTTCCAAACCAGATGGGTCTATGATTCTGGGTTACATCAAGATGTTCTGCTGTGTTATAACTTAGCTCTATATGGAGCATATAAAGTTTTTGTAGGGTTGATACAGAAGAAATTTAAAATGGATGGTGTTGGGTCAATTTTTCAACATTGTTTTTACTCTTTTGATATGCCTCAGTTAAAAGTGAACCGGGGGCGCAATTTGTCTACACATGGGATTATTTGGGATATCTCTGGTGCTTTCAAGTAGAAGTACATCTACCTACGCTCTGTGAGTCTGAGTTTGGTCCTGTATTTCTAAAGTAATCGGCAGTATTAAGAGGACCTTCAAGGCAGAGGGAAACAGGCTCCTGGGGAGTCCCTCTTACTGCTATCACAAGAGGCTTCTGTGTGGTTTATTCTCAATACAGGAGATGTTTTCACACAATAAAGTTGGTAGCTGAGAAATGTGCTTCTACCGCATCTGGATAAGGTTAAAAAGCACCCAAGGAAGCAATCTGTTTTTTTAGATAAAGTATATTGGCTATATTTTCATATTTAATATAGTCTTTATTCAAGTCATCCAATTTCCTCATATTGTTTTGCCCTCAATGGATCTTCTCAGGGATATAAATTTATTTCTGGTAGAGGGAGGCAGTGCCCTTAGTAGTTTAAGTCTCTGCCGGCTTATGATATAGGGGGACAGTTTTTACATGAACTAATAATAATCAGGACTGATTTACACCCACAAGTGTCATAGAGTCATACAGTCACATCTTCTACTTTTTTGCTTCCAGTAATGAAAAAATATTGAAATCACCAAAGCAAGAACATTTCATTTGAGATTATGGTGAGATAAGAGTTCAAGACTCATCTAGGTCAGCAAAATAGCCATGCACCAATGCACTTTGCAACCTTTTTCCTCCTCCCAGGGCTGGGACGCAGGTAGTGAGGGCCAGCTGTACTGTGAGGTCACCTGGGATAGGGATAAGGTCTGGGAATAGACTCTGTGGGCCGATTCTCATCCTGCATGGGCTGCACTGGAGTTCAGGCCTTTGCCCTGGCTCTTGCCGGGGTTGTGCTGTAGGGGTGTCCATGCTGTGACATCTCCTCAGTGACCCAGACCCCCACCTGCTGCACATCCCCATGGCCCTCTGTAGCCAATTCGGGACCTTTTTCTAACTCTGGTTATCGTCACTGGTTTTTGTCTGCTCAACTTGTTCCAGTACTCAGGATTGGACCTCTGTTTGGCACCTTGCTCATGGATCTGTCCATCTTCATAGCTTCCTGACTCCATGCAGTACCACATCCATATAACAGAGAGCAAAATTTGAAGTGTGGTTCAGTCCCTTGGGCCACAGAATACATAAATATCCATCAAGCAGCTGTGAGAACTAAGATTTGCAAACATCTGTGAGACTGATAACAAAGCTGCTACATGTGCAGCTGCTTTACTTTCTGACTGTTAGAAACAATCTCTTAATTTCAGTACCAAGCTACACTCAAGGGGTAATTTCCCCCAAAGAAAATTCCTGTGCAAAAATATTTTTATATTTGTGGGAAGCCTTCTCAGGGATTTCTGCATTTCAGTAGATATAATTTGCAACAAATTACTTATTTGTTTGTTTGTTTTGGTAGTGTAGTGTTGCCAGTAGAACGTTCACAATGACACTGGCATTTTTGAGGTTTTGATGAGGTATGTATAGTGATGGCATATTCTACACCATCAAAAATCTTCCCCTGTCTACTTAAAAATGGGCAGTTTTATTTGAGGGTTTTGTTTTAAACTTTTGCAGCATACTCACTTCTAGGGATGTGACAGATGTAGCATCCTGTACACACTAGTCTTATTTTATTTTGTTGCCTTTTGTTCAGCATTATTTTCCCTTTTTTTTCTCCATATGTTTGATAACATCAGCATATGTTCTCTGCCATAGCAGATGACCTTTAATTGCATCTCATGTTGTGAGGCTGATACTATATGACTGAAGATTTACCTTGCCAATGTCTCAGTAATGTTTAATGGGTCAGTCTTAACCATTCATTGTTTTTAAACTGTCCATACAAAATGCTTATGGATGGTTGGTTATTTGATATATGCACCAGATGTCTGGTGTAGCTCAGCTCACAGGAGTATTGCTTTGATACCAGCTACAGGCAATGCTTTGAGACTCACTATTTCAGACATTTAACCATTTTGTACCAAGAACACGAAGGCAGCCAATGGGTGACTGGTTAATCATTTGATGTGACAGCTCTGAAAAAGACTGAGACATATAGAGAAGTGGTAAAAACAATTGCAGGGTACTTACTATTCTTGGAAACCAGATTTTTTCTTTCTATCCATGCTGCTTTTCCCCACTAACTGTAATGGCTTTTGCTGTCTTCTGTGAGACTTCATTTTCAGGCATATTTCATTTGGCATTTATGTGATATTAGAATTGTCCTGAAATTTTGATATTTACAATTGGTTTAATATACTTTTTACTAATAATAAGACTCTTCTGAGAGTTACCATTTGTAATGAGGAACATATTTTCACATATATGCATATAAAACCAGTGCCTTAACCCATACAGTGACAAACTAAAGCTGTCCAAACCTGAAAAACTGCCTTGTCCGGTTATATTTTAGGTAACAAAATGTTTCTGGTGTTTCACCTTTGATGCCAAAACTTACCAATTTAAAATGAGCAGCCGTGGATTTGCCTGGACAGAAATCTATACAGGTGTTTTTGCAGAATCCCAATACTATTGAATTTTGTTAAAGGTGAGGAGCATACAGACCTTGACTTTATTTTCTGAACATTTTTTGATTTTGCCTGTGAGCAGAAAATCATGTCAGTCTGGTCTTCATCAGTCAGATTACCTTTAGGGAGGACTCTTTTCAACAGATTCTTCTGATTGTTATTCTGTCAAGGACATTTTAAAAACCTGAGAGAAATAACAGTGGTTTTCACTGTCACTATCATGCTTGTAGGGATGGATGACATTTCCATTTTAAACTCCCAATCTATTGTCACTTTATTCCATACGGTGATTACTAGTTGCTCTAGTGTGAAAAGAAAAAAAAATGTCCGTATTTAGTCAGAATTAGTCAGAATTATCACTGACTTTACTGGCAGCCACTGCCTTACCCTGAAGCATCTGGATAATGATTTCAAGACTTACTGATATAGCACTCCCAGATGATCCTGAGCTGGTTGCTGTGGAACTCAATCTAATGCTATTCTAGTTACAGCAGATTGACAGTTTAATAAATAATGTGCACTATAGCTGAAACCTCTGATGAGGTACTGAGTGCTGCTGCTCAGTACTTTTTATTCCAACTCACTATCCTCAGCTTTGTTCAGTCCTTGAATTATAGCTCTGCCTAGGGATCAAGCTAGACATCTGTTGTTTTAAATATTTCAGTGTTTAATCCTTTCAGGAGTTTGATTTTACTTGTTTTGAAACCATGAGACTGTTATTGACATATGATTCCTCTTTAATTAAAGTTCAGACCAGAAATCTTCACCATACGTAACTTAGAGATCAAACGCCAAAGTGACAATATCACTGTGTGACCATCCTCTTCCAGTCAACAAGTAACTGAAAATCAATACTCTACTGGTGAAGCCATAATGAAAAACTGAGGGACATCAAGTGAAAAATAAGATGTTATTTGATGTTTTGATGACACTAAACTGATCTATTTGTACATTCAAATTGTTCAGGTCATAAAATTCAATTGTTCTGCAGAGATAAGCAGGTTGCTCTTGACCCCACCTGTCCAATATGTAGTCAATAGATAGATTACAAGCCACTCTCATGGCCCCGTTTCAATTTTCATATGACTAGTATATACCTAACATTGGCTGTTTATTCACAATTTGACACAGTGAATACCATTGATATGACAGTGATGGTCACTTTAGTATTGCCCAGTCGGAGCATCGAGACCTGTTTCCTAACATAGGAATCAAGTACGAAGCAGAGATCTTAAAAATCACCTGCAGAGAGGGTGTTAAAAAGGGTTGTGAGCTGCGAGCTGCAGATACCAAGAACATAATGAAGTTTTGTTTGCTTTTCAGGTCTTGTGTCCATGGTGTTGTGTTTGAAAATTTTATTGACATATCCTCTTCCGATACTGGTTCTTGCTTTTATAAAATTATATGTTTAGTCAGAAGCAAATGCTAGCAATAACTTCTTTTCTTTAGGGATATTTTCCTTTCATATCTCCATAGTGAGACCAAGGTCAGTCCCACTTCATATGACCTTGTTGTTTCTTAAGATCACTGATGAACAATAAGCTTTTTATGTCCAGTTTGTGACTGACTGACCTCCAGCAACAGCCTCTGCTTTTTACCTTTTTTTTTTTACCTCAAGTTTTCATTTATTAAAGATAACAGAAGAGCCCTCACAATTAGTTGATTACAGTAAGAAAGTGACAATCACATCTTGTCTGTGAATGTAATTTCTTCTATTACAGCAGAACAAAAGTTGTCAGCTATGAATGCAGAGAGTTGGTTTGTTTTGTTAAGAGAGTAGCTCAATTAAGAGCAGAGGACAAAGATCTCTAATAAATCTACATTTCAGGACAGTCGATTATTCTCTGAAATTACATGAAAGATAGAACTAAGGGTTATATTCCATGCTGTAATTTAGGTAACACTGTACTGCTCTTGCATATATAAAAATGCAAAGTCAGAAACGAAGGCCAGGTTGAGGCCTTTTTGTAATATAATAAAAATTTGGATAAAGTGTGTGTACCTGAAGACATCTGTTAGTATGGTAAAAATAACTAAAACTCTTATTCACCAACCGCAATGGTTTTTATGACCATCCTTAACCAGGTGTTTGTTTGAATGGTACATTTTGGTCTGTTTCATGAATGCTATCAAGTTATTTACTTTGAAATCTATTTTTCTTTTTTATCACCTCTTCCTTCAATTTACATATCTTGTGGTCATATAGTGAACAAATCATTTCAAGTGGAACAGGAGACTCAATGAAAAGCAGAAGTGCTTATCTTACAATTAGGCAAAACAGAATCTCCATGTCTACTGATAAACAGGAAAGATAAAGCAATTAAGCATTCATGGAGGAAATTCTACCTGTTATTGAGATTTTCATGTGCTATTTTTTCATTTGTTACCTTACCAATGAATCTGTATTGGAAAACAATCATGAATGGAATTTCATATCACCACAGTTTCTATTTAGAGCAAGTGCATTCATTTAATCTGCTTCCCCCCTTGATTGGAACTCCACTTCAAATTGCATTTTCATAAAACATGGTCTTCAATAGAGGGCATCACAATGAACTGGGAAGACCTTTTTGAAGCAGCTCCAGGAAATTACTCTGTCAGAAAGAAATTGGCAATCATTTGAAGTACTTATAGTGAAACTCCCTTCTTCTTATTGTACTTCCAAAACGTCTTTCTTTCCATTTTCTTTTCTTCTTACAATAAATGCGAGTAGAAATTCTCCAGCTGTGATCTCTGCACTAACAGATGTGTCCAGAAAATTTTCCATTGGTCCGTGGAAAAACGTCTATTAACATGATGATGCAGATTGTTGATCTGTATCATAAAAAGCAGGCTGAGGAAATAAATGTAACCTCTTCACATTCCCTTATTTCTATTGTTTGCAAAGAAATACAGTAGCTTTTCCAGCCTCTGAGCTATTATTCTCATGTCAATATCATTTAGCTTACACAGTGGGAGGTGTTTCTCACAGAACCGTTACCATAAGAATGTTTGAATAATATCCTGCTCTGATCCTTTTCCATTTCTTTACTTTTTTTCTATTCACTATATGACTAGGTTAATGTTACACTATCAAAAGAAACATGGAAAGCCAAAATAAAAATAGGATTGCAGATCTTTCTTGGTTAAACATAAATGAATATATTCTGGTCTCTTTACCGATGTATTGATGTTATATGATTTGTGTAATAATCCACAAATATATAGTAGTATAAAGCTTTTTTATTGAAAAAAATAATATTCTATTTTTAAAATGTCACTTATTTACATTATTAAAGTGTACATCAAATTAAAAAAATAAAAATATTATCGATCTTATGGAAATGTGATTTTTTCATCTCCTGTCAAATATTACTATAATTTGATCAAAAACATCCAGGTGAAGAAAGAGAAATACATAGCTTTATATTATATCTCAGCACAGGTTACCTATTATTTAACTTTTGTAACTCTGGGATGTCTAGACTGTATGAAATATTTGTGACTAATAGATTTACTCAGCTATATTTTAATATAACAAAAAAACAAAAGCATGACTCTTACACTTTTAGTTGCCATTCCAAATTGATTGGTGACTATTTAGAAAAATGTTAAAAATAACGTATCTTCACAGAGAGTTTATAACTACAACAAACTACATTAATGCAACTCCTAAAACAAAAATTGTTTCAAGTTATATTGACAAATAAAAGAAAGCAAGCCAAAAGAATAATAAGAACCTCTCTCATTAATTTTTAGATGGACAAGAGTGGGAAACAAGAAATGGAATTAACTTTGATTTACATATCTCAAAAAACCTATATCTTTCTTGGAGTTGTTCGGTACTTCACATATATTTAAAATATTTTTTCCTATAGCATTTCTCAGTAATCACTTACTCTTCTACTTTAAACTAATGGTGGGAACAATTTGTGGTTTTATTTTTCATCCATGTCAGCTTTCCATGCTCTGTGTTTGATGCACAGTAAAAGTATTTCCTTCAATAAGTGGAAAGATAACATAAAAATGAAAACTTTTATAGGATTAATGCTAAAGGAGGACAGATACTTAAAACTTTTTTTAACCTTCAACTAGATATTTCTGCTAGCAAAAGTATATTTAGATTATTTGAATATTTAATTACTTAACTGAGCTAAAAAAGAAAAGCTAAGATTCTGTGAAGTTTTTCAGTTGGTCAAATGGTTTTGAAGCTTTTTTCCTGGTTAGCTACTGGCAAAGGAAGACCTTCAATGAAAATTATTGTAGAAGCTGAAATTAATTCTAGAAAATATTAATTATAGGATATATGATAAACAATCAATCAAGACCTATTGTCTCAAAATATGTCAGCTTATACTTTTGATATACTACATCAGTCATATGGTATGATGAAAACTACTCTGGTCATGCTCATAGTTCTATAAAAATATAAAGAATTCATTAGTAGTATCCTTATTAGAGCCTCACTATTATAGGTCTATGCACATTTCTTTAACAGACAATTTTTACATGATTAAAAATATTTTTTAATGTCTGTGTCTTCTGGTAGGATGAGTCACATCAATGTACCAACAATGCACATAAATTTAGGGATTTGATCCTCTTGAAATAGGAATTGTTCAAGAAAAAACAGTGTAAAATAATCAGGTTTTCTTCCTGCCCCAAGCAGTTTCACGTTAATTTCATGGTCTTGAATTTGTAGTGTATGAAGAGGTAAGGAACGAAAATTTCGAGACAAGAAGTAGTCATTTTATAATGAGAAAAACACCACAAGCTGATATAGACAGTCCAGGAATACTGTGTGCAGGAACAGGAGTTTTCATTAACTTTGCATGTAACAATGGACTCTCTAAATGCTGTGCTGTGGCAGATGCAGTAAGCTCCACATTCATCTACTCTTTCATTTGAAAATGATAGAATTTTCTCTTGGGATAAGTAAGTGTACTTCCAGCAGACTGGCTTTTATAGCAGTTTTTGGACCTCATTCCGGGTAAAGACAATGACTCGCAAATGACCTTTAAATTCACTACAGAATGTGAGAAAAAGGGGTTCAGATATCAGGAAGCACATCACTGCTTTGGAGGTAAACGCACTCCTATGTCTTATTGTCTTGTCCCTTTCTTTTGTGGTTGTCGTTATTGTTGTTGTTTTTAGTTTTTCATTTGTTTCTTGGTTCTTCTTTGCTTGGGATTTTTGTTCTTTTTCCTTTCTTCCTCTTTATTTTATCTTAATGCTTTTTCAGAATTTTATATTCGTCCATAAGGACAAACACCGTAGGTCAAGAGGGATTCAAGAAGACTTCTGTTTCCTTCTTTTCTTGCTAGAGTTTGGCACTGTGTTCAAAGAGGGAAATTAATATTTTAGAAATCAAGCAGAATTAGGGAATTCACAAAACTTATAGATACATAGGTATTTTAACAATAACAATATTTATTCTGAATTGTTTCAGAACACAGGTCTTAATACTTCAGTTACTATGACATCAAGGATTTAAATTTCAAATGCTTTGGAAGGAAGGCATAATCAGTGATCAAACTTGTAATTCAATGTACTGTTTGGACAGATTTAAAACAAACAAACAAACAAAAAAACAAATAATAAAATAAAGTAAGTAGAAGCCTGTCACTTGTCCAAGAGCTTTTTAGCAGCGAAGGCCACACTTCTACACTTTAAAAAGAGTGTTGAGAATCTATCTGTGGCATCATGACATAAGAAATATTTATCATGCTGTACAGCAACCATCCATTGTATCTCATCATTAATGCTTCTGCTGTTCTTATGTTTCTTTTTGAGGCCTAAGCTCTCTCTCATTTATTTAAAATAAATACATTTAATTAGACTTCAATAAATCCACATTCCTTTCTCTAATAAAGAATAAAAGATATATTCAGAAGAGTGTTTAAATAGGCACCATAGTGTTTAGTATCAGGCTCCATTTCGATTAAAAACCAAAACCAAAGTCAAACGTCTATGGATTTCACCCTCTGAGACACTGATTTCCTCCTGCATGCCATCATTTGAAAAAAAACACAACAACCATGTTTAATAATTCTGTTTACTTATCATCATTCAGGTGGGTTTTCAAAGTCACACTACAGGGAATTCTCTCTGTAGTCTTTGATTGTTATATCTGTGCCCTGATCCATGAAGTTTTCCAGGGGATGAATATTATCTTTTGAATTTCAGTAAGAGAAGAAGAGATCGAAAACTTAATATAATCATGTGCAATATAATGTCATAAAAAGCATGAAAAGAGTTTTGGGGTTTGTTTTTTTAGGTTTTTTTGGTTTTTTTTTTTTCACATAGGCTTGTATTTTATGCATGTATTGTTTTTGCAGGGTATTGAACACCATGTTTTAGAAACATGTTCCTATTCAGAATCCTACTGAACATAATCACCTTTAAAATGTCACATTAATGGGGAAGAAGGATAGAAGTTTGAAAAGATGTTATATTCTCTGAGAAGGAGACCTTCTGATATACTGGATATTTTTATAACAGTCCCTGGAATCCCAAGGTAGAACTAATCTCTTTGTTGATAAAACAATAAGTGGTTTTGATTCAAATACATGTACAGATACTTCGCTTATGTTTGTCTATTTGCTATATATATAAGATACAAACACAAAGAATGTTTGTCA
Organism: Lophotriccus pileatus; assembly: GCA_035583135.1. Classification (NCBI taxonomy): domain Eukaryota; kingdom Metazoa; phylum Chordata; class Aves; order Passeriformes; family Tyrannidae; genus Lophotriccus; species Lophotriccus pileatus. Next base: position 96,612,853 of record JAWWES010000081.1, on the reverse strand, counting down.
AAATTTATGTAATATTGAGATAAACATATTTATACTCTTTCCAGCTTTCCATAGGCAGCTCTCTTCTTCTCACCTCTTCCCCTGCTTAGATATGTCCTTAACTACTTGATTTTCTTTTAAAGAGCAGAATAGATTGCTGCAACATGTAAGGCAGTATGACTACCTCTCTAATTTATTATTTAATTCCAACTTTTAAAAGATTCATTAATTACCCAGATGATACAACATAAGTGGCATGATGTGACAAACTAGTGGAATATGCAAGGAGTTACAAAGGGAGGAATACTTAAAACTGCAGAATTTGTCTCTTTCCTTATTTTAGGTAAACATTTCGTACATATCTTCTGGCATGTTGTTGTCTTTGGAAACCAATAGTTTTATACTTTTGTCCAAAATATCATTGTCATGGAAAAGTACGAGAATAATATCAAAGATGATACGGAATTATTATTTTTCTTTCTTCTTATGCAAATGATAACTTCACAGAGGATGAAGAAAGTTAAATTCCATCTGGTCTACATTCAGTTCTGCCCATTAGGAAGCAAAAAAAAAAGAACAAGCATATCCCCAAAGCCAAAAAATCTTTGAAATAAAGTTGAATGTTCTCTTTCTCTTTGAAGAAGATGATAAGAGTAACACTCAAGTAATATCCGCTCTTTGATAAGACTTTGGACTGTAAGAAGAGCTAGTCACCAGTCTCTTCACCAGCTAGGAAAGAAAAGGCAGGAAAAACCCTTCTCTAAGACTCTGGATGAATGGAGACAGAAGAGAGAAACAAAGAAAGGGCATAACCTTCCTTTCTCTTGAATCCTACAGTAAGGTTCTATTTAGAACTCAGTCCTTCATAGTATTTATTGCAAATACCATTATCGGTATGTTTTTGGTTCTTGGGCAGAAATGTAGCTGGGGAACTGTGGCTTGTGCTTGACATGCTACAGTACAGAAAAATGTACTGAAGTGATTTAATAGTTTAAGTGATGAATTTTTTTGTGGTTTAAGGACTAAATACACATATATGAACAAAAAAAAATTATGGTATAAGGTGAAAATATCTCTTTAGGCACGCACTTTAAAAGTTTGTGCACATGAATTATAACTGGTTTCATTTTGCCCCAAACTAGTTATTTCTGAAGTAATGAGAAAAGAGCATTGTTTGGATTGAACTTTCAGAAGTAGTTGACAAAGCGAATAAGAAGACGACTAGTGATTTCAACTTTCTGCAACATTTATTTACAAGAAACTCTTTTCTAGAATTGTTCTTACATAACTTTAGCAAACAAAAATATATTAAATTGTAACAAATAAAGTAATTATTTGCTTACTACTGCTAGTTAGGTAAAGGTTTTAGCTATTCTGTATTAAAATATATAAAATGTATAAAATAAATTTCTGTACAGAAAGCTCATACAATGCAGGTAATTCAGACACGTTCATAGTGTTGAATGCTTCACCCTGTATTCCCTTAAAAGGTTGACATAATGTATCTATCTAGACAGACTGAATGGATGAATCCATTGTTAAAAGGGATTTTGCCCTTTCTTAGTTTTATGGGATCAAATTCTTAGTTTTATGGGATCAAATAGTTGATATTATTTTTGTGTTAAATGAGAACCCTAATACAGAATATTTTTTTGTTTTGAAATAAGCAACACCAGAATAGCTTCATATAGAAAGGTTGATAAACGTCAACCCTTTAGGTTCTTCAGGTCATAGTATGGAAATAGGAGGTTTCAGGTAATGCAAATCTACGTTCTTTTTCCCCTGGATATTCTTCAGCCTCTGTATATAGAGATATGGGGAGTTTTAATCAAACTTGCTGTTGAGAAATTGTTACTGTATCATAATCCTCAGGACCTTTTCTAACACTACCATTACAAGCTATGGCATGATAGCCACATAATTGGACCTTGAATCCCAGGCTAGTAGCCATAGAATTTTGTGAATCCTTCTAGCTCAGTATCATCTGATAGTCCAAAAATATTCAGAAGCAGAAGCGGAGAAGTTCTGTTGATTAATTTGGTCAAAAGCCTCCTGTCAAGGGTTGAGGAAGGAGGTAGCAATTCTCTCACCATATGAACAAATGGGATTAGGTGTCTAATTTATGTGATACCGCTGGGAAAAAAAAAAAATCCGTAGTTTCATGTTTAGAAGGTACTATTGAAAGGTATTTAGATTAGATACAAAGTTTTTTGTGGAATAAAGTAGTCTGTTCTGCTTCATTGGGAAATATGAATATGGTTGTCTTGTAAGATTTAGAATCCCTTTCCATTCATATATCATTCATTTTCCCTAATGGATACTGTGTCTTAGTAAACTAACTAACTCCTAAATAATTATACTTAAAGTCAGTAGAGAAATAAATCTATGAGGAGTACTACGGTGTATTGATTGGTAAATTCAAAGTTTTATAAGCTGTACTCCAGTCCTGTTATTTCCTCTTATTTCTGTGAGACCTTAAGCCTGTAAAATAAATAAAGAAACCATTTACATGGATACACACTGAGAAACCCATGCAGGAATAATGCCATACATGGGCTAACACTGTAAAAAATACATTCATGGTGGATGCTTGTCCTATGTTTCCATGTTTCTATGCAGCTGCTAACATTACGACTCTGTAGGAAAAATTCTCATGTTTGTCCAACAACTTATGGAATAAGTTGGATAATGACCAAAAAGTAAGTGTTATGAAGATATGACATTCTTTACAAAACCTGCCTCTTGAATGAACTTACCTGGTAATGGAAGACCATACTAATGGAGCACACAGCAACTATGCCATTTAATGTATCTTACTGTTGATGTGGGTGTACCTTGCTGGAAATGGGCAAGAAATTGACATCTTGGCTCTTAAAAATCTTTATTTTTCCTGGCCTTTGTTGTTGTATCTTGTATATTCCTTAGGTTACCGTGCCAGAAAATCAATGTGAAGAGAGCAATAAAATGCTTGTGGTAGGTGTGAATTCTTGTGTTTTTCACTTTCCGAGCAGAATTTCCTACCTTCTATTTTCCAGAAGAAAAGTGTTTGCAGGATAATTTACCCAACAATTAATCATGAGTCATTTGTAAACTAATTTTTTATCAGGCTCAATTAATGAGTCTTACTCTGCAAATACTTATGGTATAGCTGATAAACCTATACAGTTTCTATTCCAGGAATGCAAATTGTGATACATGCAAAGGTCTGGAAAATGAACGAACAGTGATGAAAACTTGCATTTGTCACTCTTATACTTCAAAAATGTTAGAGAAATATGGACAATGATATTTACAATAGTCTTTTAACAAAAATATAGAAAAGATGACTTAGATTAATGTTTTTAAGGACTTATGAAATTCATTTTCCCAGAAGCTCTGAAGTAAATTCTTCTACAATTACAGTATAACAGTAAGCCATTTATTCTACACACAACAGGGAAAAGAGTATCTATCACTTGGATATTTTTAAACTGTCTCCCATAATGCATTTCTGATAAATGAAGCATTGTGGGGCCAAGCTATAATGGGGGAAGAGCACTACAAGTGAAAGCACTATTGTCCTTGTGCTACCTTTAATCTCAAACTGTGTATGCACAGATAGCCTTTGTTCCTTGGGAAGAAAATTTTCTTTTTCACTATGTTCAATTCATTTGCTTTGAATAGCACAAATTCATCCACACGTATTTTTTTCAGAGTTTTTCATCAAAGTACTTATCAAAGTGAAGAGGCATTGACCTTCTGTTCCTTTAACATTTCGCTCAGATTGAGTCACCACCTAAGTAATGCTGAGTTTCGTCTTAGTTCTCAGTTATAACCATATTTGGCAAAGGATCATGCTATCAAAATACAGCTTTTTTGGACCTCTTTTCTATTACTAGAGAAAAGCTAATAATTAGTTAAGTCAATAAATGGCATATTAAAATAAAAACTTAAAAATTATTTATGAGCAATCATGATCCATAGAAAATGTAACATTTAACATTGATTTGGTATCTGTAATAAATTTTAGCAACTGGGTTTGAAGCTTGAGTGGTCAAAGTGCAAACAGAAAATAAGCCCCATGAGCCCCTGTTTAACAGCCAAAGGTACTTCAGCCAGTGAAACAAAAAACACATCAGCATGAAGAACTATCATATTTTATATTTAATGAGTGTGGGATCAGTGCAGAAATCATTACTTCATCAAAGAAACCTTCCAGCTCATTAGACGAACAAATTTGAAAGAGGCCAAAAATATCTTACTTGAGATTACACCCAAACCTGCCCTTACTCTTCCAGAACAACATATTTCAAAATTGCAATAATTCATGGAGAAATGTATAATAAATCTATAGAATTTTAGAAGAAAAAAGATATACCTTGATTAGGTTCAGAAACTCATAAGTGTTGCCCAAGTTATATACCAGTGCACTTCTCTATTAACATAACAGGTAGTCATGACATGGAAGACAGTCATGCATGTATTAAAGTTAAAACAAGTTCAGGCCTTGAACACAAGAGCAGAATATTTTTTGAAACAAAAATAGAATATATGTCACTCAAAACAATGAAGTTTTTCCTCATCATCCCACATACACACACACACAAAAATCTGTTACAGAAGAAAATATTTTTAAATTTTTAATTTCCTTGACTTTAAAGTAAATCATACTAGATCATACTGTATGTGTATGAACTAATAACATAGGTGGAATAGTGTCTCCAATAATATTTTAAAACAAAATAATCAGTGTAAATGTTTGAGGCAAATAATTTCAACAGTTTAAATGTCCAAAAACTTACAGTGCTGCAAATATGATTGCTGCACATATTCATGGGTACAGTTTTCTAATTACATATGCAAACATTTGCTTAAGAAGTACTTCAGTCAATAGGGAAGAGAGTGAAAATTATTCCAAACATTTTAAAATGACACATTTATTTCCTGAAAAATACAGTGAACTGATTAAATACGAACACTGACGATTTCCTCCATTAAAAGCTAATTTTAAATTATAACACATTTAAAGCAATGCTAATTGTTTTCGGCTATGTTTGGTTTAAGATGGACTAGATTTTCTTCATGATCTCAAAATCTATTAATGTTTTCTTGCCACAAATACAAATTTTAGGCTTTTGTCATGCTCCAGTTACTCATATTTGTGTCCACATCCTCTTCAGATCAAATGGCAGCTGCCTTTTTCCTCAGGGTTGGGGCCTGCAGAACTGTTGCTCACTACAAGTTCTCTACCACCTGCTGAACTCTGGACATCATATTAGCTTGGTTTTTTTCTCTGAACCAACCATCATCATAATCACAAAACTAGACAATCATGATCCTCATCCAAGCTGCAATATGATCCTCATCAAAGCTGCAATATCCCTCCTCTCCTTCTCCAGTGCAGAGAAGAGGTTCCACAGCTGGAAAACTAGTTCCTATGGTGTTGATAATAGTGTAGTCTTATGTGGGACGGCCAGCAGTGGACTCAGGCCTCTAGATCTGGAATGCCATTCTCAAGATCCTCTTCAAAAATATGATACTGTTAATCAAATGTCAGAGCAACACCTTCACAAAACACACCACAAAGAGGATTCTTACTTCTGTGAATTGCAATTTACTAATATAATTTATTTAAGCCAACACATACAGTCAGCTCTCTGGTGAATATGGCCACAATTATCTCCTTTGCTAGAATGAAAATCCCTACAAAGGCATTTCAAATACACCTAAGTTGTAAATACAGCCATGTAAATACTTAAAGAGTATGATCAAACAACTCTTTCAAGTTCCCTTGGTTACTTTAAAAACACTAAGGATTTTTTTGAAAGTGTGTACATGTTTTATTCAACCACAGGAATTATTATTTCAGGGCCAGGTCAGAGCCAGCATGGTTTCATGAGGGGAAAGTTCTGCTTGTAAAACCCGATTTCCTTCTATGACATCGCAACACACTTATTTTATCTAGGAAAGCCAGTAGATGTAATTTTTTTTTTATTTCAGCTAACCTTTGATGCTGTTTTTCACAGCAGCTTTCTGGACAAAATGTCCAACACACAGCTGGATAACCACGTTATGTGATAGGTAAGCAACTGGCTCACAGGTTGGACACAAAAATGTTATAGTGAGTGAGTATATAGATGGAGTAACATTAGGCTGGCTGGCAACTGGTCACTAGTGGGATTCCACAGGGTTTCATCTTAGGTCCAGTTCTCTTAAATGTCTTCATTAACGACCTGGATTCAGGACTCAAAGGAATAATAAGTATGTTTGCTGATGACACTAAACTGGGAAGAGCTGTTGACTCCCTCGAGGGCAGAGAGGCTCTGTAGAGACCTCAACAAACCAGAGAGAAGAGCAATCATAATTCATATGAAGTTTAACAAGGGCAAGTGTTGAATTCTACACCCAGGCCAGGGCAACACAAGTTGTACAGAGGACGGAATGAGAAGCGGAAGAGCAGTGCTGTGGAAAGGCACCTGGGAGTCCTGATTGATGACAGTGCCCAGGTAGCCAGGAGGGACAACCCCGTCCTGGGGTGTATCAGGCACAGCATCACCAGCCGGTCAAGGGAGATGATTGTCCCACTCTGCTCTGCACTAGTGTGGCCTCAACTTGAATATTGTGTGCAGTTTTGGGCACCACAATATAAAAAAGACATTAAGCTATTAGAGAGTGTCCAAAGGAAGGCCATGAGAATGGTGAAGGGTGTGGAAGGGAAGCCTTAATGAGGAGCAACTGAGGTCTTTTGGTCTGTTCAGCCTGGAGAAGGGGAGATTGAGGGGAGACCTCAATGATCTTCGACATCCTCATGTCGAATCTTCAGCATCCTCATGAGGGGAAGCTGAGGGGCAGGCACTGATCTCTTCACTCTCATGATCAGTGACAGAACTCCAGAACACAGCATGAAGCTGAGTAAGGGGAGGGTTAGGTTAGATATTAGGAAAAAGTTCTTCACCCAGAGCATGGTTTGGTATGGGAACAGGTTCCCCAGGGAAGTGGATAGAGCACCAAGCCTGTCTGAGTACAAGAAATATTTGGACAATGCTCTCAGGCACACAGTGTGATTCTTGGGATGTCCTGCACAGAGTCAGGAGTTGGACTTCATGATCCTGATGAGTCCCTTCCAACTCAGCATCTTCTGTGATTCTATAGCTTTACTTGTGCTTTAGTCTCTCTCCAGTGATTTAGCATTCTTCTCAAGATGTGGATCTCTGTAACAGGCATTTTTTACTCGTCTTTCATATACTCACTAATAGTTATTCTAGTTATGACATTGGAAACTATTGAAAATTTCTATTTAATTGATTATCTACTTACTCTTTTGGAGCCTTTGCATTCCAGCACTGCCTTCCTAAAACAGTCTTTCTTTAAGCACAGCTTGCATTGTTTAGTTCTGAAAGGAATATTTTTCTTGTCCTAGCTTACCGAGTGATCCATATCTTCTTGTGGCAATGATCTGTACTCTTCATTATTTAACCAGTCACACAATCTTTGTCATCGTTAAATTATTGACTGTAACTCTTTTTTTCTAGGTCACTGATAAAGGTCAAAATAATGTGAGGTCAGGAATCTATTCTTGTGCTGTTTTCCTCATAATGCCATGTTATCTTCAGGTTTTAAGCGCATTTATTTAGCAATTATTTGTGATAATTTCCTATGGTTTTTTATGTTACATTTAAAATCACATAAATTTAACTTTTTATATAACATTGAATTTCATGGGGTTTAAGGTACAGCTATAATACTAAAAGTACATATTAGACAAGAAGGCTTTTATACTTCCTATGTTCAATCATGACTAAAATGAGTTTGTAAGGAAACCATTTCAACCTGTAAAAAGTGTCCCTCAGCAATATCAACGAGCACATAAAAAATATTTTTGTAACTTACATTTGGTTATTAGTGTGTGGGAGCAAGGTTTTGGGACATGGAGAGTGAGGTCATTGTTTATCAATGACTCTAGACTCCAGTTTCCTACAGTAAGGAGAGAGCAATTATCACAGAAGGCATTGCATGTTGTTGTTTGTTGTACTCTCTGAATGAAGAATTAAACAAATATTGGACTGCAACTTAAGTGAACATATTTCTGTCACAAACTTCCTCAGCTTGATTTTTCTTATTATTTCTACATAGAAAGACTTCAAAGACTGTAGAAGTGATACTCATGATTAAGTATGTGTTTATCTTTAGTCTGCCTGCATTTCCTGAAGTAGGCATCATAGTTCATAAGGTGCTTCATCTCAAGTGTTGAATAACTTGTTTACTTATATATTCACTGGAGGTTCTATAGATACATACCTTCATGAAAATAGCATTTCAAATCAGTGATGGTTTCAACAAAGTTGTATTACAAGTCACAGTTAATGTAAGCTGCACTTATCCCTTTCAGTGTACCCTCAATTCCTCCTTACATTATGTTTGTACTCAATGCTGAGAAGAAAACCCTCCCTCTAAACTTGAAGACATGTTAGACTCCTATAATAATTCTAGCCTGTATAGGTAGGAATGTTGCTTATATGTCACAGGTGAAGAGGTTTTCATCTCATGGAAGAGCCTGTCAAAGCTGTCCTGTATTCTGTGTTCAAAAACAGAAGTCTCTGGTTTACCAAAGGCATGGAAGATTGTTCTGTAACACTGGACTCCAAGCCCCAAAAATATTCACTTCATGATGAGATATGCGTTCCTTCTGTCTCTAAATTAGATAATGTGTAGGGCTGGAGGAAGGGCTTTCTGCACCAACTTTCTGCATTCCAGAATGGAACAGAACAGAAAGAAGTTAAAACTGATTTGCCTCAAGTTCAGACTGACAGTATTGAGCCATTTACAAGGACACATCACCTCCCACTGCCTCAGACACAGCTGGTGACACTTACTCGAAAAGCACTAGGCATACACTTCAGCATATCATTCAAACTCCTCAGACACATGTCAGCAGCATACCTGGACTACAGCATCAAAGTGAAAAGAGGTGGTGAGTGTCTGGCAACAATCATAAGCTATGACAGTGTTTTTATTACAGAAGATGATTGAAATCAACAACAAAATCACGGAATCGTAGAATCATTTAGTATGCAAAAGACCTCTAAGATCATTGAGTCCAACCATTAATCTAACACTTAGTTTAGTCCACCACTAAACTGTGTCCCTAAGCACCACATCAAAAAATTTTTTAATTTCCTGAAGGGCTGGTGACTCCATCACTTCCCTGAACAATCTGTTCCAGTGCTTGGCAACATTTTCAGTGGAGAAATTGTTCTTAATATTCAATCTAAATCTCTCCTGGTACACCTTGACAACATTTTCTCTCATCCTATCCTTGTACTTAATAGACCAGTGTTCTCTTTGGTATAGCCTCCTTAAAGGTAATTATAGAGGGTGATAAGTTCTCCGCTGAGCATCACTTCTCCAGACTGAACAACACCAGCTGCTTCAGCCATTCTAGACTGTACTCTAGACTTGTGCTCTAGACTGGGTTTTTTGCACTTCTTTAGACATGCAAGAAGCAAGAAATGCAAGAAGCGGAGGGGTACATCTTTGGGCTCTGCTCACAGACTTATATATGGTGATACTCCTACAAATACTTGGTGTGAATCTACCAACACGGCCTTGTTGGTAACTTATGTGAAGTAGGAAAGGTTAACCTAGCTTTCTAAATAGATAGAAGCAAAAGAACATATTAGAATATCCATCTCTTTTGTACCTTAATACTTCCAAGATTATAGCTTAGTTCTATCTCATGTCACCTTTCAGATTATAATGAGGAATGGCCCCCAAGATGAGAAGCTGTCAGCCATTCCATGTACTATTTTCACAGTTCAAAAGACTTTTCAGAGGAATTCCCTTCTAGTTGTTTTTTAGGTGAATGTATCTGTCTGAGAGGTCTTCAAGCAGTGTTCTTAACAGGGAGAGCTCCAGGAACTAACCACCTATTTCAGTGTCTTGGACAGTTTGTGTCCATTTTAAGAGAATTGTTTAAACATTCTCTTTAGGAAGAGAATGAAAAGTGGTCTTGGAAGCTCTGGCTGAGGATATAGCTATATGGATGGAGATGGGTGTCAAAGTTTTCACAAATGAGATTACTTGACCTCAAGCACTGATACAAACTGCACTAGAACTTCAACAACGAAGCAGTCATTCTCGTAAATATCTACTTTTAGACAAATGAATTTCATTCCTAGAAAGAGATATACTTTCATAGCATTGGTGTCTAGTTCTGCTTTAGCCTCATGTTGAACACTAAACTGATATCTCTGGGTCTTTTAAGACATAGTAGTGGCACAGGTATGCCCTCGTGTAGTTCCTGTCCCTTTCTCCCAAAGTAGTCCCCAGAGACACAGACTCAAAGTTTAACTTAATCCCTAATATTTTTCCTCTATTTGCCTTCCAGCAACCCAAATTACTGTGGTCCCTTTTCCCAGTCTATGAAAGCTTCACTCTCTTCTGGCTTGAGTGGACAGGGCACAGGAACCTCAGCAAGGTCACTTTCCCCAGGAAGAACACTGTATGCATGCTGAGCATCCATACTAATGGGAAAGAAAAGAGCTGAATGTACTCAGCATAGTTTGATGGTGTGTCTCAGGGAACATGCTAAAAATACATAAATATTTTAATGCTAAATCTTATTACATATTCACAGTGCCTACCCAGATATGTTCTGGGTTAGCTGGATCATTGCTCAGTTGCTCAAGGGCCCTACATCTGTGATATGACCATGCCTAGAGAGAGAAGGCTAGCCTAGGTGCAGGGTCCAGCTGATGCTGTTTTCATTGCTGTCAGCTGGAATAGATAGTTTCTGGGTCTTCACTTTTTGCAGTAGGTCTACCGTGTATTTTGTAATGCCTTTCAGTTAACTTCTTGTTTTACAACAACCTTTCAGACCTCCATGGGGTCCTAGCCAGGAGTAGGGCAGTGGAGAGCATCGGTGTAGCTCCAGCCCTGAGCATCTGGCACATCCCTGGGGACAGAGACTAGCTGAGATGAAGGTGGGATGGGCAGGGCTGACAGAGCAATGACACGCTCTGTTGCTGCTTTGGAGAGGTAGATGTAGCTGTCTCATGTGGCCTTTTGACAATTGTATTGTACATCTGGAGGACACTGCATATGACCTGAAGACAGTATTTGTCCTTACCAGGCTACGAAGCCTCACATGCCAATACTGCCTCAAACCTTTAAGTGGTCCGGCAGTTGCACATATCATGGGCAACCCGAGGACCTGCTTGGGACTGAGCCTGTAAGTATCCCTTAGGCTTCTTTGTCTCACAAATTCACCCGCCTTCAGTCTTCTTCGCTGTTCTTTTCCAGTTGTGACATGAACTCACACATGGCCAGCGCGTGAACCGAGACCACAATGGCTTATGATACCAGCTTTGTGCCAACAATGGCTTTGTTATTTCTTTTCCAAAAGTGAAGTTCCCACAAGTAAAACTATACAATATTTTCCCGTGCCATATCAATGAGCACAACCACAGATCAACTATAACAGGGTCTCAGACAGCATTCTGGTCCCTGACAGGCATAAATCAATCAATCAGTCTGAAGTTTTTACTTTTTTTTTTTTCATCAACTTTAATATTATTCTTAACCTTTTTCTTTAAATCTCGACTATGGCATGTGCATGAGGGCACCTAGTTGTACACATGTACCTAGGACTTTGGTTTGTTGGTTTAAACCACAAAACACACTGTATAAATAACTTCCCTTTTTAAAATTATCAAGAACAAAGTTATAGGCACTTAAATTATCAAATAGATTCAAAAGTTTCAATGCTGTGTGTCCATTCTTCAGATGGACATTCTCCCTCTCAAAGCTCTTAGCAAAGGTTGATCCTCCCTTTTGATTCCTATTAACTAAATGCAGGTGCAGAGTAACTCAGCTTGTTCCCATATCCTTCCTTTGTGCTGTGAAAGGTGATTGCAGGTATCACCATGTGGGATGTGTATGTGTGCTTAGCTCTAGGAAATGTTCTTGATATTGTGTGTCTTGTGTGACGCAGTGCCTATTGTACATTTGGCCTGCTTGTCAGGGAAGGGATGTTGTATAAGGCATTGTGCCCTTAACAACATTTTGTTGGAGAGGTTGAGACTCGTTTTCCCATAGATACCACTGTGTGGAAAACAGAATTTACCTTTTAAGGACTATACAAGATCTGACTTATGCAAATAAGAGAGGTGATAGGGCTTATTCCAACTCAAGTCCCTGTAGGCTTGACATTTGCTTGTGTGGCTAGAAGAAAAGTTCAGAATTTCTATTTTGGTGAGAACTAGTTAGCTTGGGTCAGACTTCTAATTGTCTGTTAGTTTGTCTTGATCAGTAAGTCTGCCTAAGAGGTTTATTATCTTTACTTTTTTACTTTCCAAATTTTCTTGTCAATGATATAATTTAGCATGTAACCCAACAAAGAGTGATTTTAATGCCAGAGAGAGTACTGTACATTGTAGATAGGAAATAGCTATATGGAAGCCAGAGAGGGTAGTTAACTCCTTAGAACAGAAGGCAATCAGAGGTTATGGATATGGAATTAATCTAAAAATAAATTTAAAAAATCAAAATTCTGAACACATTCATATCAAGATAATATCAAACATGATTTGTCCATAATATTTCCACTACAGAATAAGCTAACCTCTAATAGTCATATGAGGTTGAAGTAATTAAATCATTCTGTAAATGTGAAAATGAAAATTGAGACAAGCAATTGTGGTGGGTTGACCTTGGCTGGCTGCCAGTGAGCTGTTCTCTCACTCCCCCTCCTCAACAGGACATGGGACAAAATAAGATAGAAAAATTATATGTCAAGATAAATGCAGGAATATTACTTTACCACCATGGGCAAAACAGACTCAGCTTGTGAAAGATTAACTTATTTTTTTTCCAATTAAAAGTAAAGTATGATAGTAAGAAACAAAAAGAAAACTAAAAGAACCTCTCTCCCATCCAGCCTTATTCCCAGGCTCAATGTCACTACACTCTCAGCCCCTATACTTCCTCCACTCCCCGAATGGTGCAGAAGGATAGTAGTGGATGTTGTGATGAGTCCATAACAGCTCTTCTCCACCACTTCTTCCTCCTCACACTGTTCCACTCGTCCCTCCTACAATATCCTTCACAAAGTACTCCAGAATGGGTCCTCTCCACAGGGTATAGTGCTTCAGGAACAGAGTGCTCCAGTATGGGTCTCCCATAGGGCACAGCTCCTGCAAGAAAATCTGCTCCTGCATGGGCTCTTCTCCATGGGCCCTGCTTCCTTCAGGACATATCTGCTCCAATGTGACTCTCTATTGGCTGCAAAGAGAAGCCTGCCTCACCATGGTCTTCTCCAGGGGCTGCAGGAGAAATTCTGCTTAGGGACCTAGAGCAGCTCTGCCCCACTCTTTGCCCTTGATGTCTATCACAGAGGCCATCCTTGCAGCCCCTGCTTACAACCCCCTTGATATATAAACTCAAGAAAGCAATGAACTGCCTATTATTTACAAAGACATGTTGTGGGGAAAAAAAAAAAGGAAACACCAACATTTTTAGTGTCATAGTAACACAAATCAAAACCTTTATATATAAATGTAAAATGAAGGTAGTTACCAAAATACTTCTATATATAATGTTTCTCACTCTTAGTATTTTTACAGATGTAAATGGTCATTCTGTAATTAACCAAAATTATTTGAAGACAATATGAAGTAGTACAGTATGGTGTACCATATTGCTGGTCTGATGATAAGCCTAATCTTTAATCCCGTGTTTAGAAGAAACATTTTGGTTGCATGTCTTTTTTAATTTCTCCAGTTTTTAATGACTTGTGAATTACAGAAGTGAAAAATTGTCAATTTTGTGTGTTCTCAACATATATATGCATAAGAATTTGTGTATAGTTACTATATGTATTTTGCAACCCAATATTCATTTTCCAAGCCACAAAATGTAATTTTTATTCTAGTATCCTGCAGAGAACACACAATAAAAAATACAAATTAAAAAAAAAAAAACAACTAAACAAATAAAACCCAAAACCCAAAAAACCAAACCAACAAACAAACAAAACCACCACACAAGTTATTCTTGATGGTAAGAGCCTTTGGACTAGTATTGAAAGAGGAAATCAATACAAACACTGTCACTCAGACTACTTTATCATTTTGATGAAAATGGCAGTAAGCTGTGGTAGAAGTGCTGCATCTTATTTAGCAGAGAAAAAAAAAATTGCATGTACATAATTATGGATTGTGTTTATTGTAGGATGCCAGAAGTAGCAAAATGATAAACACTTCTGTTAAAACTACTGAGGCATATTGTGATTTCACTTTGTCCCATATGGCTTGCCCAGAGAGATCATTTTAGATAAAGAGTTTTCATATTTTCCTGCAGAATTTCCAGTTTTCCTGAAGAAAAAAAAGTGAGAAAATGCACTAGATCAGATATTTGTTACCCAATTCAAAATGGATTAGCAGAATGCTTTGCACAAACACTAAAACAGGCAGTTTTAAAAATGAGAATAAACTCTTGGGGCAACATATTGTAAACTTTATTTTGTTGTGAAGCTTAGCATCAAGCAGCCACATGAACTCCTACAGAGTTATTTCTTATTATGAAATAAAATAAACTTTACTTGCCAGAGCAAGATATAACTAATGAAAAATAAACCATCCTCACATTGTTTTATAAAAGAAACTTCAAAAAAGAATACATCTTTTTTTTATTAATGCACAAGATGAAACCTCTAAAGCAGAATTTGGTCAAGGAATAAAAAGCTCTTGGCCTATAGCTTCAACTACATTCTTGCTGGACTTTTGAACAATTGAATCATCTGACAAATTAAATTTTTTCCATTTAGTGGGTGCAGCTATCTTCTGGGTTAGAAAAATCATATGAAATTCCAGTGATAGGAAAATAAAAGAACCACACCACAATAAGTGATATGAAACTTCTTCCTGTGCTGCCCATTTAGAAAGCCTATGAAATGTGCGTTTTCCTTTCTGTTTGCTGGTTTGGTTTTAGTTTTGTTTATTTGAGTTTTGTTTGTCTGTGGTTTTGTTTGGGTTTTGTTTGGGTTTGTTTGTTTTTTGTTTTTCTGAATTATTTTCGAAAGTAATTTATTTTTCAATTGCACCAAAGTACACAGAGGGCTCTTAACAGCAATGAAGTAAGCACCAAAACCAGAAGTGTCATCTTAACTGCATAACTATACAGATGGCACAAGTTGTCTACCAAATATATCTGTAGTAAATTTAATTTATCCAGGACATATAGGTCCAAACACATATGCTCCAAAGTAATTTTCAAGGTTTTGGATTCTAAGCACCTCCATTGGACTTATCTACATTTCCACTCACCTACTACAAGCCCATGAAGCCTATGAGCCTCAGCTGCATCAGCAAATTATATATATCTGGAAAATGTAATGGGAGGTGACCAAGATTATCTTTCTTTGTGTCAGTCATTCAAAAGACTGAGATGCAGCCACTAGTTGATTTGTTCCAGAAATCAGAGAACTGTGGACTGTTAGTTGTCAATATGATAGAGATAATGCTTAAGTGGGCTTTGTCTCTGCTTTGCTGGACCTTCTGGGCTAGAGGTTTTTCAAGTACATGCTGAAGAAGCTGTCATCCTTTTCTGGCCTTCAGAGTTTTCTTATATGGCCAGAGTCCTTTCTGGAAAGCAATCCTTACCTGGGCTCTCATTGCCAAGTTTTCCTTTATTATTTTCTTCTGTTTAGAAATCTTATCAGACTTCCTAACTTCAGTTCTTATCAGTGGTTGGAGGCACAAAATATAATAAGTTTGTCATTTATCCTGTCAACATCTCCAAATAGTTGTGTAGCAGCAGCACTTATCATTGTGAGGGTGGTGTTGGTATTGTAGGTAACACTCCATGACTTTTTCAGACAATATCTAAAGAGAACTGTCCTGAAAGGAGTTATACACAAGATAGCTTTCCAAATTCTTCTGACTAGACTATGAACATTGGGGATGGACATACCTGCAACCAGCTATGTGCTTTGATTGCAAAAGGCAGCTGAACAACAAATGTAAGAAAGAGTAAAGGGCAGAGAAGGGCTAGGCTGTTTTTGCTGTGAGGGGTGAGTGTTTTTAGGATATTTTACATTCATGCGTTTCTGGTCTGATCTGTATGGAGACAAATATCTTAATGCAGTTTTGGTGACATAGCAGCGGTATTTCTGTAACTAATAGATGGCAATAATGAAAAGTTAACAAAATACTTTATCTATGTAACAGGAATATATATCTGTCTTCTAACTAGGCTATTAGGGCTTTTTTCTAGATTGACCTATTCAGTGACTCCCGTACAAGGATGCATGCATGAGCAATTTTTGCTAATAAATCACTAGGTGTCAGTAACCCATATCTTGAAGACTGTTGTGAAAAAAAAGGATACTGTTGTAGGGAACCTCGAAAGTGCAGACACAAGATGATACCAGTGTCACAAGGGAATGAAAATAAATTACAAGTAATTAATTATGTGCTACTAAAAATACAACCTTAATAGTTGGATAGGAAAAGCGGTAAAGCATACATAATTACGTTGCCAATTGCAGCTTGCTATGAAATGATCACTGAAGAGTTCCTTGGTCCTGGTTTCCTCCCCTGGGATAAAGGGACATATAATAACATTGTGGGAAAACATATTTCTGAGGTAGCCCTTCTCTTGACATCTTATCATATGTTTCTACTGTGTTGTCTCATCATGTGTTCTGATATAATATTGCATCATAAGTTCTAACATGTTGAATCCAAAAGAGTCTGAAGTCTAAGCTAGAGACTTCGAACATCAAACCCGGGTCATAAAGCTAACTTTAATCAATAGAGTTCTTCCATCTAAATATTTCATATTAGTAAAAAAAAAAAAAAAAAAAAGAGAAACTACCATGCAGCCAGGACATCTCTTGTCACTCTCTTTTGCAGATGACTAGTTACTGCAAGACTGTGAGGTTTCTCTGCCTGGAAATTATTTGTCTGGCTCAGGCTAGATGATGAGTCAGGCCTGGAAGTTGTCCTAGATTGTGTTAATGTCTTTTAAGCAGGATCACTATTAAAAGCAGAAGCAGCTTCAGTTTTACGTGTGGCTTGCTCTTCAAACTACTAGTATGATCATGTGGTATGCATATAGCAGTTAAATATTAGACATTAGGTGCTGGACAGTCACATGTCAAAGTAAGAAAGATTTAATGTAGGGTAATGCAGACTTATTTATTAAGCAGAATGACAAGACCTACTCTGAATCACATGTCCTAGAAAACCTGAATGACTCTTTGGACCAAATATCAAGGCATTGAAAAGATAGACGCTATAATTAACAGGCTAGAGTACTGCAAGATTTTATCAAAAAGTTCTTTATACTGATGCATGACTATGTAAGCATTGGCATAATATCATAGTCCCAGAGACTACAGAAAAATCTGAGGTAGAGCATGACAATTATTCAGCTAAATTTATCAGTGATTGAGGACATGTATTAATAATGGACCATTAGTGATGACAGAGATACGACTTGTTCAGTCTGAAGTAGCACATGATGAAAGCAATAACCGTAATGGCAAAAAGCTTTTACAATCAAACATCAAATGACTAAGAAGCATTTCACCTGCTACCAATATTAATAATGTTAATAACAATACTCTTAGATATGAAGAGATTCAGAAGGTTTTGAAAGATTACCTCACAGGGCTATAACTAGCCACTAAGAGTATGTAATCTTTCTTTCTTTCTTTCTCTCTTTCTCTCTTTCTTTCTTTCTTTCTTTCTTTCTTTCTTTCTTTCTTTCTTTCTTT
>JAWWES010000081.1:96572762-96595016 GCA_035583135.1 Lophotriccus pileatus | reverse complement strand
CTGTCTTCTTTCCCACCGTCCTTCCTTCTTTCCTTCCTTCTTTCTGTCCTTCCTTCCTTCCTTCCTTCCCTCCTTCCTTTCTTCCTACCTTCCTTCCTTTCTTTTTTTCTTTCTTCCTTCCTTTGTTATCCATTAGACTAATAAAAGTGAAATTTGTTCTGACAGAAACTACTTTCAAAATTAAAAATATTTTTATTCAGATTTTCACCTCCATAAAAATAATAAAGCAATAAATTATGTATTGAAAATACTAAACATGAAGTCCAGCTAGCATTCTTTACATCACAAATAGCACTGACAAAAATATATGTCTAATTATTAAAAAAAATAAAATTACCGAATTAAATATCTATTTTGGCTTTAGATCTGTTCATGTATTGAACAAGGTAATGTTAGCAGTTACATTCACTGTAAGGTGACAAATGATGCATTTATAGCATTGATCACATAATACACTGTGATAAACAGGATTAAAAAGACAGAAATTAGTATTCTTTTACATGTCAGAATATTAGTTATTAGCATTTACAATTATATAACTTCTATATTCTGTGAAAAACTTTGAATTTATCACAAATGCAGTTACTCCTTCTTATTTTTAAGTTAATTTCCAGTGTAATTTAATTAAATCATCTTCTTCCCCTCTCCTTTTTAAGGCCAGAAGGTGCTTAAACTGTAATTATTTAAATTATAAGATTGCAATTTAAGATAGCTAATTACAATGCAGAACTGTGCAGATAAATAAGTAGAAAGTGATTTCTTCAGAATCCTCAGCTGATTTTTAAGTTTTAGCTCCATTATGAGCATTTTACAGGAAAGAAGTAGTACTTTGTCTTTCTGACAGCAAAGGTTACACTGACCATTAAAACAGCAGCCAGGATGCATGCCAGGAACAACTTTGTTTAGCATGCATTAAAAAATTTAGGAAGATAAAAGCCACCACCTTCTCAATGACAGGAGCCCCACAAGGAAGGACTAATTTTGAGGACTAATCCTTTAGGAAATAAGAAGTTTCTATTCTTCTTAAAACAGTGAGGGCGTACATTCATATCGCACCTCTATACTGGAGCCATTCTGAATACTGTTTTTTAAGGGTTGTGCAGATATGGAATTATCCACTGTCCATTAAATGTATTTTACCTTTTCAGTGGATGCAAGCATGGACTCGATTTTAAAAAAGAAAATAAGCTTAGCAGCATTATACTACTGGTTTTTTGTTTGGATTTTCTTCAAACTGAAGACAGTCTTCCATTTTAATTTGAATGAAAAATAGTGTTGAATGCTGGTTATTTAAATATTTTAGAAGGTGGTCACAATAACTTTTTTCCTATATTTTATTTTATATGAAATACAACAAAAAATATGCAACTAAACCCAACAGAAGTTACCAAAAATTCCTTTGCCATAGAATAGTAAGAAAGTAGATCTGTACTATGGCTTATGTTCCTATGTGAATTAAAACCGAACTTTGGAAATTAAAAACTGAAAAAAATGAAAGGGGTTTTTATTTCATTAAAATTCATAGTAATAAAAAACCCCAAACAACAAAAACCTATGTTAAGTAAGACAATGAAGACAACTTGATCCTTGGAAAGAATGATGACAGCCTTTTAAGAATAATAATAATAATTCTAAAAAAAATTATCATGTTATGCACCTCCTTCCCCAAACGTGTAAAGAAATAGCTTGCTTACTCAACAAGTGAGGTTTATTTTTCCTGTCAGAAAGAGAAAGTACTCATTGCAGTATTATTAAGAAAAAAATAACTTCATTGAGCTTTTCTTTGAACAGTTCAGTGTGTTTCACAAAAATTTAGTTCACTGGTACTGAAGTAATATGTCACCAATATGAAATTCATGTTCTTAGGATAATCATAGCTAAAAAGAGGAAACTTCTCTAAGGGAACAGTTCCATGGATTCTGTTTTTAAAATAATGGATGACGAATACTTCAAAGAACCTAAATGTTGCTTTGTTTCTGATTATTCACAGCATAGGTATTACATGAGTGACTGGAGTGATAGATGCTTTCTTTATGTTCAAATACATTCTTCCAGGTAAATAGAAATCATTGAAAAATTCTGCCAAGGTGGCCATAGGAGTTTCCGATTTATGCTTTGAGAGGAGAATTTTCTGGCTGTTTGGGGTTGTCTAATGCTTCTCACTCCCTTTGTTGCATGTGGTTTTACATGTCACAACTGGTCATTTTAAACCAAATTAAACCCTTCATTTAAGTGAACACAGAAGTTTCCACTGACAGTGCTTCTAACAGTGTACATTATGAAGCAAAATTAAATATTTATCTTATGTATCTCAACCAGAAAAGGGATACATGGATAATACTTTCAGACTTGGTGCTCTTTTTGCTTTTCTCTGTGTTATGTAAAATTAGAATTTTAAGTTTTGAATGTAAAATGTGTTTAATCTGCAGGTTATCTTCATCAGTTAGAATTTAATTCAGTTTTAAAGGTATTCCTTTATAGAAATTAATCAAATGGGTATATTTTATTTGATTTTATTGTATCACAAAATTGAAGACTGGTCTCCAAAAATACAGACAAAGCTGAACAGCCAGTCTCTTAAATACCAACTCAATATAAGCCTTAAAAGTCTGTGGATTATGAAATATTCTTTGAAAACAGCTTCAATAAGAGATCACTTACACTGAATTTTCCTTCCTATTTTTACTTAGCTATCTTTGAAGAGAAAATAATACCCCAAATTTGAATTGTAATTCCCATAGTATATTAATAGAATGCATTAGAACATAAATGCAAAAACCATTATTGTGATTGCTGCAATATAATCAAGTTCACTTATTCAAGGTCCAGGTTAAAGTTTCCAAAAGGGTTTTAAGCTTGCAGATAACACTAAAATCTAAATCATAGAGGAGAAAAATATTGTATTTCTCTTTAATTTTCACATCAGAAATACATATAGAATACCAACTTCAACAGCACAGACTTAATATTTATTAAAGACTCCTTAGGATATGCCAGAATGAGTTGTGTTTGAATAGTTTAAGGTACTATGAGGACTTTTTGTATTATTATTTCACATGAATTAAAACTTATTTGAATTATGAAAAAAAGTATCTAACTGAGGCCCTTCACCAACATGATATAGTTACCTTCTCCAAAATTCACATGAGATCTGCACCCTGGCAGTTATGCAGTTTTTAGACAAAAATTTTTTCTAAGTCTATAACTTATCTCCCACACAAATAAGTAAAATTTAACTACTACAAGCTAAGTGTCTGATTCTCACCTTCTTCCATCTTCTACCTTTTCATTTTAGGCTATGAAGAAATCCATTTAGTTGAGTTGAGTGTAGCCTACAGGCACTGCACACAGGAGGCTCTCCAAGCTGTGTCAAAGGATGAGTACCTTTTGTACCTCTTGTACTTTCTATCAAGAGATAGGAAACAGAGATCATGTTTCTTTCATCAGAGCAAATGAAAAATTATATTTTAAAAGTGTATAGGATAGAGGATCAAACTCTGGATGCTTGAAAAAAGGAATCCTGATTTTATTTGACCTAAGAAAGCTGCCTCAGGGTATCTTTTAATGGATTGATGGAAAAGACAGCTTCTCCCCAATCCCTGTTGTGACTCATCAAGACCCTTCTGGCTTTGAGTGCAAGAGAGGAAGTGAGGAAGAACTGAGATTTCAGTAAGAAACTCATTTTGTAGTGGGAACCTGTTCTCTGTTCATCAAGAAGATTTTGAAAAGCCTCATGGACATGCCTGCAATGTAATGATCTTTCCCTCCTCTATGGTGGTTGTTTTCTACATCAAAGAATCACAGAATTCAATTAGATTGGAAAACACCTTGATCCTAGGGGTCCATAGGTCTATGAATCCAACTTCTAATTTCATGCACAGCTCCTCTGACAGCTGTTGCTCAGCATATTTTTCCACCAGTTTTTGAAATCTTATAACAGTCAGTAGTTTTCTACCATTTCACTTACTTCCAAAGAAATCTGGGCCCAAAACTGTGTTTTTACAGTTTTGCATTAAGTCCTAACAAAGAAATAGTCACAGTTCATGCAAAGTGTTTGGTCTTGCTGTTCCTGCAGATGCCCTAGAAAGCTTCCCTACCTCTCCCTGGGACGTTGCCATTTTCTTTCTCTTTATTTGGAAAATTATTCACTATGCACATAATGATTGTGTCAGAAACATTCTGCTGCAGCCCAGTTTACCTAAGATGCTTAGTTAGCTCAAGTCTCCTAGGTCTTTACATGAGCTAAAGATCTGCTACAAGCCAATTATTATTATCTATCCGACCTCCACATGGGGATCCCAGTGGGTTCTGGGGTCTCTGAGTAGCTGAAATGTTGAAGGTGGAACACTTGTGCCTGGTCAGGTAACGACCACTCGAGAAAGTCAAATGGATTTCACACATCTGAAGGATGAGTTTCCACACTTAAACTATGGTTTCATCCCTCTCATTCCATGTGAAATCCATTTGACGTTCTCGAGTGGTCGTTACCTGACCAGGCACAAGTGTTCCACCTTCAGCATTTCAGCTACCCAGAGACCCCAGGACCCGCTGGAATCCCCACACCTCCACCTCTGACAGATGGGTGGCAGGTATGGATCTCTGGATATGGTTACCTTTACTTTCCATTCTTGATGGATTGTAAGTTTGGGGTTTTGGTTTGGTTTTAGGGTTTTTTTCTCTTCTCTGACTTTCTCCTGTACTGATCACTTCACATTCCCATCATGAAGATGTGATCAATCAGCCTTCTGTCCAATTCTCAGTACTCCTCCTGCAAAGTGAAGGTCAGGAGGTAATGAATTGGCCTGCAATGTATTCCACACTTTGGGATTCATCAGAAAAAGAGACCAACCTAATTAGAGGCCAAGGATGGTTGAAAGCTATGGGTTAAATTGTGCAGTATCATAGAAACTGCCTCAGAACTTGGTGTCCAGAGTTTGAATAGGGATTCTAAATTGGAAAGACTGTCTTTTTACCTCCCTCTCTCACTATTAAATATGGATGATCTCTTGGTCAGAATGAGAAATTAAGACTTGTATTCCTGTACTGCTTTTAGTACAATGAGGTACA
Organism: Lophotriccus pileatus; assembly: GCA_035583135.1. Classification (NCBI taxonomy): domain Eukaryota; kingdom Metazoa; phylum Chordata; class Aves; order Passeriformes; family Tyrannidae; genus Lophotriccus; species Lophotriccus pileatus. Next base: position 96,589,949 of record JAWWES010000081.1, on the reverse strand, counting down.
ATAAATACACTTGCTAATTGGTTATCTTTGTCCATGTTTTCCTGTTAAGCTGACTGAAACCGGTGGTATGACAGCTGCTCATAGCAGAGGCAAAAGTGAGAAAAACAAGAAAAAAAATCTCCAAAGTAGGAATAAGCATGATCTCCTACTTGAAAATTTCTGCCCCAGCATAGGAATCTGTTAGTGTTGACAAAAAAAATTCTTTCAGGACATAGAACAATTATGAATGCTAAAGTTCATGCTAATAAATGCCTAGATAGTGGCCAATGGCTGTCTTTCCTCTACAAGATAATACAAGTTACTTTTCCTCCGAAAGATGAAAAGGTCACCTACACTGGAAGAGAAGACTGAGAGGAGACTGTGTCACAGTCTTACAAGTTCCTTGCGAGGGGAAGAGAAAGGGCAGATGCTGATCTCTTTTCTGTGGGGACCAGGGACAGGACCAAGGGAATGGCCTGAAGTTGTGGCAGGGGAAGTTTAGGTTGGACATTATGAAAAGGCTGCTTCCCCCAGAGGGTGGTCGGGCACTGAACAGACTGCCCAGGGCAGTGGTCCACAGCACCAAGGCTGACAGAGCTCAAGGAATGTTTGAATGATACTCTCAGGCACATGGTGTGACTCTTGGGGATGGTCCTGTGCAGGGCCAGGAGTTGGACTTGAGGACCCTTGTGGGTCCTTTCCACAGAACCATTCTATGGTTCTGTGATTCTATGGTGAGGGACAGGAACACCTTTTCTTCTTTCTTTCCTCAAAATACTCATCCTTTGTGATTACTTTAACTAAAGAAGTACTGAAATAAAATCAGGACATGCATTCATTGCTATCTTGTAAAGAATGATCTAGGTAGTGAATTTGTTGAGGAGGGCTTTTAGGTGGAGTACTGCTGTCCATCTGTTTCTCATAGTGCTTTTAAAGGAGGAAGAAGTAAGAATGGGGATCTGCCTGTGGCTTCTCACCCTTTACCAATTCTGCTGTATTATATTTTGTTTGTCACACTGAATAGAGCTTTATAACTGTTTCTTACACTACCAACACACTCAAAGCTTAATGAATGTAATTTGTGAGAAATTGCCCTGCTGGTAGTGATGGACAACACCAAGCAAAAATTCCCCTGTGACCAGCATTGCCATTCCAGACTCATTAACAGAACAGATAGGGACTATATTCTGTGATATATATTTAGCACAAAGGGGATGGTGAGCTTTTTTAACCATGAGATTGGTACTGCCTCTTCTCAGAAGTTTTACAACTTCGTTAGACTTTTATCAGTGATGTCAAAAGTATGAAAAGTACCTGTATGCCCAGCAAAAGTGTACCAAAAGTTGTTGAATGTAGCATTGAGTAGGAGGGAAAACATAGAGGATACTGTGAGAAGAATACCATGAAAATGTTCTGCAAATCTGGTGGGTTTAAGTATCATAGTAAGTGTACAAGGAAGTCCATCATTTGAGATGAAGACCTAGAGGTCTGAAAGGGAACATTAAGCCATACAGCCTGGAAAAGACAATGAAGTGAAAGATCAAAAATACCTGTTCTCTAGTTATTTAGGTGAGATGAGTCTTAGTTGACATAATCCAGCTTGCAGTCATAGTTGGATTGTTTGAGTGTTTCACATTGAAGTCCTCTGCTCCATGCAGTGAAAGAAAAAACACGCAGTACCCAAGTTTCAGGACTCACTGAAGCACCACAGATATTTACCCTCCAAAGTTAACACATGCTGGGGTACTGAAATGTAAGTCCACTACCTATTAAAGTTCATTCCATTCATTTGCCATATCAAAACAAAATAAAACAAATTAAAAATTAATTAAAAAATGAATATATGCGAGACAGTTTGCATCCATGTTGTAACTTCATGCAAGACTATCGTTAGCTATCCACTGATAGGGAATGGAACTGCCTTTGTGTGTTTTATGGCAATTGATATTACGAAGCATGGAAACTACCACAGAAATTCTTCCACCAAAAGTAATGAAGAACGAATGCCAAGAAACAAGTCAGTACTTTTTGTGCAAGATTTCTCTGAAGAGCTTTTTTTTTAAGATTGTGTTGTATTTAAATACTTCGATTTTGGGTCATAGTGGATCTTTCTTAGACAAGTACAAAGATGCTAATCAAAAAGCTTTTTGATGATTCAGATTATACTGACTCCAAATAAGTGGGTAAACAATGAAAAAAAGTTGATTTTATTATTGAATTAAAATTATGGGAAAGTGTTTGCATTAAAATACATACAAAAACTCATAATACTATTTTTGATTTTCAGCCTGAATAAATAAGCATCTTTTTTTCCTTACATGACTAACATTTATCCTTTGACTTCCATATAGATTTTTTTCTTGTCTGTATGAGACAGATTTTATTCAAGAGCATATAAAAAATCCTATAAGCCTAGACAGATAAAGATTTCTCCTTCAGTTGTTCAATTATACTTGATTTGATTGCACTAGCACAATTAACCTCTTAACATTGCAAAATACATGGGTCTGAATAACCACTATTTTCAAAGGAATATATCAATAAATGTCAAGCTGTACATAGTTGTTTTATTCCTCAGAAGGAAACAGTATTACAGTTTAATAGCTCCTGCACTAAAATAAACTTTACTAAAATAAATAACAGATCTTTTCTTCAGGTATAGCCCCTAATTATATGTTGTGTGGTACAGATACACAACAGAAAATAAAAAAATAAAATAAAAAATCCCACAAGTACAAGTTCAAGGTCCTGCCCATGGGTTAGGATATTTCAATGCAATACTGAAAAATGAAAAGTAGACATCTCTACTCATTGCATAAGTGAGGTTTTTCGTAAAAGAGCCAAATATTTGAAACTATTCATATTATCTTTTATATAAAGCATCATGTCCAAGTTTTGATGTTGTGAACATGAGACGGAAATGTGTTGTTATGGAATTCCAATTGCACTTAAGATGTCCAAAAAGCTAAGGCTTTCTTTTTTAAGCACCTCATAATCTAATGGCAAAAGAGAGTCTAGAGTTAAACCTGAGCTAAACAGATATCACAGAGCAGGAGAAAGACCTTTCCCTGATATTTAACCTAAATCTCACCTGACACAGAATCCTGCCATTTCCTTGAGTCTTGTCACTGGTCAATGTGAACTTGTGGCCCAGAAAGCCAACTGCATCCTGGGATGCATCAAAAAAAAAAACCATGACCAGCAGGTCGAGGGAGGTGATTCTGTTTCTCTACTCCAGTTTTGTGAATTCCCACCTGGAGCCTTGGGGCAGTCTGAGAGCACTGTGGTTGTTCAGCCAAGACTCTGGAGTAAACTTATAGTTTAGTTATAACTATAGTTATAACCTCCAGTACCTGAAGATTTCTTACAAGAAAACCAGGGAGGACTTTTTACAAGGGCATAAAGTGAGTGGAAAAGGGGTAATAGCTTTAAATTGATTGAAGGTAGGTTTAGATTACATACTTCTCTATGAGGGTAGTGAGTCAGTGGAACAAGTTGCCCAGAGAAGTAGTCACAGCACCAAGCCTGCCCCATCTCTGGAATTGTTCAAGGACAGGTTAGATGGGGCCCTTGGACGACTGAAAATTGTTCCTTCCCATAGTAGAGGGGTTTGAACTAGATGATCTTCAAGGTCCCTTCCATCCCAAGCCATCCACTGATTTTATGATTCTGTGATTGATTCAATTATTCTATGATCATAGCGCCTACTTGTCTTCAATCTTTACAGAAGTAAACCGACAACAATAACAACAAAAAACACAGAGAAACTTGGAAGATTTTTTCTTTTTATGCATTTTTGTATACTTATAGGGGTAATCTCAGTTTAGGTGCAGTTAGTTTAAATTCAGCATGATTTCCTATCTAAATGCTATTCTCTATCAGGTAGGAACTTAGTCATCTATCATAAAGATTTTGCAGACCTGTTAAGCTTGATTCTGAATTCTTTAGGACATCGAAGTGACATTAAGATTTTTAATATTATACTGACCTAAAGTCTTGTACAACCTGCATGAGAAAGCACTTTGTACAGATTAAAAAATTGCTTTACAAATGGGTTTGTGTACTAACACTGTAAGGAACACATAACACAACTAATTATTTTGTATGATATACTAAATGAATAATTGTTGAAGAACTTCTCAATCCAATTTAATGCAGAAAATGCATAAAATAGAGAAGTCAGTACTTTTCAAGGAACAAAAAAAGCCCAAAACTAATTTTTTTATGCAGAGATAGATTCCGGTGCAGAACTTGCTGGAATCTTCCTATTTGCTTACCTACATAGCTACTTCAAACCAGAAAGATGAAATTCACCATGTGCATGGTCATGTCACATATGCTGCAGAAATTCTTCAGTTCTGACAGAGACAAATTTACTTTAAACTAATGTCATATTAGAATGCTGAAACTGTATTTCACAGTATAAATACTGGGGTTTAGGCATTTCAGAAAGAGATGCAAATCTTTCTTACCCTTGGGGGGTTTCATGCTGGGAATCTCAGAGTTGGGTTCCTTAGTGCTTGAATCCCACAGACTGTGTACTTATTTCATTGACAGTAGTGACAGTTAGCTATTTAACAGCTTCAGGATTGCCCCAAACCAGTTTTCAGGAGGAGAATAATGCAACTTAATCAGTCATAATAGGTAAAATAAGATATGAAGAAGACGGTTAATATAAAGCTATTTGATGTCTCATATTTCAGATTACAAGAGAAAGTAAAACATAACTGAAAATTTTTACTTGTTTCTACAATCTGGAGTCTTGATTTTCTTTATGGGTGGAGCGTAATAACAAAGGAGAGCTACTGACCTTCTGCACACATTAGCACACTGCAAGACTTTGTGTACATAATAGCATGAAAAGGAACCTCCAGTATTATTCTAAATGTCACAGGCCTTATAATCTGAATTAAGTACCTTGAGGCTGAATTGTTCATCACTGAACTACAAAATAAGCCCTTGAGAGTTTGAAGCATGTGATTCGGTTACTAAAAATGTAAAAAAGAAGGTGTATTAGAAGAGCTTATACATAATAATGCATAAAGAACAACATAGTCAATTTAACCTAAATTTCTGCACTAAATAGCTTACTGTAATGGAGTTATTCCTATTATGACAGACAAAATTGATTGCATATAAATAATGTTATATGCTTAATATTTTTTATTCATGTTTGATATATGCATACTGAAAAACTAATTGTACATTCTTCTCCTCTTGGCAATATGTAAAAGGGTTATAAATTAATAACTCACAAATTGGTGCACAAATTAAAAGCAAGCATACATGTTAGTCTCTTGACTTATAGCTGGACTTTCCAGGCTCTAGACATTGTCAGTTACGATAATCCTCAGTAAGTCTTCCTGTTTAATTACGAACCCTCTTGTATGCATATGATTTAATAATTCATGCAAACTACCATGCTGTTTGTTGTGATAAAATTTTTATCTGTGCACACTGGGAACACATGAGGACTAGTATTACTGCTCAGTTTATTCTTTCCCGATAGTTCATGACATTTACATTGGTCTCCTGTGATCATTAATATGCCAATCCAACAGGTTTTTTCAACCGTCTTTTTGGATGATTGGCACATTGTCTGCGAAAATCCTTTTTCATAAATTGAAGCCAGCAATATCCCAACGCTTTGCTGGATGGTATTGAATTTGTGATGAAGTCCAATTTATTGGTCAGCTGCTCACAGATACTCTTTGTTTATTACTTACTAGATGACAGTCTTAGGATCCAACATCAAAACTGGTATAATTTGGGTACTGATGCTCAAGAAATGTTCTTTATCATACAAATACAGGAGGAATACATTAAGGGCTAAGCAAAAAGATGAAGACTAGTTGATTTATTTAGTCTAGATTTTTTTTTCATTGAAAATAATTTCCATTCCAAAAACTTTGAACAAAATCAGGCTCTCCTCCATCACAAAAAAAAAAAAAAAAAAAAAAAAAAAAGAAGTCCCTTTTATATTGTTTTATGATGATTCTATGTTTTGAAAGACTAATCATATACAAATGTATTTGTTTCTTAATATCCTCAGTCTAGGAAAGCTAATAGGTACTTGGAATGTGAATAGCTGGAGGCTAGCAAAAGTAATCAAATAAATCAAAATTGCTTGTGCAGGGGGGTGTGTTATATCTGCAGGACTGACATCTGCATAAGAAGAAAACCCACAAAGGAATAAATATGTACAAAAATATGTTTGTAAACTACATCTACACATTTAATAGTGGTATAATACAAGCAAAGTGCTAAATAATAGACCACTAAATGGTTGGAGAGAGATAGAAATTAAAGCAAATAAAATAACCCTCAATTTCATAGAAGGACAGGAAAATTTTTTCTGAATCAGTACAGACTGGGGTATTTTTTAATCTTGTGAATTTCCTGACATATCTGTGGAGAGAAGAAAAATTATGAATTTGTGAGAAAAAGTAATCTTATATGGTACAGTAATAACAAGTCTGAAGAATGAGCTGTATTTCTGTCACATTAACAGCTGATTTTTTGATTCCAAACATACAACATTAAGACAAATACAAATATTGCATTGAATTCTGCGAGAATTTAATGAATCTCATTCAAGAAGGACTACCAGGTCATTATTATAAATTATGTTTAAAACAGAGAAGTGTCATTACACAATAGAAGTCTCTGCAAATGAACTGGTGGGGGTTTTTTTGTTGCTGTTGTTTTGACTTGGGTTTTTGGTTGCTTGGTTGGTTTTGGCTTTCAGGGTTTTTTGTTTTGTTTTGTTTTGTTTGTTTGTTGTTATATTCTTAAGCTATTTGGGTTTTTTTTTCTATGTGCAGATTATATGTAGTACTGTGGCAGAAAATAAGTTGTTCACTAGCCAAAATACAAATAAAAGCCAAACTTGAGCTCAGATGAATCATTACAAGAATGGCTTATTTGTGCAAACTAAAGCAAACACTTTACTTCCAAAAATGCAATCTGAGTTTGATTTGAAAATGTTATCACTAACAAGTTTCTCTTGACTGTCCTTACGCAAGTAGAAAGGGAAGAAAATAATTTAAATATGGAGGGAAATATTTTGTTTTCCTAACCTCTGGAAAACTTGTCTGTATCACACAAACATACATAGTGGAGCTCAATGACAGAATGATTAATTTTTATTTGCTCGAAGGTCACAGAAGTTCCTTCCTTCCTTCCTTCTTTCCTTCCTTCCTTCCTTCTTTCCTTCCTTCCTTCCTTCCTTCCTCCCTTCCTTCCTTCCTCCCGCCCTCACAGAAAACAATAGCTAAAAACCATAAAAGATTGTAACATATTTTCAAGTCAATGAATTATTTTAGCTATTAACATTTATTTGCTTGGTAAATCTATGATCTGTTTTTACCATCAGATGGTACTATTGAACATAGTTCACAGATTTCTGAGGAGCAGAGAAAATGTGTCATGAAAGAATCAGTAAAAATTAGCAAGCTGATATTCTAATGTGAGTTAGAGGTCTAAAGTCACTACTTAGAATTACAAACAACATCATAATAACATCTAATCTATTCCTGCTTCCCATAACATATACATTTCTGTATCTGTTACTGATTTTTAGTTTGCTGAAGATAGCTAATTTTGGCTGTACCAGCATTACCACAAACAGTGTAGTCTGGTTTTGGTTTGTGATTGGACCATGGATGGGAGATGAAACACTCCTGATTGTCATCTGATACTCTAGCATATCCTGAGACTCTTGGTCATGAAAGAGGCTGTTAATCTTCTGCTTACTAAGAAACATTTAAAGCCTCTGTTATGTTATTGTTTAATGCCAAACCACATATAGAAATGTAGAAATCCAATGAAAAGGAGAGAACTCTTGGGTTCTGTTCTGGTTTCCCTAGCCAATGCCAACATTTTTTTTTCAGTCTCTTGATTGTAACTCTCTTTACCTTCAGAAACCACATGGCAAGCATGCTTGCATTTTAAGACAAAAATGAAAATTACTCTACCTGGCCCAAGGCAAACTATAGTGGATTGTCTCTACTGGAGGCTACAGAAGAGCAAAGAAACTATTAGGGCAGCATCAAACAACAGTAAATGCAAACAGATCTAAGATCTAAAGCCTTAAACCTTGGTATTTCTTAATGCAGATATGAGTAGTAAGGGAAATACAACCAACAAGGATCAGAAAACTAATAAAAATAAGAAAAAATTTGTGGTTAAAACTGTGGTTGATGTCAGCTAGCACCCTGACTGGCAGACTCAGCAAGCAAGCCAATGGTTCTAGGTCTGAGCTAAATAAAGTATGCTGGTCTCAGTGGTCATTTTGAAGTTCCATAGTTACAGAAAATATTTCTCCTTCATGTGTCTCCAGTTTGGAGCCAAATCTCTGCCTCAGCATCTAGAAGCATCTGCTTCCAGACTTGGCTGATTCCAGTAATTAAACATTGTATTAATCTTAACTATTTCAGCATTGTATTAATTTAACTTTTACTTTTATAATGACAATATAATCTGTAATAAAAATATTTTATGTTGCCTGTTCTATAAGACTTCTCTAAACATGGATTTTAACATATTTTAAACCATATCATTTTGCTATATCATTTGCTTGTTGTTTTACAGTAAATTAAGGACATATATTTTAAACATATTTCAATCACCCTCAGTCGCTGTCACACTGAGTATGATGTAGATGGTGACTGATACACCAGTGTGGTTCATTATTGGTGCTTCTGGCTTCAGAATCTGAATTTTGAGACCCTAGCGAAACATGAGTGCTGTATTTTCTTTCCATCTCTTTCAGGCAACACGTTTGTACTACTGAAGCTCCTATGTAGATTTTGCCAACAATTCTTTTAGTGTTATTGAATGCAACAATACACTGACATGCAGCTATTATGTGTTATGGTTTTATGACCTATTCGTGGATTTTCTGGCCTGCTTTTTGAGATTGACTTGTACTGGAAAAATGTACCTTTTTTCTTTTTTTTACTTGGAAACTAAATGTCACCACCTTGGTGAGCAATTCTGGATTAGTAGCATTGTTACTGATACAAATTTTTGATCTTATGGTTTCTTCTCTGTCTACACTTACTGATGAAACCTGTTTTCTCTTTAATGGGTAGCACAATTCATCTGAGTCCCTTGGTTACAAAGAGGACAGTGAGGATCTGATATTTATATTTTTTGAAAGAAAACTATAGCAGACATTGTACCCTAGCAGACATTGTAGAATCTAATAGTTTCAGATATATTTTCTAAAAATCAGATTGCCTACTTCTTTCAAAAAACGTTGAACAAAGTAGTAGAATTTTGAAACCAGTAGGAGTAGATACATCATAAACTGGTAATTACTGGGTAACTTTCACAGAATGTGAGTGGGACTGATCATTCCTATTGGAGCTTCTCAGAGCATTCTTCTGAGATTTCTTTTTTGCCGCCCTCAGAATGAGTTACCAAGCCTTTCTTTCTCCAAGCAGAGATGCCTTGTCCTACAGTAAATCAGTTCGGTCCCTGTGGATGAGGTTGGGACTATGTTCAGGTCCACTAGGGACACTTCATGGAAAGTTTACTTTTAGTATGTGTGTCTACTTAGAAAGTCTCATTTGAATGGATTAGGATCCAAAGGCATTACAAGACCTACAGCTTGGCTTTTCTATTTTATTCTGTTACCTTTTGTCCCAAGTTAAATCATAACTATAACCTGTCTCAGATGTAAATTTAAAAAGAAAATGAGCACACAAATGGTAGAGAAATAATACTCTGCTTATTATGTTACTGAATTTCTAAATCAAGGTTCTTAACTTCTATATGGTGACATAAGATTTATCTCAAGTGGATAGCTTTTGACCTTGTAGTCTGCTGTCTTCATCTGAAATTACACCTAACTCACCACTCTCAGTGTCAAAAGATGTATCAGTATTCACAGCAGCAGCAACAGATTCCTCCAGAGGAAAGGAATGTATCTGTTTAAACACTGTCAATTATTCTTTATCCTCTATATTTAGGTTATACTCAGTTAGTAACAGTATTTTCAAATTTCATTTTTCAAACTGTATGAAAAATGAAATCCAGAAATATAAATGTTAAGTGAAAAGCATTTGAAAATTTTGTTTCAAATTAGAAAGCAAAGAATCACATTACAGAACCTGTATGTGGTGGGGGTCAGTGGTGGTAGGGGTAGTGTGTGTGCTGGGTTTTTTTCTGTGCTTTTTTTTTTTTTCTTTGTTTTGTTTTGTGAGTTTTATTATTTCCATTCAAAATAGAATTCCATCAACAAGACTTTAATTCCTTTTGGTTTTAGTGATGCTGTAAAAACTGCCTTAACACAGATCGTGGGACTTTAGTATTATTTCAGTGTTCTGTCTCAAAAAATGGCTAGTGTTAAAACATTCATCAGAGTGATTTCGAAATCATAACTTTATTAAAGAATGTAAGAAAATTTTTCTTGTGGTTTTATATTACAGGGCAAGAAGATTAAGAACAAGTCCATCCTACTGCTGTATAATGAATTATGTACATCCATACTTTTTCCAGCAACTACCAATACCTGCCACTACTAATTTACCAATGATTATTGTAATGACACTGCAAAAATTGGATTGAAGCCAGACGGAGATATTTTTCTCAGGTCATATATCTCCAAACTACTAAAATTGTTAAATCGCCAGCATTGACATCATAATATTTTTCTCACCCTTGAAGAGTACCTCTGGAGGCGGAAAGCTTCGGCTCATTAGTTTGATAAAAAAAAAACATATAAATTTATGTCAAATTGTTTCTTATTGCCTACAAATTCTGATAAAAACTAAAAAGTATTTTACTATCTTCTTACATTTTGAATTGAGAAACCTTAATGTCTTCAATAGATGTGTTTAATATTGAGAATTTTTCCTAGATAGCTTTGGTTGAACAAGACTGAGCAGATTTGTTTTCTCTTTTCTCTTCTAGGCTTCTTAAAATAGGTGAAGATTATTTTTTAAGACAGTGTGGTAACAGGTGTAATGCTAAAATGTCATGTATTTCTGATTGTCAGATTCTTTTTCTTTCCTATAACATATTCTTTGATTTGTCAAAATCAAAATAAAGTATAGCACAGAAAGACAAATCGAATATCTTGAAATTGTGACTGTAGCTTTTAAAAGCTCTAAGAAAATATATCAGGAAACTTGCTTTGCAAAGTTTACTTGTTCTTAGGAGAAATAGCTATAGGGAATAGCAAGAAGTAGATTGAGAAATGATCACATCCAGGATTTTTTATGCTCCTGTCATGGACTGTATAAGTGTTTATATTCATGCTCGATCTTCACGTAATATTCCTATTGAGTGTGGATAGTGCCAAATAGCTTATGCTTGTATGTAACTTGAATTTTTAAACCCTTCCTATTAACAGTAAAATAATATTCTTCTCTAAATTGCTCATTACAGTTTTGTCAGTCATAGATCAGTTACATGTGATATCTGTAACTTAAAAACATTTAGTTTTTCCGAAAATTAAAATTACTATTAAATAAAAGCAAAATGCTCTTGTCAATTATCTTCAAGACTTCTTTAAGTTATTTAATATAGTGACTAGCAAAATTTTATCTAAAAAGTTTGTATAAATCATAATCATCAGTTTAGTGGAAGAAAAGATTCAGTTTTGCTGTTAACTTCCTGCGCAATTCTTTACAGTTAGGCTGAAGGATGATACCAGCACATGGAGATGACCTCCATAACTGTTTCATGCAACAAAAATGATCACAATTATAAACCAAGTTTATAATAAGTAGAGGGAATTTTACTTTGCATTAAAATTTACTATAAATCACAAATTTTTTTGAAAATTTAGAAGCTTTTCAGGAATGCTTGTCATTGTCCTAACACAGTTATCTTGGAAGAACCTGTTTGTAAGAAAACTCAACGAGGTGAACAGAAGAAAATTTTAGTTAAGGCCAGATGTTTTTTCATATTCACCTGATTTATTTTGAATATTCTGCAAAATGTTACTGTAAGTCATTCATTAAAGTGATATGGGATCTCCAGTTATGTAAGCTTTTGTGAGGACTCTGTCCTTGTTTTGGTTAAAATTGGTTATTTCTACAGATTGTAAAGAATAAATGTTCAAACTCCTATAAAAATTATTTCTATTATCTTAATTATCTTTCAAATGTTCTCCAGGTTAAAGCAATAAGTAGATCTAAGATGAAGTTTAAATCATGCTACCATCTTCATCAAATTTTAAGTGCAATCTGTTCAATCAGCTCTGATTGTAAATGCCATATGATATCAAGTTGCATGTTACATACAAATAGATAACTCTGTTCACAAGATTAAAAAAAAACATATAACATGAAAACAGCTTTGTGTTTAATCAAAAGTAGATCCATGAATAGTAGGAAGGAATAAAGCATAAATTATTTTTCTGTACAGCCTGCTTGTGGAAAGTGGCTATAAACAAAAATAGATAACTGGATTGGACTTTGATCTGTAATTCTGACCCTGACACCACGGCACTTGGATGCTTATTATGTCCTTGCTACTTGCTGTCTGTCATTTTTATTTAGATTGCAATTCTGTAAGGCAGGCTTTGTCCCAGTCTTTATACATCATGGATCAAATCAAGCTCTTGATTTCTCCTGACTGCTCTAAATACGGATCCTACATGCAGTTACCAGTTCACCCACATCTGGCCTCCTAGATTAGGCTAAACACTTTCCAAAAAGCTAGGTTGTATAAGAAAAATAAAGTATACAGTGTGACAGAAGCAGTTCTCCATATCCAGCTAACTTTATGTTATATTAAAAAAAAAAAAAAGAGTAAATTTAGATTATATTATAAAAGTTTGGCATAATTTTAAAAAGCTAAATCAGGTATATTTTTAAAAACATTTTAGATAAGTATATCTCTAAAGGCTATGTTATCTATACCCATTTTCCAGATATCTTCCTATAATAGATACTTTTTGTCCTTTTATAACATTCTTATATACCTTCAGACATCAGTGCAATGATATTCAAAATGCAGTTTAAATCAACAGTAATTTAATAACGAATATTTAGAACTGAAACCTCCTCTAGGACACTATTTCCCAATATCTATGTTGGTAAATTTGTATATTTTATTATATATTTTGGGTTGGACTATCCTGTCTGTGTGTGCCTATATCTTGACATGCTCTCAGACAAGGCCAGATGCATCTTTACATGAGCTAGCAGTGTGCCCTTACATCAAAGAAGGTCACTGGGATCCTGGGCTTCATTAACAAAGTATTGCCAGCCTATTGAGGGGGGTGATCCTACCCTCTACTCAGCCCTGGCGAAGCCACACCCGAGTGCTGTTTCCCGTTCTGGCCTCTGCAGTACAAGAGAGACATGAACATGCTAGGGAGAGTCCAGTGAAGGACCATAAAGATCATGAAGGGACTGAACAACCTCTCCTATGAGAAAAAGCTGAGACTGAGCTGCAATTGCTCAGCCTGGAAAAGAGAAGACTCCGAGGAATGTTATCAATGTATCTACATATCTGAAGGGAGGATACAAAGAGGATGGAGGCAGGCTCTTTTCAGTGGTGCTCGGTGACAGGACCAGAGGCAAAAGGCTCAAACTGAAACAGAGGAGTTTTCTGCTGAATTAGAGAAAACACTCTCTCTGTGCACAGATTGCCCAGAGACTTTGTGCAGTCTCCATCCTAGCATATATTCCAAAATCTTCTGCATATAGTCTAGGGCAGCTGGTCTGGATGCCCCTGATTGAACAGGGAGGTTGGACAAGATGATCTTCTGTTCTCAACCAGTCTGTGATTGTTTGATTGTCTGAAATCTGATGTGTCCTTTTTGGTTTGATGCTGGAATAAATAAACAAACTATTCAAGAGATTAAAAAAGATGTTTTGACAGCATCATCTTATATAATATTTGGAGGATTAAAATAAAAGGTTTTCATCAACAAGTCAGACAGAATTTGTTTTGAAAACTTAACTCACAACAATATTTCAATGCTTTCAAAAACATTTGTGAGACATAGCTAAATCTTAATAACCTATATTAATGTATATATTTTCCTATAATCAAAGTTATGGAGCTGATCATAATTAACAGAATATTCATGTTAAAAAAAAAAAAACCAACATATGGAGACAAGGTTTTCTTTCAATAAAACTTTTATTTTATATTATCTGAAGATTTGACCTTGGACCTAATGGATCATTAATCATAGAATCACGGAACAGTTTGAGTTGGAAGGGATCTTAAAGATCATTTAGATCTAACTCCCCACCATAGGCAGGGATGTCATCCACCAGATCAGGTTTCTCCAGGCCCTATTCAACCTGGTCTTGAACACTTCCAGAGATGGGGCATTAACAGCTTCACTGGGCAACCAGTTCCTGTGCCTCACTACCCTCACAGTAAATAATGTCTTCCTAGTACCTAATCTAAATCTCCCTCCTTCAATTTAAAACTATTCCCTCTTGTCCTACCACTATCTGCCCATGTAAAAAGTTCCTGTCTCTCTTTTCCATAAGCCCTCTTTAAGTACTGAAAGTCTGCTATAAAATGTTCCAAAAGCCTTCTCTTCTACAGGCTGAAACCCATCTCTCTCAACTGATTTTCATAGGAGAGATGTTCCAGCCCTCTGATCATCTTCATGGCCTTTTTCTGGATCGCCTCTTACAGGTCCATGTCTGTCTTGTTCTGAGGACCCCAGACCTGGATGCAGCACTCCAGGTGGGGGTCTTATGCGGGCAGAGTAGACAGGAAGAATCATATCCCTTGACCTGCTGGCCACTCCTATTTTGATGTAGTCCAGGGCATGGTACACTCTTGGCTCATGTCAAGCTTTTTCATCTACGAGAACCCCCAAGTCTTTCTCTGCAGAATTCTTCTCAATGAGTTCTTCTCTGAGTCTCTACTCATGTCTGGGATTGTGCCATCCAGGTGCACTTGCACTTGGACTTGTTGAACCTCACTGGATTCTCATGGGTCCACTTCTCAAGCCTGTATATATTCTGTACAAGCCTGAATAGCATCCCATCCTGTTGTGTCAACTGCAAAGCTCATCTTAGTGCCATCTACAAACTTGCTGAGAGCAAGAGTGCTTGAGAGCAAACTTGAGAGCAAGAGTACTTGCTCTCACTGTCCGTGTCATTGATGAAGATATGGAAGAGCACGGAACTCAAGACAGGGCCCTGAGAGATACAACTTGTCACCAGCTTTCACCTGGACATAGAGGCATTTGCCACAGCTCTCTGGCTGCATCCAACTAATTCCTTATCCACTGAATAGTCCACCCTTCAAATCTATGTCTCTCCAATCTGGAGTTAAGGATGATTTTTGGGATTGTATTAAAGGCCTTACAGAAGTCTAGGTAGATGACATCAGTCGATCTTCTCTTGTTGATCATTGCAATCGTTTCATCATAGAAGGGTACCAGATTGGTCAGGCATTACTTGCCCTTAGTAAAGCCTTGCTGGCTGTCACGGACCACCTCCTTATCTTACACGTGCCTTAATGTTGTTTTCATGATGGTCTGCTCCTTGATTTTTCCCAGGTGCAGTGGTGAGGTTAACTGGCTTCTTGTTTGCTGGGGCTTCCTTTCTTTCCTTTTTAAAAATCAGAGTGATTCCCTTTTTCAAGTCAACAAGGACTTCCACTGACTAACATGACTTGTCAAATATAATAGAGAGTATCTGGGAAACAGCATCAGCCATCTCCCTCAGCACCACGGGATGCATGTCATCAGGATCCATAGACTTGGGCAATTCAGTTTCACCAAGGGGTCCTGAATCTGCCCTCCACTTAGAGTGGAAGGACTCTCACAAGTTCCCCTTGAAGGTCCCAAAAGGAAAATGTGGGTATTCCCCATACAAACATGGTAAGATAAAATGTGTCACACATTTTTTCTCAACTTTTTTTTCACAGTATAACTTAGTGGGGTAACTTAATTATGACACTTAACTTATCTGGAGGTTGAAGAAACACTGAAACATTCATGAAACGTAAAAAAAATCTCCATAGTCCCTCATGCTCATGTTTTGTCACCTGTACATTTTGTTTAATTTATATTCTTTCTTAGGTGATGAACAGTACTGAAAAAAGTTAGATTGGCCAGGATGAATATGTGTGCACTGCTAAAGGCAATGAATTACCAACAACATTTTCAATAATGAAACACAGCTTTTTAAACACATTCATATATCTTAAAAGCCAGCTGAACATATGAGAGTTTTCAGAAGAGTTTTTTTTAAAAGCAAAACTGTAAAGTATGTTGATTTATGCCTTGCCTTGATATTGAAATGCATTATAATTATCCTAGTCTAAGGTTTTATATGGCAACACACCCATTCCATAAACCATGTCTCCAAAGAGGCATTTTAGCCAACACAGTCATTTCTCACAGCATAAAATGTATATGTGTAAATATTTACATTATATGTATATCATTATCACATTTGTTTCTTCATATTGATGCATATGTATATGTGTATCAATGTGTGTGTATATATATCATAAATTAAAAAAATCTATATGATGTAGATAAGATATATAGCTCTATCTACATGTGTACTGGTCCTGAGAAAGCTGTAGTCTCACATGAAGGCCCCTGCATTTCCATAGTGTAATGTTTGATCTCCCTTTTGATATCCAACTCAAGTTATACTTATGCAATGCAGCCTAAAACCTCATAAGAAGCATAAATTTTGTGTTCTCTTCAGTCCTATATTCTCTGATGTGACACCAACTTATGGAGTTCCTGGACTCTGGTACTGTGGTGCTCCACTGGACATTTTAATGATCCTCTGGTGCTTGGAACCCAACAGTGACAATTCAAGTTGGTAAGTGGAGTGGCTCTACCCAAAACCTCTTCATAGAACAGGTAGAGGAAAGTCTCTTCCTTTAGGGGAAGATTAGACAGTGCTTGCCTTTCACACAGAATCAAGTACCAGTGTATTATCCTCATCCCCTGCACTGATACTAACTAAACTGTGAACACAGGTATCTTTTTAAGCATCTATTTCTATGATTACCGTGACCAAAAATATAATTCTTTTCAGAGCAGATGCTAAATCTGCACTACACCAGACCTCTCATATTTGCTTCCAAAAAGCAAAGGTGTTCTTGAGATATTTACGTGAATGCTATTAATTTCTCAAGTAAATGGCCAGTCTTCGCTAACGAAGAGCCTGGGAAGGTCTTTACCCGCATATGCAGATAAGGCCTTCGAGCCTGCGCAGTGGATTTTTTAGGTGACGCACAGTGTGC
>JAWWES010000081.1:96546884-96564021 GCA_035583135.1 Lophotriccus pileatus | reverse complement strand
TCCCTTCCAGCCTAAATCATTCTATATTCTGATTCTACAATTTAGTCTTGATGTTTCATGTATTTGATGATAAGCCTCTTTGTGCACATGAGAATTGCTGGTTTTGACAGCAAGTGTTTGGCAACTGTTTGGCTTAATGTAAAGCTCTGAGTTTTTGTGAGATATTCTGTTTGATTTGTGGGAACGGGAGATGCAGTCACCTGTAAGTAACTTTGTACAAGACTTCTGATGAGCCTTAGGAGGGGTGTTTGGTCTGAGGAGTTTGTAGGATTTACTTCTACCTCTGTTCTTTTCCAGTTTCTCCACAGTAAGTCAGTGGTAATCTTAATTTGAAATTCAAGAAAAGGCCTATTCCAATTTTCAAAATTTTTTTTTTTTGAGAGAACAGAGGAAGATTAGGCTCTTTCAAGCATTTTTATTGGCACCAGTGACCTCAGTCACTCATTTTACACTGTAAAGTATGATGTACTTTTCCAGTGATTGTGCTCAGAACAGAATTTTCTTTGGCAAATGAAGGTGAGTAGAAGGGAGATGGATCAGTCTCAATTGGATCATACAATAAGGACATACATTTTTTTGCAACAGTGACAACACTTAAAAAAAAATTCTGAATTATTTAAATTTGTCCATTGTTAGTCCTCTAGCCTTTAGAGATCATTTCCAAAACTCTCTCTCATATCAGAAATTTAAAAATCAGTGGGTTACCTTTTGTCATAATGTGCTATTTCATATAATAATTTTATCAGACAAGTGAACTTAAAATAAAGAATTAATACTGTTAGAAAAGCCAAGTTTAAAAAAAAAAAAAAAAAAACCAAAAAAACTTCCTACAACTAAGAAAACCCACACAAACAAAAATAAACAAGCAAAATAAACAAAGCAACTAAACCCAAATAACCAAAAGGGGTACAGTTCATAAGTATATGAGCTTGACAAAAATTTAATTCATGAAGATATAGAATCAGTAGTCTAAGGTATTGAACAGTTCCTTAATATTAAATTATCATTATTTTTGAAAGAGTCTCAAGGTATTTGAAAATCAATAATATATTTTTGTGATTATCTAGATTTACTCTATTCTATTTACTAATTGTGTTTTGAAATGCTTGTTTGAAAGTTGGTGGAACTAAGAGGTGTTTGTTTTCATAATGTTCCGCTTTTCATGTACCAGAATGGTTGAAGTCTGTCGCTGACAGCTCTCAAATATGTTGTGCCTACTAATGAGGACAAAGTTGTACAGCCTCAGGTTGCCTTGCTAATTAATTTCCAAGTTTTAATACCAATACCCTTCACAGAAACAATGCACAGTTTTCACAGAGCATATTAGATACAAGACACATGATTTCAAGCAAAACTGTCTTTTAGACCTACGCATTGCAGCCTATATCAGAATCCTTACTTCCAGTTTGAAGTTCAGCCACTGTCACTGCAGCGTGTGAAATCAGACCTAATGAATTCTAAAAACTGTGTGTCAGGATAGACAAAAGTCTGTCTATGCTGCAGGATTATATGGATATATTACAATAGAGTCTGAAGTTAATTTCAATAATTACAGCCTAATTGTGAAAGAAAGGAAGTGAAGGTTTGGATTTTAGAAATCTCTCAGAAAATTAAAAAATACCTGAACATATAGTTCTACCTGCTCTGACTAGTCTACAATTTGGTGCACAAATTAAAATTAGCATGTGATTGTCTTTCGTATCTCATTATTATATTGATATTAGAATTACTCAGCTAGTATATAACTCAGATCATAAATAGAAATGTTGTTTATATAATGCACTAAGGTTTAGTTTACTGTACTCTTGGCCCTTTTTCACCTTTTTTACATATTGTTTTTTACTTTTTTTTACCTATCAAAGTAAATAACAAACTTGCTCTCTAAGTACCGAAATGGATTTAACTTTTCTGTAACTTTAGTCCATGTTTTAACCTTGTCTGAGCATTTTCTTTAAGACCATCATAAATGAACCATCAGGGATAAATGCTGTAGGAGTGAGCTTGAAGCAAAATCTTTCCTTGATCAACATTTCTTACAGATAATTTATGTCAGACTGATTTCCAAAGATTGCTTCTGAGATTGCACATATTTGTGTAGTTATTTCTTAAGATGCATGTAATAAGATTGTGTAGTTCCTCAGTTCTTTTCCTGTTTCTATATCAAATTAATTGAAGCCTTCTTTACCAATGTACTTTCACGTCTGCTTGTATCCCAAAGGCAGGCTTGTCAATCACACAATCACTCTGCTGCTGTTCTGCAGTTGACCTGATTCAGCACTGAAAAAGAACAAGTGCTTCTATGCAATCAAGCTGGAACTGATTGATACCAAAGAGACCTTGATAAGACTCACTTAGTACCAAGCAGTGGTAGTAAGGCAGGCAAGATAGAGCAAGAGAGAATGCATCGGGGGAAACAGTTGCTTTGAAGTTATTTATTATTATTTTTTTTTTACAAACCCTTGCAGAAAGAAACAAGTCCAAATATACGAATAGGGTAATTTCTGCACATATATGCTGTGCACATCACACATTCCTACCCACAACTGTAACTGTAAGAACATTAGCTGACTTTGGAATAAAGTCAAAACATTGATTTTTTGGAGAAACTCTGAATGCCACAGTTGACAAACCTGATAGTACCAAGATCCACAAGACCGTGGTTCTATGACACATTTGAATTCAATTTTAAGCAGTTCAAAACTTGAAAAATGAAACACATCAGTCCCCAGTGGTTATAGGCATAATTTTAAATTGTGATATTTCAAATTATTTAAAATTTTGCCTTTTTTTTTTTTTTTTTAATTGTTGAAGACATAGTTCATAGCACTACGAAATTGTCACCCTGATGACTTAAAACTGCAAGTTTTAACACTACCATCACAAAAGGCTCTTCCTATTCTAGGAAGCTAATTAACCAATAACCACATCTCTCAAGCATTTAAAACTTATTCTTGAGTAATCTGATCTTTAAAATAACAGCATTCCATTTACTCAGTAATGATACAATAAGGACTGCTATGCATGGTGCAGTATGAGAAAATAACCTGTGACTCTTTTCTAAGAAAATTTCTCTTGACTACCGTATTGGACCAGCAAGATTATATATATCAGTTTGCTAATGCTTAAGCATCTTTACTAGTCCTCATACTTGGTCTGGACTTGGTTATGGCAGTCTCACTTATTTGGATGTTTGTAGTAGACCAAAGTTATATTCTTTCACAGACATAAATGAAGTTCACACACAGCTTTAAATGTTTACCTTTAGTTTCTAATCACCCAAGGCTTTTTGTACAATTAGAGTAAAGGGAAAAAATTCCTTTTGTGGATAACATAAAAGTGTCCTATTTTGGGTACTGTAAACACTTTTTCATTGGGATGGTGACTGAGCACTGGAACAGACTGCCCAGAGGGGTTCTGGAGCCTCCTCAGAGAAATCCTTCATCTGTCTGGGCAATCAGCATTTTCTGTTTTTGCCTGAGCAGGGAGTTTGGAGCAGATGATCTCCAGTGGTCCCTCCCAACCTCAGCCATTCTGTGAGTCTTTGATTCTGTGATTCTACAAACTTAAAACCTACTTTGGTCCTTGGAATTCAGAGGAAGTCAAGGGCAACTTGATTGCCTCAGTAGGCATCAGACACTCAATAAAAGTATACGTCTGTCCCTGGATCCTCTTTCCCAACCTCTAAATGGTAATTATCCTTATCCTTCTGAAATTAACAAAAATGTAGGCAAGGGTGAAGTATTTCTCTTAGGAAACAATAAATAAGGTTTATAAAATTTCAGAATTTTCTTTAAAAAGAAAAAAAAGGGGTTTTTTCCCCTTAAAATGTAATAGATGACAGAAATAGGAATTCTGAAATAAATCAACATTTGCTATAAATAGTTTATGTAATGACGAAGCCAAATTTGGATTTTACAGAAGACTATATGGCTGGCTTTCTAGTGTCACCTTTTCTGGAATCAAATTAAAGGCTTGACTTTTACAGAACAGAAGTTTTATGTGATTTATCACTTAAAGGCCCATTGAAAAACAATCAGAAACAGAAATCCGATTATATATTGTTCAGAGTCTCAATAAATATTTAGGAAGATAACTCTTACTGCAATTAATGGATATTAGATCTCTTATGTCACTGAGAATGTAAGCTATGGATGCCTGTACAAATTGAAAAAAATCCAAACTCGAGATCCCCCCAAAAAAGAAGATATTACATGACTGGTTATGTGTTCTTTTAAAAGGTTGGAATCTGGAATCAGATTAAATTAATCCAATTCCCAATTCAAGTTTACTGCCCTTTCTAAGAAAAAGAAAGACTTCGAATGTGAATCTGAAAAAACATGAAGTCTAAAAAACTCCTCAGGCAGTTTAATTACTTGTTGTCCCACCACCTTTACTTAAATTTGAAGTATGTCTCACCTTTCAAAAAAAGATAATTAAATTGAGATGGTTGTTCGCACTTTTGTCTTTTTGTCCTCAGACTATTCATAGAAAGATAGTAGTTCAGAGAAGAAATCTGAATGCACAAGCTTTAAAAGAACAATTCTAGCATAATAACAGTGATATCTTGCAGCACAAAATTCTAGCAGGACAAGATACACCTTGAATGGATTCAAGTCTTTTTGAAGCTACCAAAAATTATCTGCAAGGAAGCATTAGTAACAGTTTTGTAGAATCAGAAAAAAATCCATGGTTTAGTGCTATGTATGCATCTTCACATTAATGAAGCTGAGATTTTTTCTGCTTGTACACAAAAGTCCTGCTTGTCGAACCTGATTTCCTTTTATGACAAGGTAACCCACCTAATTGGTCAAGGGAAGCCAGTTGATGTAATCTTTTTGGATTTCAGTAAAGATTTCAATACTGTCTCACAAGATCCTTCTGGACAAAATGGCCAGCACTCAGCTGGATGAACACATAATGGGGTGGGGGAGTAATTGGCTCATGGGTTGAGCACAGAGGGTCATAGTGAATGGGGAACATCAGACTGGAGACCTGTCACTAGTAGGGTTCCACAGGGCTCCAGCTTGGGCCCCATGCTCTTCAACATCTTCATAAATGACTTGGGTGCAGGACTGGAAGGTATACTAAGCAAATTTGTGAATAACATAAAACTGGGAGGAGCTGTTAACTCTCTTGAAGGCAGGGAGATCCAGCAGAGAGACCTTGAAACATTAGAGGAATGGGCAATCACCAACCATATGAATTTCAACAAGGGGAAATGCCGGATTCTGTACCTGGGATGGGGTAACCCTGAATGTCTGTACAGACTGGAGAATGAGATGCTGCAAAGCAGTGCCAAGGAAAGGCACCTGGGGATCCTGGTCGATGGCAGCTTGAATATGAGTCAGCAGTGCCCTGGCAGCCAGGAGGGCCAACTGTGTCCTGGGGGACATCAGGCAAAGGATCAGCAGCTGGTACAGGGAGGTGATAATCCCACTTTCCTCAGCTCTGGTGCAGCCTCACCTTGAATATTGTGTGTAGTTTTGGGAGCCACAATATAAGAAGGATATAAAGTCATTTGAAAGCATCCAAAGGAGGGCAATGAGGATGGTGAAGGGTGTTGAGCAGAAGCCATACAAGGAGCAGCTGAGGGTACTTGGTCTGTTCAGCCTGGAGAAGACAGAGGGGAGACCTCATGGCAGTCTACAGCTTCCTCATGAGGGGAAGAGAAAGGACAGACATTGATTTCTTCTCTGTGGTGACCAATGACAGAACCTGAGGGAATGGCCTGAAGTTGTGTTAGGGGAGTTTTAGGTTGGATATTAGAAAAAGGTTCTTCATGCAGAGGTGGTTGTGTACTGCTCCCCAGCGAAGTGGTCACAACACCAAGCTTGATAGAGTTAAAGAAGTGTTTGGACAATGTTCTCAGGATATATGGTGTGACTCTTGGGGATGGTTCTGTGCAAGGCCAGGAGTTGGACCTGATGATCCTCATGGCTCCCTTCCAATTTGGCACATTCCGTAATCCTGTTATACAATAAACCACCAACTTTCTTACTAGCACTTATGAATGCAGCACACATTTGATTTAAATTTACAACCTCATAAGAAGACTGTTATATATATACATGCAATATTCAGTAGTCAAATGTAAACAGTCCGGGTATCCCATCTGATCTGGACAAGAACAGGGACTAGCATGACACTTGTTCAGCTTATTTTTACTGTGCATTGTGAGAGGTCACGCTAAAAATATACTTTCATCTCTGTGTGAATATAACCTGTGAGAACCTTCGCCAGTTGCCAGTTGCCCTCTTTGGATCTTCCAGAGTTTGCTGCTAAAAAAAGTGTCTGAGTCATTTTATTTCAGTATCTTCTCTTCAAAAGCTGTATTTGATTTTCTGTCCATGACATTCATGTAACCTATGTTTGGTCAGCTGTATTAGTCACCATTACTGAAATATTCATGCCTTATTGGTTGGTATATCCTGTGGGAGAGTTCCCTCTGTTTATACTCCACAGTAAGCAGGTACAATTATTTACTATTCTTAAATACTTTTATTTTTCTTCTTTTTTTTTTCCGGAAAAATCTGTGCGGGACTTTACATTCACACATGGCATTCTAATGAGGGTGGCAAAAATGGTTACTTTCAACTGGAATAGCCCTCAGCATAAACCAAACTGCAGCTTCTGGAGAGGTGGAAGATGTATCTCATATCTGGGCACATGTGAATATTTCTGTTGAAGAACGCAGCACCAAGAATACAGAACAACGAAGAAAGACAAAATTTTGCTTGGTGGTGCTTTCTGCTATGTCTAGAGAACAGAAAGAAGAGGAGTCTTTCAAGAGGAGACCAGAATGCTTTGTGACTCAGAAGGTAAGTTTTTATATAAGGAAACTGTAAGCAATGGTCAATGAAGACTTCATGAAATGATAGAACTAAAAAAATGCTAAAGGATATTGGTTCAGATTTAAAAAAAAAAATTACAGGACTGCTTTTGTTTGTGCTGTGAAAAGACCCAAACAGAAGAAACAGATTTGCTCACCTACATCCATGAAGGTAGGTTGGAAGTATCTAATCCAGACATAATTTTAATTACCTCATTGTCAGGATTTATGCGAAGTTATGTACAGTGAATATATCCCAAAAAGGTTTGATTTCCTGAAATGTCAAGAAATTAACTCTGAAAATACTTTTTTTGAAGTCACTAGTTTTAGATCATTGATGTTCTCCGATAAAATCAATTTTGTGTTCTAAGTAATCATATATTCAAAAAAAGCCTCCCCTTTTTATTTTTTTTTTTGTGATTTGATAACTTTTCTTTGACTCTGTTAAACCTCCTCAATTTCACTTACATTTATTATTGTCTTCTTCTATATCCGTGTTGTCTTTTGCCCATATATTTTACCATTCTGTGGAACTATTTGGCCCATTATACATTAGAAACAAATGATGATTACTAACTTAATTTTCCAGCAAACATTGCCCTTGTCACTCTTCTTTAAAAAGATTGTTCGAACAGTTTTCTCTTTTTCTTCAAAAAGTGGTGACTCTCTTCAAGCCAGAAGCAGATGTGCATTCCTACTCTCAAAGAGGAAGAGGGAGAGGCAGACATCTCTCCTGTCCAGTGATGACATTAACTTCAATATTTTGATCTGAAAACCATAATTTTTCCTAAAGTGGAAGAGAAATAACAGACTTGTTAGCATCTATCTCATGAAAAAAATACTGAAGATCGTATTCGTAACCTCAGGATTGTCTCCATTACTTCAGAGAAACACACTGAGATGCATATTCAGGCCAGATAAAGGCATTGATAGGACTTTAACACAAAAGGCTGTACCCCTTGGGTGTTAGTCCCTGTTTTTTGTTAAACAGTTTCATTTTGACAAGCTACAACATACTTTCATTCCCAATGACCTCTTGTCTGACACAAATAAAATGAAGAAGAAAGAGAGGGGAGAAAAAAAGAAAAAGTGGCTTTGCTTTAGGAAGATAACCATCTTCCTCAGGCACAGTCAAATCAGAAGAGCTGCGAAATAAATATTCAATAATTTGATGAGGAAAAAAGCCCTCTTGACCTTTTATGCAGCCCATTAACACAGTCCGCTAACACCTGCTTTGTAATTATTGTGCTAATCAAGGCAGCAGGGTTCACCAATTTCCGTACAGATTTCCAGCTTTGTTGCCATGTTGCTATCTCAGTTAGTCTGCAGCACTCTTAATGTAGCTTCCTCCTGCAGGAGGAAAATTGGTTTCAGATGCGAGTTCTTCATAATGAAAAATTCCCTTAATGTATAGTGAACTTATTATGCATTGTGCTGAAATTAATTTTCTTTCTTCTAGAAGTATATGTGTACTTAAAACTTAGAGGCATAACAAACGATATTCAAATTTGTCCCAAAATGAGATATTTGGGAATTGTTTACAAAAACCAGACAAACTGTCACAGTCACAGAGTTGAAAAAGCTGTTCAATCAATATGCTGTTTGCTTAGGTTCTGTCCACGCATGCACACAAACAAATCATTTTATGTCATATATTTCATGTCTAGTTGCAATATTAATACTGTTAGAATTACTGAAATGTCACCTGGAAAGCAGAAAGGCATTTGAAAACTGTCATGTGGATAAGGTTCCCATGGAAACCAATTTCCTTGATATCCATGTGTTCAATATAAATGCCTGTAATTTTGTTTGGATACTCATGAAAAAAAAAAAAAAAGTCATAATAAAAACTTGGAAATAACTTACACATTTTTAAAAGATTGTAAAAATACTCATTTAATGCACTGTATGTCTCATACAAAAGAATAGCACTAACCTGATCAGCATTCATCACTTCTAGCTGTAGCTTTCACGCTGCATATGAGGCATACGGCTTGTTGACTTAGAAAACCTAAGGATTTTACCAAAGTAAACACAGTGCCTTGAGCTCTTTTTCAGTATATAGAGTTACACTGCAACAACAAGATTAAGCACATTTGCGATGTAGACTACAATATCTTTGAATTCCCTCCTTCAATTCCAGAAGACTGGTTATCTTACACAGTACTTCTGTGTCACAAAAACACGTTAATTCCAGAACAGGAGACACTGCCCTTATCCAAAACCACTTATGATGAAATTGAGTGTGGTAGACAGAATTGGTGACATGTTAAAGTAATTGATGAGAGATACAACACTTCCCTAAGGCCGTCTGTGATAAGAGTTTACAAAAGACATTAGCAAAGGAAATAGTCCTTGTGAATAATCATAAAGCTTATTCCTTAAAACACAAACAGAAAAAACCTCACCAACGAAACCTGAAAACAAATCCTAAATGGTCTGGTGGTAGATTATGGGTTTTTTTCATCTTAAGAAATTTGGTGCCTTTAAGGCTTCATTTTATTTTAGCTTTGGTCTCCTTATATCCTGGAGTCACCTAAGGCTACCTTAAAGTCACCTGTACCCTTCCTTACCTAAATTTCTTCAACCATCTCATATCCTTAGACACACTGTGTCTTTACCACCTGATGTTTCTGTTTACCTTGCAAATACTGCCATGAAAGACATGGTCCAGTTATTGAAGTAAGATGCTTCTAAAGCATCAATATGCATACACATGTGAACTGAAGTAACTGGTGAGTATTTTTTCTTTTCACCAGAGATCAAATATGAAAATCAAATATTTCAAAGACTTTTATATTTAAAGAAAACAGAAAATAAGGATTCTTTCTTTTGACTTTTTTCATGTGTAGAAGGGAAAAAGCTGCACCCTAGAGGCAGAGAGAATATGCATTTGAGTAAGACAACACTGGTAACGCAGGGAGAAAGGTAAGAACAGAGACTTTTTGCTTCCTTCAAAACAAGCTTGTGAAGATTTTCAATTGTAAGTCATTGCATTGCTTCACTGGGTCCCTTAAACTGTTTGCTATTTTATAAAGCTGATAACCTAGATTTTCTGCGCTATGTGGCAAAGTACTGAGCCCATGTCAAATAGAAATAAGAAATGTGCTTAAAGCTTGAGATAATTCTTCTTGGTGGTGGTGTTACAACTGTAGCAACAGCTGTAACAATTGCAACTTTTGCAGGAAGTACAACAGCACATTTTGCCTCTTCAAATATGTTCCACTTACTAAAAAAATGTTAACCTGAGTACACTTATCTATACTGCCTACCTATCCAACTCAAATTGGATAGAAAGCAGAAAATAATTTAAAATTTTATTAGCTGTTTCCTGGACAGAGGAGAAGACTGTATTATACTGCTGATAACTGGTCATTAACGTCTGTGATTCTGAATTAATATCCTTAATTCTGGCTATGCAATACTGATGATATACTTTGGCGCTGAGTGAAGACCTGATATTTTCTCTGTAGGTTACATGACTTTTTACTTTATGTGAGCATACCCACTGTTACATACAGATAAAGTTTGAATATAATTTTATTTTGCAGTTTGTTTTCCTGGTTAAAAAAGAACTCATATCATTCTATTGCAGCTCCAGTATATTGAGACAAGATTGTTCTGAGATTCTTTGTTCAAATACTAAATAAAGCAGTAATTGTGCAGTCAATATGTCATGAAAAATGTTTCTGGATAGTTAAGAGACATACACAAAACCTTGAAGTGAATTTTGGAACAGCACAGAAGAAGAAAAACAGGATTGTAGAGTTTGAGGATCTAAAGTGAGAGTTACAGAGGAAGTAGGACAACAAAGGGTTTTGTCTCTAGCAAGCTACCTTTTACTTTTCAAAGAAGTTTGCTAATAAATTGATAAGGAAACTTTCCTGATGATATATATATATATATAAATTTTAATTACAGGACATTATTAACAAAGTTGAAGTTTTTGTTTCCTTTGTCTTCAAAACTCATGGAAATATAGAAAAATCCCATCAATTAAAAAATAATAGCTTTTATGGTAGATCCCAACATTAAGAAGAATTTCAGGCTTATTGTTCTTGTCCTCAGAATGACTTCACACTTAGATATATCCTTGGATGCTGTAGAGGAAAAAGACCATGTTTCTTCTTGCCAGGCTCAGACTCTTTTTGTTTTCATTTACCAGGTTTTTAATGTTCATAACCTCATAACTTCATAACATTAATTCTTTCTGAGATGTTTTTCCTTTGTGTATCCTAAAATACTTTTTGTATAGGTAACAAATTTGAGTAGTAGCTATCTACTCTTATTATCTACGTATGGTTGAAAAAGTGAGCAGACATGAAAATTAAGTAATTTTCAGTGCTTATGGACCGTTCATCTCACTAATATTTTACTTCACATTTTTTTGCATTAAACTGGAGAATTTTTCTAAGGCTTAAATTAATATTAAATAATTTAAAAAGTTTTAACTGAATTTTTAGTCTCTTATAATATTTGGGATTATTTGCTCATTCTTGCCAATTTGTATTAGGGTCTAAACAGAGAATGAGTAGATGTATGTAGTATTATAAAAATGCTTCCAGTGTCAATTAATTTGCAGAATTATAAAAATGAAATACAACTATCTTGCTAAGTCTTGTCGTTTGCCAGATAAAGAAAACATGAAAGCCTAAATCTGAATGAAACTGGAATGAAAACTGATCATCTTAAAATATAAGATAGTGGAATATTTATTATATGTTCATTACTTGCATATTCTTAACATTGCCTTGTAGCCCAGCGGTATTTTTTAATTGACCTTCCTTCCTGAAGCATGTTGCAACTACAAGTATGCATGTAAATGTAGATGGCTTGTGTGCATGCAATATGCCCAGATTCCTACAAAGACACTATAAAATCAAAACTGTTTGTTAAATAAAAAGATATGAAATCCAATTTTGTTTGTAATTGATCAGGCCCTGAAGTAGTTTTAGATTTATATTATATGAGTAATTTACACCATATCATCCTCAAAAGGGACTGAAAATATCAGACTCAAATGCATGACTACTAAAACTCTCCCTAAACATTCTTTTTCCTGAAGATACTAGGCTCTGTGAAACCTGATCCAGTGATTGGCATCCCTGCCTAAGAGTGGGAAGTTGGAACTATATGATTTTTAAGGTATCTTCCAACTCAAATAATTCAATGATTATTTGATTCTATGATTGACTTATGAGCTCTTAATAATATAACACAGAATTGTACTTCTTGTACTGCATAGGAATGGTTCTTGTTTAACTATAGGAATTGTATTTCTTGTACTGCATAAGAATTTTTGTTTAACTGGCTGAATAACAAAAATCTCATAATAGAGCTCCATAACACAGATAGCACCATAATTTTCTTCCCCATGAGGTCTTCTTAGAGTTTTAATGGAAACATTAGTTTTAAGTAAATAACAGTGAGGTTTTTTACTTATTATTTTGACTAACAGTACTCATCAGGAGCTGACCTGATGGAAAACATACATTTCCAAAATTCATTAATCACTCATTCAGAGGCAATTACCATTTTATGAAAGGCTTTTGAAGCCTAAATTCATTTGTGTTTTTTCATTTTACACTGCCAAGCTTAGGGCATCTACAGCCTCCCCTGGGCAACCTGTTGCAGTGTTTCACCACCCTCAAAGTAAAGAATGTCTTCCTAATATTTAACCTAAATTTCCCCTCTTTCAATTTGTACCCACTACAATTTGTACCTTGTCCTGTCACTACAGTTTCTGATGGAGAGTCCCTCAGGAGCTTCCCTGTAGTAGGCCCCCTTCAGATATTAGACTGTTGCTATGAGGTCTCCACGCAAGCTTTTCTTCTCCAGGCTGAACAGCCCCAAGTTTCTCACCCTGTCTTGGTAAGGGAGGTCTCCAATCCTCTTATCAACTTTGTGGCCTCTTATGGACTTGCTCTGACATTTCCATGTCCTTCATATGCTGGGGGGAACCAGAACTGCACACAGTTCTCCAGGTGAGTTCTCATGAGAGCAGAGTAAAGGGGGAGAATCACCTCCTTCAGCCTCCTGGACATGCTCCCGTTGATGAAGCCCAGGACCTGTTTGGCTTTCTGGGCTGTGAGCACACACTGCTGGTTTTTCAGTCATTATCCTCAAGTCTTTCCCTACAGGGCTGCTCTCACTCACTTCTCTGCCCAACCTATAGGTGTGGACAGGGACTTGAGCAACCTGGTATAGAGCAAGGTATCCCTTCCCATGGCCAGGGGTTTGGGACTTGATGATGTTCAAGGTCCATTCCAACCCTCTAACATTCTATGATCATATGATTTGAGAAGCCAGGATGACATCTTTGGGAGGATCTATATAAGTTGTCTCACTGATAATCAAAGAATCATAGAATCATCATAGAATCTATGATTCTCTTGTTTGTCTTCTGTATGCAAATACATTGTCAATAGCACAAACCCAGTTATAAATGAGAGGATTTATTTTGTTTGCTTTTCCTTTATAAGCAAGAAGACATATCACATAAAAATGTTCTTAAAATAAAAATATATACACTGGCATACAGTGATAATGTAACCCACTATAGACTCATGAAAATATCTCACTAGTAAAAGAAAAGACATCCAAGAACAGAAAATTATCCTGGTAAAGCCTGTTTTCTAGAGATTCAAATTTTATTCCTGTTGCAGCAAAATCATTTTGTGACATAAAAGTTTTATCTGCAAATTTTGATGAAAAAATATTTCTGTGCTCTAGAAAACTGCGTTGCATATACATACCTTTTGTGGCTTTTTGGTGATTTTTGGAATGTACTGTGGAAGCACAAAGTATGATTTTATATAACATGATATAGCTTATGCTCCAGATGTATTTTTTACCTGTTATTATAACATAGTAAATGATCATGGTAAAGAAATATTTTGTGTTAGGTTGATTTGTTTTTTGTTCTTCATTGAATGAAGTAATGTGATTATATTTTCAGTTCTTCCAAAATTACTGCAAGACTGCCATACTTTTAGCAAGTTTGGCAGAAATAGAAGTGATGTGACAGAAAGTACTGTTCCTTTAAGAACAAGATATTAACTTCATTTTTGTTATGTTTCTTTCCCAGGATACTGAACATTAGGCAAACCAAGTTTTTTTCAAGGTAGCAATGACACTCTGAGTAGCTCCTGTTCTGAATCTTCATTTACAAGAACTTCAGCCATGAACTACCCATTCAATTGTAAGTTCAATTTTACCAAATGTTTTTGTATCTTTTCTATATCCCAGTTAAGTTCCATCTTGCCATCAAGAAGCCTTAAGTTAACCATGTATATCATGGTTTGATTTAAAAAGTCAAATGTAATAGAAAAGGGGAAAAAACATAAAAGAGAAGTAATCACATAAACTCTATGTCTCAGCCTCATAAGCTCTGCAGTTCTAGGGATTCATCATCCAAACTTAATTTAAAGTGACTGGGCTGATGCTACATTGGCTGCCACTTAGACTCTGACCAGTGCTACTGCTGTGTATCATTAGAACACCTCCTGTTGGACAGAAAAATGTCATTGCTGCTGGCTAGCACTGCAGAAAGATGTCATGTTATAGGAATCTGTTTGGTACCTGGAATAAGATTTGAGTGGTCACAGTCTCATTTTACTAAAAAAAAAAAAAAAAAAAAAAAGGAATAAAATAAAAAAAATATAGGAAATACCTAAGAGACGGTAGGGGAGAAAGGACTGACTGGCTTACAAAAATATCCCTGGATCTTTAAAATAAAGAATCTGACATACTGAAGAAGCTGGAGTAACAGCTGTCATCAAATTGAGATAGAAGGTGACCTCTCCCAGGAAAAGATGTTCCTGGAGTTCCTTGGCTGACACAATGGTGGATATATCAGTTTAAATATGTCTTCACTTAAGCACATATGGTTGCAGCTAAAACCTCAAAACTCAGTAGGAATACATAAACACACATGCATATACATATATATATATATAAAATACATATATGAGGAGAGATTGCACATACATAAAATACATAGATAGTGCTATAGTGGCAACAAAAAGATGAGGAAAGCTGTAGAAATCTCAGACAATTAGTGGAAGGAAGAAACTTAAGCACACTCCTCATTGTTTATAGGGTACATGACCTCAATTTATAAGAAACTCACATAATTTAAACTCCTAATTTCACATATCCTCAGAGAATTTGCCTGTACAGCTAAATTGATGTGTTGTTGCTAATGGGGGCTCATTTCCAGTGTGGAAATATCAAGCACATATTGAATAAATCACTTTAAAGTCAGTTAGTTTTACAAATACGTTATTCTTTTCACATTGAAATAATGCATATAGTCAATTAGCTCAAAGTATCTTCTGTGCTATATGTTCTCTGCCTAATGCACTTCACTTTTTTTTAAATCCGGTCAAGTTCACAGTTATTCCATAGTTATGGAACCTGAGGAGCTCTAGGAATTACACAATAGTAACCGTGTTTACATATATAAAAATATATATACATATATATATGTATACTCGTATGATTTAAACATAATTATTAGAGCTTTTTTCTTTTTTTTCATTGCAAATTAGAAGTCTTTCTTTTCTTGACTGTTTTTTCCCATTTCTTTTTATTTTATTTTTTTAAAGCTAAATAAAAATAAGAGAATTCACAGAAGAAAAATTCAGTTTTGCTGAAGAATTTCTTAAATGTTATGTATAATCTTTAACAATGTAATTTTAACATATTATATTTATATCTTTATATCTTTATATATCTTCATATCTTTATATCTTTATATATCTTTATATCTTTATGTCTTTATATCTTTATATCTTTATATTAAACTTGACCACTGATAAATGTAATGCTGAGCACCAAAGGGATTTTGTAAAGGACTTGGCATTCAGTTCAGAACATGCTTGTATAAAATGCATTTCCTGACTGTGCCTATAGCTTAAGCACGTTAGACTTAAAGAAAGGCTTGTGACCCAAAACAGCATTACACCAGACATGAGTATAATCCATCATTAGTGGAAGAAAAGTGTAGTTATCCTAAAAAAACAAGATATGTTGTGCTGAAGGCGT
Source organism: Lophotriccus pileatus (assembly GCA_035583135.1). Classification (NCBI taxonomy): domain Eukaryota; kingdom Metazoa; phylum Chordata; class Aves; order Passeriformes; family Tyrannidae; genus Lophotriccus; species Lophotriccus pileatus. The sequence goes on along the minus strand of JAWWES010000081.1, from coordinate 96,548,144 downwards.
GTGACAGAAAGTTTTAAAATGGTTGCACATCTTTGGAAGTGTGACATTTTGTACTGGCAGGAGCAGAAGCAGGCAGAAAAGACTGAAGAAAGGAAAACGCCTAATGCGGTTTGAAGGGAAAGTTGTTACAGTGCCTAGTCCAAAACACACCATAAACAATTTGTAGTGTTCTTTTTTTCTAGTTGGCTGTACCAGGTTCTTTTTCAGGGTCTGCATTTCATTCATAGTAACATATACACCATGCAGGGATAAAACAAGAAACGGTTAAGAAAAGTAGTTTGGGTGATAACACTCACAGAAACTGCACGGGTTGCATGAAGGCAGTGATTTATGCCAGCTGAAAAATTTCTTAGTATATACATTTTTCTTAAAGAATAAGGATTTGCAACTTTCCTGTCAAACATTGATATATTCTCTGTGTATATGAAAAAGAAGAATTAACAATGTTCTATGTGATATCTTAGGTAAAATATATAACTTTCTTTATAAAGAAGAATCAAATGTCATATCATTTTTTTTTCCAAAATTATTTAGGATCTAAGTTAACTTTCAACAGCAAAGTGCACTGTGACATGAAGCAGAAAACTTTAGTTATTCAATGAAGTAAGAAAGGCACTTCAGCTTTTATTCTAGAAAATAAAAAGAAAATCCTAAGTTTATTAAAAATAAAATTTTTAATTCCAGACATTTAAAGTAATTAAAGAAGAGGCTGGTATATGGTGTAATACCAACAGTTAAATTCTAAGTATCATTAGAAAGGTGGTAATATGAATTTTGTCTGGTATAGGTAGTAACTTTAATACAGATTTCAAAACAATGTCAAAATTACTTCCATAGAAAATTTACAGAAAATGTAGCTATCCTATAACCTGCAAGAGTGTACCAGAACAAAAAGATTGTGAACTCAGTAATCAGTCTGGTTTTTGCTTGTTTTTCTATTTAGTTTGTGTCATGATTACACATTGCCTAACGTATAGCTGATGTTGGAAAACAAGTTGACAGCTGTATGAGAGAGCACGTAGCATCACTAGGAAGAATTATATTTAATTATGTGTTGCTAAATACAGAATTTATGGAGTTGATGCTTAGGAACTAACAGAAATCATCACAGAATCACAGAAAATGCTGAGTTGGAAGGGACACATGAGGATCATTGAGTCCAGCTCCTGCACAAGACCATCCCCAAGGGTCACACCATGTGTCTGAGAGTATCTCCAGATGCTTCTTGAAATCTATCAGGCTTGATGCTGTGATCACTTC
>JAWWES010000081.1:96528368-96545308 GCA_035583135.1 Lophotriccus pileatus | reverse complement strand
TCTTGTTTTTCACAGTTCTTTTTCCCATGAAGTTGTGGGGTGGACCTAGGGAAATATAATCTTTTACATAAAACCAACCAGTGATAGACAAGTGTGTGATTATATACATATGTATGAGTTTATGAAATATAAGCGCTGTATTATACTGTAATAAACAGAAGTTTGCATATAAATATATTGATTTGAAGATTTTCTTCCCTCACCGCCCGAGTTTTCTACAACACTTTAGGAGAATGCACGCTGTTTATGTTATGTGGGCCAAGGCCTACTGACTCCTGTCAAATGGAATTGCATCAATGATTTCAACAGAAATCAGGGCTGGTTTTGACTGCTTTCTTTATATTCTAGTTTTTATTTTTCTTTGAAGCAAATAAAATTAGGTAATTTTAACTAGCTTACGGTAATTCACATTGGTGCAGGCTATCACAAGAAAACAAACAACAAAACAAAAAGCCTAAAGAAAATATTTAAGACAGACATTATGAATTAAAAATAATAAAAACCACAGACTAGCTTCAAGAAGCAGTTTGTCAGCCCTCAAGTGCGGTGATGGGCAACTTTTTCTCTTTCAGATATAACTGAAAACTCTTATTTTTGTTCAACCATGTTTCTGCAGTTTGAAAACAGTTTAGTAAAAGCTCATTAATACTTTATTTCTTACCAGCTGCTGTTATCTGTAACATAAGATGGATGAATCACCAGCTGTGAATAGTGTATTATGCCCATTATAGGATAGTATGTACCCTAGTTGAAGATGTAAAACGTGATACATGCTACCAACGTTATCACAAGGTTCTCTCTTCGTATCATATCTATGTAACATGGAATTCTACAGGGTGCTGAGGCACTAATAATAGACACACCATAGCTTTCCATATTCATATTCCCTAACAGAAGCTACAAAGTCTAGTACAGCTGCTTCCCAGCAGGACAATGTGCTCCTCAAACACAGACTTTCTCAATATGCTGTGTACCTTTGTGTAGTAATGGGGATTTTTCAAGTTTCTTTGTGTGAGCAGAACTGATCTGGTTCACTTATTGCTCATATTGAAAAGGGTGCTTCTAGGGCATTTTGGGGTTTTTTTCTATTTTGAGATTGTGTGAGTTGATGATAGGTGACATTTTTCATGAAAAATTACACTTGGATGTGAAATCTTCAAAGAAGGTTTATGCTTCTTTGAGGATGACAATTTTTTTAAGGTAAAATGATGCTTTGGTATGAAACCTCATTTTATTTCCATGAGAGAATCCTTTTTCACTGTTCTTTGTCCAGAACAGACATTGAGCTGCTATATCACTACCATTTTGTCTATGGTAGTGATATAGCAGCTTTTTCTTCTTCCTTGTCATTTTTGGATGTTGACTACCTTGTTAGATTCATGAGACCTTGATATTTTTGGTTTTAGTTCTCAAAAGCACTTATTCTGCCAATTATATAGCAGGCTGAAGATTAGTTTTCAGCATACAATGCCTCATAACTCATGTGGTTTCTATACAATCATAAAATCAGAATTATTTGGCTTAGAAGGGACCTTAAAGATCATCTAGTTCCAACCCTCATGCCACGGTTTGGCACCCACCTCTCACTAGACCAGCTTGCTCAAAGCCCCATCCAACTTTGCTAGGGATGGGGCATCAACACTTCTCTGGGCAACCTGTTCCACTGCCTCACCACTCTCACAATGAGGAATTGCTTCCCTATATCTAACCTAAATTTCCCCTCTTTCAGTTTAAAACCATTGCTTCTTATCCTAACACTATAGTTCCTGATGAAGGAATATTTTTATCATAGACTCGCTCTGGCAGTATTTAAGTGTGTTATGAGAAAAAGGTAAATTTGAGGCTGGTGCTGCTGGACTGTACAGCATAGTGGTTGAACTGGAAAGTTTGGTCTTCATTAGTTCTGTCTAAGCCCCTGTTGAATCCCACAATTGTGTTGAATTTTTTTCTCTTATAAGCTAGATGCCCAAGTCTGGCATTGATTGCAAGCTATGGTCATGGCTCAGCACTAGTACAGACATACTTAATGTAATCTTCCTACTAAATACTGCTTTTCTTGTAAAAAGACCCCGTTTGTTAAAACTTTTTTTACCCTTCTTTCTCTACGTAACAGGAAAAGTATGGTAGAAGATGAAAGATGTCTTGTTTGTTATTTAGTCTATTTTAGCCACTTCAGGACTGGGAAAGTCTGAAGACATGATAATTAAATGAATTGTACATTGGGAATGTATACTTCTCTGTATGAAAAGGTAAAAAAAAAAAAAAATCCAGACTAAAGAAAACCAAAACCCTGACACTTAATTTTATTGGTGGTGGTGTCAGGGAAAATAAGGCACTTTCCAGAAATGATTTACGTATGCAAGTATGCACACAACATAAAAGTTGATCCCAGATTTTTCCTATCTGCTAAGTCCTTCTTTGATTTTATTTTAATTAACCCAAGATACAGTCCCCTTGCTCACTGACATTAATAAGAAAAATTCATGGTGACTCTTCCAAAAAAGTTTGAATGGAGATGAATAGATGGTTAGAAATAGGTCAGAAAAGTTTCTCAGAACTAATTACACTAATTTACTGGCACTTCTCTGACTATAATTTCAGCAGTACTAATTCCTAAATATTGGAATATCTTCAGTTTTATAGTATCCTGGTTGCTCTGCCAAGAAATGTGATGTTTAAAACATAAGGCTTCTAAATGATCTTCAGTTACTTGTTATTAGCTAAAGAAATGACAATCTGGTTAAAAATTAGATTCATAAATTTGTCTCTGCATGAGGCAGAAAAAGGGACTGTATGAGAGCTAGAAAATGCCTGAGGTAAAGAATTAGGCCAAGGAATCATCCTGGCATCAGTATTTTTGTTGTACCTCTCCCCATGTTTTACCTAGTATATTGGGTGTAGGTGGCAATGCCTTGGTAATGAGATAGCTAAAGAGAGGGGACTTCCCTGTACTGGATGCAGCTGGTACCAGCTGGCTCCAGTGAACCCATTGCAGGGCACAGCTGAGATCCTCAGCCAAACATAATTAAGAAATGGTAAAACACTGCATGGGAGCTGTGAGAGAGGAGTGAGAAAGAAAAGGGCAAGAAAAGGGCAAGAAATAGCCCTACAGACAGCAAGGTGAGAGGCAGAGAGGGAGGAGGTGCTCCAGGGGTTAGAGCAGAGCAGAAGCTGGAGCAGATTTCCACACTGTAAGCCATGAAGGACCTCATGCTGGAGCAGGTGGGTATTTTCTGAAGGAAGCTCCAGTCTGTGGAGAGACCATGCCTGCATCCCATGGGAAGGACCTGTGAAGTGGGGTAAAAGTGTGAGGGGGAAGGAACAGCAGAGAAAAACTGTTATGGACTGACCACAACCCCCATTTCCCATCACCCTCCTCTACTTGGTCATAAGGTAGGAGCCAAGAATGAAAGAGTTAAGTCAGGCCTGGGCGGAAGGGTGAGGTGGTGTTTTAGGTTTTTTTCTCACCATTTGAATGTATTTTAGTTAGAAAAAAAAATAAATTTCCCCTAAGTAGATTTTGGTTTGTCTGTGAAATGGTAATTGCTAAATGATCTCCCTATATTTACCTTGAGTCATGAGGGTCTTTGTCTTATTTTCCCCTCAGTCCCACTGAAGAACAAGAAAGCACCTGAGTGGCTGTTTGGCAGCCAGACAAGGTCAACTCACCTATGTAGTTAGTGGCCAGTCTTCAAATTCCTTGTTCCCTTGAAGGGAGTTAGATGACAACTAGACTGTAGAAGTAGAAGAAGGAGTAAGACAAGAGGATAGAAAAGTACAAAGACAATTTAAGTGGATAGTGAGGTCATCGGGTGTCCAAAACAATAAAGATTTTTCTTTTTTCAAATATTATTCAGAGGGAAGTAAAATGTATGAACTTCATAGGGGTAGATTTTCATCATTGCAAATCATATCTCCTTTGCTTCCATAATGGCTATGCCAATTTGTGACAGATGAAGATGTATTATACCTTGAAATGATCTTGCAGTCCAAAGTAGTTTAGAAAACCTGTCTTTTAGCATAATAAAAGAGACTGTCTAATGTTTATTGATTTTTTGTGTGTGTGTGTGTGTGTCTGTGTATGTGTGGTTTTTTTTCTCCCTGGTGTTTCACATTTCAGAAATAGGAACACATATTTGAAACTCTAATGATAAGGTTAAAATTCCCAAGGATTCAAGAAAGGCTAAGACAGGAACAAGAGAGAAGACGGTAAAGGATGTGGGATATGTAGTATAGTATATGGATATTTAGAGTTTAGATGTCTAAGGCATAATCAGAATCTAACTTGCATGTGGAATATAGAAGTTTTTGTCACAGCTCTTTCCTTGCTTAATGCCTTTTCCCCATAATTCTTCCATATTTCTTTGCTTTGCTGTTTTCTGTTCCAAATGTTCTGCTTTTTTATCTACTTAATTTTTTCAGCCCTCCCTTCCATTACTTTCTAGTTCTATTTTACAATCCTTTCAGAACCCAGCAGTTACGGTTTTCACATTCAGTTTCAACAAATATGTTTCATATTAAGCAAAATGGGCACATCCATTATTATTGAACATACTCTTCTTTTGAGAAGTAATAGTAGCTTGGGCTATGTGTGCATTACTATGTATGAGTATATACAGAAGCTTTCCTACATTTCAGAAAAGCACAGTAAAATCTGTTTGGTACTTTATGGAGCTGTGAATCAGCATATTTTTTGCAGTTTGTATTTTTTTTTATTTAGCTTAGTATCTGAAATCAGAATTGTTCCAAAACATGTTCCAAAGTGCAAAGGGCTTTTTTCATTCTCTTTTAACTGACAAGATTAATGACAAAACCCAGCAAACTGAACAAACAAGGACAGTCATTCTACTGGAAAACAGTAACAGATATATATGACAAGAAGAATCCCCCAAAAATGGTAAAGACCTAGTTGTCTTGGAAATATTACAAGGATGCATTTACAAAGTACTGCATGGTCTAGACAAACTGTCTCAGCACCCTGTTCACCTGAAATTGTGTGAGGTTGGAGAATCTACCACTTCCATGCAAGATTTTTCCAATGGCTAATTGTTTTCACTGTGAAAAATTTTCCTCTTGTATTCGGTTGGAATCTCCTCAGGAGTAACTTGTACCCAAGACACCTTCTCTTTTCCATGCGACTCCTTGTAAAAAGAGAATCTCCACCTTCTTTGTAGCTACCCTTTAAATACTGTAGCATGATTATAAGACCTCTTCTAAGCCTTCCTTTCTCAAGGCTGAACAAACCTAGTTCTCTCAGCCTTTCCTTTTATGACAGACATCCTTATTCTTTGGTGATCTTTGTGGCTCTTCAGTAATCTTTGTGTTCCTTCTCTGAACAATCTCTAACCTGACTACATCTTCAATAGTACTGTAATTCAGTCAGTTTTTCCTATCTGTTGTTTGATTTCAGTTTATAGAAGTTAACCTAAATGTTATCCAAGTTTAATGATCTTGCATCTTGGACTACTTGATCTTACCCCATTGTTTTAATATGGTTCATGTATCAAGGTCTTTAATATTTTTATGCGATTTTTCCATGTTCCTTGTATGGATATTTTCCATCTTTGTCTTGTCAATATATTTCACCATTCTATACCAATGAAAATATGAAATTACATTGGTCTCATAGATTTTTGTGGATTTCTGATGCTTAATGATCTTTATGACAAGATAATGAAAAACTATAGAAAATTTGCAAGTTAACATTATTTTCCATGATTATGCACAGCATTTTTTTCCTTTTTCAAGCAATTTCATAGTGAAAGGTCCAGAGAACATTAGGAATTAGACCAAAGTTCCAGATATCAAAGACAAATTAAGAAAACTTGAAGGATCCTCTTTCATACTTCATATCAAATCATTAGGTAAAACTTGATCTTATCAGATACTCTGATCAGTTAGCCTAAGTAATGCTAATATTAGAAAAAGCACTCATAAGTACCCTATATCCTTTACATGAAAACATGACCTGGGAGTATAGCACAGAACACAGCTAATCACATGTTAATTAATTCATAATTAAATCACAGTCATATACAGAAAATATCAGCAATGAAATATCTACATCAAGAGTCATGAAAACAATTTTTCAAAACAAACTGAATATTAAAAAAAAAAATCAGTGTAATTATGTTTGGGGTTTTTTTTCCATTTCATGATTCTTCCCCTAGATGCTAAAGACAAATCTATGGATTTTTTAACCATAAATTTTCTAGTCTCAGTTGTAGCATCTTGTATCAATAACCTGCAATGTAATCTGGCTGCAGCTGACTGATTGTGCATTATCCTTCCTCTGGAAGGGAAAATCTTTAGTGATGCTCAGCCCAAGAACATTTTCAGCACACAAAGCGCCTGACCCTGAGACAGACTTCTCTGCCTGAGATAAGGAAAAGAAGGGAATGGTTCTTTGTACATCTTGACACAAGTGTTAGCTTTGTGGACAGCTTTTCAGAGCCATAGTGGAGAAGAAAGTTGAGAATCAGAGTGAATACCCGTGTCTCTGATTTCACCCTTCTCACCCACACTGTTGTGGGAGGCTTTGATATGAGTCTCAGCAGCAGGGAGAAAGCCAAGAAAACTCACCACTCTGATGCCATCTTACACTCCTCTAACATTACTTCACAGTCCAGAGGCAAGGCTATTGCACTTCTGCTCTTCAGTGGCCCTTGTAGCTATTTGATCTATGGAGTCAGAGCAGAGTACAGGCATAATACTTATTCCAACACAGGACAGTCTGTAAAATAGACACAACTTCAACGAATTGCTTCACTTTGGCAAAGACATGACTTAAGCTAACCCTCCTTCCCAGGATGGCAAAGGCCCTTGTAAAAATCTGAGTGTGCTTCAGAGAGGTATACTCGAGAGTAGGAGAGAAAATGGCACACCTTACAGGCTTTCCTATGTGTTTCTTCAATTCTTAGCCTATCACCCTTGATCACTTGACATGATCTAGTTCTCAGTATTTGTATTTAGAACACTGTACACTGATAACAAAGTTTATTTTTTAGCTTTATTTCTGAGCTATATGAAAAGAACAATATATAGAATATAGAATAAGCTTGGACTGAAAAATGAAAAATTACAAGTTATTTATTTATGTAGTTAGTAAGTGTCTGTTGTCTATGATTCTATTCTATTTTCATTGTTTTACTGTTATCAGATCTGGAAGGGAAGCTGCCAGGAAAATTGCTTACTTTACAGATCACTGGTTAAACTCCAGAAAGTCAGCTGGCATAAAAAGCGCCTGAGCTCAGAAAGAGACTTCAAAGTTTTTGTAGCATTGTTCCCAACTTCTGATCCATAAAACACTTATGAGAACTCAAAAGTAAAGTGATCTGCTGAACACTTTCAAGCAGAAGGATTTATGTTATGAATTTGATTAGCAAATGCAATTACAAATAACTATTATACCTTGAAATATGAATAAAAACATGCTCATTCTTATCTCAATCTATTGTAGGTACAGGCAAACTTTAAATCAGGCACATCCTCAATTTTTAATAGAATTGTCCTTATCAAGATTAAGCCTCTTCTTAAGATAAAGGAGATTTATTGAGACACAAAATGTCTGTTTCCAGATTATGGACATTAGGGAACTAATGGTTCAATAAGTTTTCAATTTTACAAAAGGATAGAGATTGACTGCTCAGGGGTCCATCCTATCTTAGGACATGCCACAAAACCGGAAAAAAAATGAAACTTTCCCTTTGATTCCAAAAAGCTCTGTCCCAGATCTTATAGCAGACCTTATGTAGTTCTTAAAAATGGAAACAAATCATCAGAACAATTTTAGATGCTTTCTTGGGAAAAGGTCAAGTTTTAACTGTTTGAGTGTATCCAATTTTGTATATGGGGAAAAGAAATATCATCGAATTGTACTTTAGCACTGCCAGGCAGGATAGTTGTTAGGTTACTAAAAGAAAGCAAAAGTAAATTTCAAGGTGAAATCTGTTGTCTTTTTATCCATATAGACTTGTCTGTTCCCTTCATAGGTCCCTTTAGCTGCTACAGAGGGTTCTGGCTACTGGTCATGAAGAAAACCCTTGTCTGACATACACCTGCATGTTTGAGTTCTTTTCAAGACAGTAATGAAAAACTCTGGCACAAAGCCTATCAGCAATTTTTGTTAGTATAAATGTTGAGTTGTCTTTTTGTTCTGAGATGGCTTCAGACAATTTCAGCTCATCTTATCTGCTAAGAATAGAGATTAAAGTACAATTTTTAACAAATCTGAAGGTGTTGGGTTTGTGGGAAGAGGTTGTATTTCCTATTTCTATTACTTCCTCCAATGTTATTACTTTGTTTCCAGAAAATTGAAAACGAAAATCTTGGAAAATTGTACTAGGCATGGTCTTGACAGGAAAAAAGAAATCAAACGCTGAGCAGAAAGAAAGTAGAACTTGGCTGACACAATTTGTATCAACTGGACTTTTCTGATTTACATAATTGAAATCTGTCCAGGATATTTTTTTTTTTTTTAAGAATGCAGGTTTTGGTTTTTTACTGAAGCCTCCTTTCAATGTATTCATGGCATTCCTCAAAGTCCTCTGGGGGTAAAATCTGAAATAAATTCACTTATCTGAGAAAAAAAAAATATACCACTGATATCATTGCCTAGAGAAATATTAGGAAAAACAAATAAATTACAATAGCAGAATCATTCCAAAGGGAACAGGGACAGTGTTTTCTTGCACCTACAGTATATTAGAGATGCAAGTTACCTCAAGGCTTTCAATTGATTTGATTTTTCTGTGGTTGGTTTAACTCAATATTTCAAGGTCCTTGATTCTATATTAGGTTGCTCTTTGCTTCTTCATTATGTTTTTATTTTGAAACATTGTGGTCAGAAGCACTATTTTGCATATCATATATTCACACATATTTGAAAACACAGGAATACATAAGAGCACTTGTGTTTCATATGACCTCATTATTCTCTAGGTTAAAGTGATTCTTTCCTTCACCAACCCAAACATTTTCCCCCCACCCCCGCTCTGTCTCACACATACATTTAATATTTTAGGAGGAATATAGTTATTAGCTACTGTGGTAAAAAACATGAAGATATTGAGGGTTCCTGTGAACAGTGCATGATTTTTGGTCAATTACTAAGAATGAAGTCTGTGATCATCTTCTCATGAGTATCATGCTGAGCAACTTAGAGAAGGGGAAGGAGAAAGCACATTATTTGTCTTTGCAGATTGTCCTAGATACAACATACACTGTAGATTGGTCTCAACTGCTTTGGCTATAACTCCATTAATTCCAGTAATTAAGGTCTGTCTTTAAACAAAGATGGCTATAAAATGAAATGCTGAAGTGACTTTGCTTCTACCACCTAAGAAAACATTAGGGAGTCAGATTAAAACTGAATTTCTTTTAGGTTGTTTATTTTTAATTTTGGCAAGCTTTCAATGGCTAAGCAGATAGCATCCTGTACAACTTTTTTGAAAAACAAGAAAAATGATTCACATGCTTTAGTTACATTTATTTAACTGTCATATATGAAACACAACTGTTTTTTTGAAAGTAATTTACTTAAACTGCTTCTATTATTTTGGAAAATCCCCTAGAGTAGATACAGACATTTGTGATAGTTCGGACCTGGCTCCCTGCCAAATGCCCGAACCCACAGTGGCAATCCCCCCTTCCCCCTCCCTTTTCCCTCAGGGCAAAGGAAAAGAACTTCAAAAATTGAAGGGCCCGAAATCAATCTAGTTATATAAAAATATATATATTTATGTATATTACAGTTGTATACAATTAGAATGTTATGTACACAGTAAAGGGAATCCAACCACCCCCCAAAGGGAAAGGGGAAAAAGGGGAAAAAGGGACAAAACGGGACACGGAACAAAGATATATTATTAAACACGAAAACTAGCAAAATAATTGGTAAAACAATTCTCACCACGTCCTTTAGAGAAGCAAGATCACCACCCTCTCCGACCTCCCGCGTGGCAGGACCAACAGCCGCTGCAGACCTCAGCTCCCAGATAAGCAAGACCAGCGCAGGGACCCACTGCTCCCAAACCTCACCGGAACAGAAGAGAGAGGTCTCTAATCTCTCTCTTACTTATACCCTGGTTTACGTAAAAATCGTATGGCATACTGGGATACATGGTCACTTCCCTGGTTACCCAGGAAGGCCTGGACCAAAACCATCACAACATTGTATGAAGAGTTTCTGACAGATTGACTTATGAGTTCAAGATTGACCATAAACTTTACTGTATGACATTTCCTAATGCATTTTTAAATGTCTGAAAACTATCAAACTGGCTTAAGGATTTCATTGTTTATGATTATTTTTTTATGTGTCTTATGTGTAAAGAGATTATTTTCTTTTTGTTTTATTGATATTTAGCAGTTCTTTTCTATGTCAAAGACCTGAGGCATTTAGCACTTAGTTGCAATGTGTAATGCAGTTATAACATAGGTGCCACCTGTACAATACAGGCAAAAAAGGATTTTTCTGCCCATAAGAGTTTACAAAAACAGGTGAAAGGTCAATGTGATACCTATTTCTCTCTAAGAACCATGACAATGAGAGCAGCAGAGGAGCCCATCATGTAGGGGAGGTGGTGAACAAAAGGGGTCAAAGGCAGACATGGTAATTTATTCTCTATGGCTGAGCGGTACATCCTCCTCAGGCAAGGTGGGAGCTGAAACAGCTTTTCCATTCAGTCCAACCTTCCCAGGGGACATTTCTGGGGTCACTTCAAAGGCAACTGTGAAAATACTCCTGTGTGGGAAACACAGGTGAGTTCAGTGTCTCAATCACTGTTGCTGGAGGTAGAGTCAGCAGCAGTGTGGGTAGCCCCCAGGCTACCAGCTACCTCTACTGCCCTTGCAGATGGGGTCCTCTCTGCTGAACAGAACGATCAGACCTATCATCAGTTTGTGTTGCTGCAGCCTGACACAACTACAGCCATGTTGTTTGTGTTTATAATAAAGCCTTCTGCCTGTTGGTCATCTCTTAGTGGAGTAGGCCTCCTGGCTGTAGTTACTGAGAGGTGTCTCTGCTGCACTTGAGGTGATACATACTTGCTCTGATGGTGGCAGACAATGTTTTTTATCACTTTACCTTGGCAAACCTATTCAGAACTGATATCAAAACCTGGCATTCCATGTTCATACTTCAATGGAGAATAAATATTTAAATAAATAGATAAATGAGTAGATAAATGTAGGTCACTGAAACAGGTAAATACAGGTTAATACACAGAACGCAACTTCTTTGTAAGGCTGGAAAAGGCTCCTGTAGAAAACTGGAGACATCAATCCTGTCTGGATACCCTTTTTGTAAACTTAACCAAATATTTGTCATACAAAACCATTGGATTGTCATGGTTTAGCCCCTGCTAGCAACTAAGTGCCACAAAGCCCCTTGTTCATTCTCCTGCAGCAGGATGTGGGAGAGCTTTGGAAGGGTAAAAGTCAGAAAACTCACTAAAGACAGTTTAGTAAAATAGAAGAAATAGTGTTAATACTAATAATAACATAAAGGTGTAAGAAAAAACAGAAAAATAGAGAGAGGTGACACCAAATAAAGACAACTGATACAAATGAAAACCATTGCTCACCATCACAAATTGACTGATTTCCAGCAAGTCCATGAGAAGACCCCCACCAGCTGCCAATCTCCTCTCTAGGGTAATTGCTGAGCATGATGTTATAGGGTGTGAAATGTCCCTTTGGTCAGCTGAGGTCAGCTGTCCCAGCTCTGTCTCCTGTCCCAATTCCTTGTGCACCCCCAGCCCACTTACTTGATGGTGGGGTGGTGTGAGTCACAGAAAAGGCCTCCACACAAATACTGCCCAGCAGTAACTACGACATCGTTTGTAGCAGGATGCTCTGCCCTTGGAATGTGGTCAAATAACTCAAACAATGCCTTATTTTGCAAGCTGTCAGTGGCGGGCTGAGAGGGGCAACAGGTGCTGCTTTTGGTATGGAATTATGCTAAAACCAGTCTGGCACACCAACTCTAAATTAATATCCTGATAGTGAGGCAAAGATTTGGCAGATAAACTGCTAAGCTGACCTGGAGACACATGACTGACAGTCAATCACTTTATACTATAAAAGTCCAGTCCACTTTCGTGCAATCAGATTCTTCTAACATACTCTTCTTGGAGTGTGTGGAGATTCTCCCTTGAAGAGGAGATACCCCTTCAAGGATACTGCTGAAAGTCAAGAGAAAGAGATCTGCCAACAAGCATTGGTATGGTGAGTTACCTCAAATCTCTACTTAATAATTATGGGGTTTTTGCTAGCCTTAATATAATTGTTTTGATATAGTGCTCTATACTAAACACTACTAGTAGTTTCAGCTTTTATATTGTATAGCAAATAGTTCTGTTTAATATCTTTTGTCTAATAAATAATTCATTTTATATAAATATTCCAGATTTGCCATCTTTTGTCCTGCGGGACAAAGCTGTACTTAAACATTGAAGTCAGGGGCTAAGATTGGATCTAACTGCACCTAGGTTTCTCTCTGAGGAGTTTAGAAGGTATCAGGGGTCCTTACTGCACCTCCTGACTCAATGGGAGAGCTTCTCTAGTAATTTGTCTAAAGACCCACTAACGTGAGACAGTGTGATCCGTGCCATTTTCATCACAAATCCAAAACGTAGCCCTGTACAAGCTTCTATGAGTAAACGTTATCCCAGCCAAAACAACTACAAGATGAAAAAAAGCCCTGCAAGACAGTAGCTGTGTTTGTTGGTCATATCAAAAAAGAGTTATCATATTTAAACTGGTTGCCTCCATCCTTTCTCAGGATATAACATGTTCAAGTACAAAAAAAACCCTATATGGAGTATTATAGGTTAAGCTACAAATATTTTGGTACACTGCAGGCATAAGAAAAAAATATCGATAAATTTTTTTCTAGATATCTCTCATCACTCATCCTGCATAAAACACTTTAGAAATGCAGAAGTATCTTCATCAGGGCAACATAAGACAGATAAAATGACACAGGTGAGTGCATTTATATTCTGCATCATTTCACTTTGATTCTACTTATTTGTTCTGCACCTCTATGTCTCAGTGAATATAATTCAGATTTGAGTTGTGAAAAATCAGTAACAAAGAAAAATCACAACTGATTAGGCCTAGACATTTTTGTCACATATTTCATTAAATTCCTGTGTAAAGTGTGGTCTATTAGTTCTCATAGGAGTGTTTAGGAACTTCTTTGGTGGAAAATGGCACTGTCTGTAAGTGTGAGACTTTCATAGCATTCTCCTGTATTCTCTCAGTCAAATATGATTCTGAGACTACAACTGTTCAAAATCCATTATAGAGTGGAAAACTTTTCCAATACCTGTATTGAAAATAAATATACTATAATACTGAAGAAGTAGATAAAAATAATAATGGTCTAATATTACTGATTGTATGCCACATGTTCTATTTTTCCACTTTCTTGCCCTTTTTTTCTCAATGTTTATAGATTAGAGATCAAGATGACTGCTTTTTTATTTTACTTTCTAACTTTCCCATCTCTTTCCTATTACAGATTTTTATTTTTTTTCTGTAATTCTGCTTGTCCTTTTTAATTTTTTTACTTATTCCTCTTAGCTATGCTATCCTCATGTTATTTTTATTCCATTTTTTTTTACTTTAAATAACTTACACCCTCACCCTCCTTTTTTTTACACATATTTCTCTTAATTGTTCATCAATTAAAAATATGCAGTTTAATTTGAACACCAAAGATCTGGAAACATCAAAAAGGCCTTATGTGTTATACTGTCTATGCCAGGTTTTATTTTACAGGAACATGAGGTAGGGTATCAGCTGGTAGGGTGGATTAATATCCGCTACTGTTGGATGGTTTCCATTAACAAGCATTTTTTCCTACTGTCTATCTTGCTCAGGAAGAGCAACCCTATTCCCCTTATTTCTCCCTCTTTTTTTTTCTCAGTATGACATCTGTGTCACATAGCCAGGAGCAGACAAGCCACATACAAGTTTCTTTGTGCAACTGCAAACCTAATTTTCCTCAGAGTTCTTGAATGTTTGAGTTGTCTTCTCTGTCCTCTTTCAGCCTGTTTGAGATTTTGTTTTCTATATTTGATATTCAAGTAGTCCTGTGTTTCCTGTTCAGCTCTATAACTATCATTGTGCCACCTTTCTTTATCTCTTTATCACCCTATCCCCCTCATCATGCATGGATGGATTAGGATTAGGAGGAGGATGAACTAGGATCCAGAGTCCCTTTCTCCTAAAGGGAAAAGAGTATTTACTCCAGATATTTATGTTCATGCTGAAGATGAGCTGATAGACAAAAGGAAGGACTGTCAGCTCCTATCTGAAAACAATCTTTCCTTCTTAGACCTCTCCTCACCCTTCTTTCACATCAATAAATAACTGCAGTCCTGTCACTTGGAAAAGTGTGCACATTTGCAATGCTCATCTTGAGTATCAATTCCAAGACCACGCACAAACAAGATGGAAATGCAAATGTGTACATACTTTGAAGACATAAAGTCCTATGCACGCGCTAAGTATGATTACGATGACTATTAGTGATCCTAAGTACTGTGTGATTTTTTTTAGGGCAGAACTGAGACTAGTTTGACATATCAAAGGGAAGTTAGCCTAGATTTGAGGCTCTGCTTTAAGTAAGTCAATTTCACACCTGCTCCCTTTGTCAGTCCATATGTTTGTCATCAATGAAAAATCCTCTCCACATGAGCATTTGCAGTGGGAATGATTATGACACATTTCATTATCTTCAGTAAATTGGATGGTTCAGTCCTTGAACTGCTGAATACCCCACACAGGTCTTGTCCGCATTGCAGACTTCACTCAGTTATAGTGTAATTGAGTTGAACCCATCGCATAGAGCCTTTGCTTCTATCTCTGCTGCACAGAGGAATCTTTTCCACTGTAGCTCAGAGCATGAAGGGATTATTTTTTCCCAAATCTAAAAAAAAGGCTACCCATTTTGATACCATTTAAAGTTAGTGGAATTGAACAATTTAAGTAAGTAATCAATAAAAGCCCTTATTTATTTGTGATTTCTAAGGTACTGGTTGGAATTTATAAAGCTACAAATTGATTTTTTTTAAATCCAAAATATTCTGTTCACTGAATCAGTCCATTTGCACTGTACCTTGAAACAGTTATTGCCTCATTTGTTCCTATTCAAGAATGATAATTACACCTGACAACATTTTTACTCTATTATTGAAGAATTTTTCAGGTTAAAGCACATTGAGGGCTTCTGTGTAATGGAGCTAAAGGACATTGAATCACACTAAACAGTCTTTTCTTGCATTTCATTATTCATTTTCTGTAGCAATGGCTAGCATTTAGTATTTTAGAGTGATTTAGAAAGTTAGAGATCTACCTGGGGTTATAGTTTCCACAGCCTTAACAGAAATAATACAGTATGTGTCCTAGTATAATGAACATTTAATACATATTCTTATATAGCATTGGAAATTATGTATGGAATAATATATGAAATACCATTTTGACAAAAGCTGTTTTGTGGTGCTAATTTTCCTCCTGGGAGTCTTCCTTTGATAAGTGGAAAAAATCACCTAGATGCAAGATTTAAAGTCAAGGTTTACATCTGTGTATTTCAAGAACCCATAAAAACACATTTCTCACTCATCTTTCAGAGGTGAGTTGGCAGTTTCTGGAGTGTGACCACAATACATAAGGTATGTGTCACCTTGTGACACTTTCTGGATTGATTCCTTCAAGTGAAGTAGTTTGAGGAATTCCTACTTTATAGTTCTCAGTGGGGTTTAGAGATGAGAGAGATTTCAAGCTGCCAGGTGCCAAGGGCAGAAGCAGAACTTTAAGTTTCAGTGAAGTTTTACACTGAAATAATACACTCACAAATTTTGTAGGTGCCTCCAGGTGGTTAAGACTTCAGATAATTACAAAGGTATCCAGTTTTTATAGAAAAATAGAGCACAGACAAAGAGTATTCGCCCATTTTTCAGCAGAAGCTGCCAGCTAGAATTATGAAATTGCTCAAAAATAAATTGGGAGGGTGGGCTTCTTTAGGTTTTGATCTTTATTTTTGTTTGGTCTTCGGTCTTAATAATATGGAAGAGTTTCCAAGTAAGAAGGATCACAAGGAAGCAGCTAATAATTTCCCACTTACAGAAAATGCTTTGTTTATATTTACATAAATCCCCCCACTGTGTCACACACACACACAAAAAGATATTCTTCTTATGTTGGTGGATTGTACAAGTGTCTCACACCACTTTTTTTAATCAGAGGAACTTTAGCCATAATTGAAGCACTATGATTCAGAATGAGTCTTGGTCAAGATGGAGAGAGAGAAGAGATCGTGGATATTAATGAGGAAGCCTTCAATATTCAAAGGTCAACTTGTTTGTTACAAGATCTGCAGCATCATGAGCAATACGTTGAATTAATTTTCAAGAAGAGGAGTTTTTTCCCAAGCATCAGTAAGTCAAACAGGAGGAGATGCCACATGTGAAGCCACATTGTCTTGCGGAAAAAATAGGGTCTCTCTACCAAATCTTGATTTGTAAGGCAAGTGAAACAGCAGTACTTCCATCACCCTTATCACAAAAACAGCAATTTCCCAGATAAATTCAATGAAACCACCAAAAAGAGTTGTTTGGGCTAGTTTGATGTATGAATGCAGATAGTTAAGATTCCCTTCACAATTCTTAACCCTTTCTCTGCTAGTGAGATTTACCAGAAAATCATATCTTTAGATACAGACTCAAGGCAAAGGGAAGCAATGCATGATTTGTGATGATATTGTTGGGAGTACCACACAAGAGGCCTATGCCTGGTGGAGGAAGACTGCTAAGGAAAGAGAGAACTGAAGATAACAGCTTGGAATGCAATTGCACTTGATGCAGACACCTTCCTACCTCAGAGACTGTTTTTTATATTGTAGTAGTGTTATGTTTAATCAAGTTAGT
>JAWWES010000081.1:96457520-96528268 GCA_035583135.1 Lophotriccus pileatus | reverse complement strand
TTACTATTGGCTGATGTAACCTTAGATTTATAGTTATCCTTCCTTCACCCATTATTGGCTGTGTTTAAACTGGACCTTCCAATTATAAGTTTCTCCTGACTCGTATCCTCCCAAAATTCCCCACATTCCAATCCCTAAGAGATATAAACTATTCCCCCCTGAGAATAAAGGGCTCTGCTTCCCCATACTGCTGTCTGTCCTTTGTTCTCCCATCCTCTGGGTCCATCCTGTCTTTCACTGCCTAAGTGAATTCTATGCAGAATGGACCCCCAGGGTCCTCAATTTTAGGGGGTGTTATAACTCTCACCCCTGATACTATATGACTTGCCTTGTGCAGAAATACATTTGTTCACAATATTATGTCTCCAATGACATTTCCAGTGAACAAAGTACCCAACGTCTTGCTGACTTTGTTTTAAAGAATGTTATGTAAAAGGGTATTAACATTTTAGTTAGTAGACATAGTCTTTTCTTTGAATTTGCTTCTTGAAAAAGATTAAAAATTTGTCATTTCTAGGAAAGACATAAAGTATAATTAACATAATCAAAAAAACCCACAATGAAAACATAGCTAGGGAAGGCTAAAAGAGAATTATCTCATCAGAGTTGAAATTATGGTATAGAATGAGTGGAGGGGGAATGTGAATTCTCTGTGTAAACTACTCCCATGTGAAAGCCATCAATCCATCTTAGTCTCCATTATATAAATGCAGCAGAAGTAGTGCATGGGAAGCAAAGAGAGAAGGATTAACTTTTTTTTTTTAAATGTGTTTCCAGAGTTGTTATGGAATAAAATACACTTAAGAACTCTTCAGGTGCACATACTTAATTCTTAATAGCTGTAATTTATTCACATCCTGTAAGCATACATCTCTATTTTGAAAGAGAAAATATTCTTTAGAAGGGTTAGGATTTTAATTCTAGAAATCTATTGCAGATTTACTTCCTAAAATTATATCTGATTGTATTTAAAGCTTACTAGTTAACATTGTAGAGTAATTTATTTTTTTTTATTCATTTGCTAATCTTCGTAGTAAAATTAATCATGATTAATTAACTTGGCAATAATGGGGTTACCATAAGTGCTTATAGAGGATTTGCAGTGTAAAATCAGCAGTAAGGGCTGGATGTTTTCACTTTCTGTTTTCTTTCTATAGATGTCAGATGTAAGAGTGCAGTAATTGAAGAGAAGAACAAGCTTTACATTCTTTTTGAAAACATGCTAATTTTTTTTGACATTTAGCTAGAAATGATAATTTTGGATATTAGAAAAAGAGCAAGTTTTTTCAGAAGAGGAATTAGTAAAGAAATGTCTTTGAGAGGAAAGCATTTTCCTTTTGGCTTAAGGATAAAACCAGAGCACAGAACAAAAATAGTGTCAAAAAGTGTCTTTTAGCCCCAAATAACAATTGCTTTCCACTAGCACCATTATTAAAGACTGAAGTGGCATCTAGACTCACTCTCTCCTGTTAATGAAAATAAGTTACTTTTGAAGTTAACCTTTTGAAAGAAATTTAATTTAAAAAGTAGCTATAGTGTAACTGGAACAACAAATGGAGAATATCTGTGCACAAGAAATACTTCAGAAGCTTTTTTCTTTCATACAAACTCTATCTACTATCTATCTAAGATTATATTTCTATCATGGTGTAGGAATTTGTTGTAGATAATTGTTTAACAGGTTTAAAATGAGGAAAAAAAAAGAGAAATATTTACTGAAGCTCTTTTATTGCGAGATTTTTTTTATTGTGGAATGTTTTTAATATATTCAGCATGACATATACTCTCAGATTATTAATAAAGCATCATCTAGGCAAACAGTGTTGCTGACATGATATCAGTTTTTAGCATGGTATCGTGATACTGCTTTCATAATGTCTCTTTGAATACTGAAAGAATATTTTGTGTTCAACTTCTGAAGTTTTTCTTTGTGTTTTTGTTTAATTAACTTACAGTTATCATAGAAGGAGTCATCTTTCATAAATCTGACCTTCTCCCGAAACAGTATGATCTGCATTGACACATCAAATATAAAAATCCAAAGGCATTAATGAAGTTGATATGTTAGTATGTGATCAAAAGAGAAGTTGAGTTCACATTTATTAATTTCTCTCAGTGCTCATTTATTCATTTATTTCAATGAGTATTTGTTATTTTCTAATCCATTGCTTCATATAGCAACAGTGAACAAGACAATAATGTCCCTCAGAATGTCACTTGTCATGCAACAACCATCCTAAGAAGGCATTTCTTCAATGTGTCTTCTTGCAGGCTTCTTAGGGGAAATTCACTTCACTGGAGAGGAAGCAATGAATCAATATTTGCTGCAACTTTGGGGATTTCAGAAACCTTTGTACTGATAGTCTTCATGTACTTTTGTCCACATTATAATCCAATTAAATAGTTTGTTTTTAAAAATAGTTAGTGTATTTTTAATTATTTTCTAATTTTTGGGTTCAAAATAGTACATAAAATATAATAGTTTTTAAAATCTATTTGTTTTGTTCAACCTATCATTTTATCCACAGAAACACTTAGATGTTGACTGTGAATTTTCTTCTTCAAATAAATATTCTTGATTTATTTTTTTTAATGCAAATGGCTTGTTCAGAGGTTCTCTGAAGACTTCCCCTGTGAGTTACCTGTTTTCTTTAGAAGCTTCAAACTTTGGATTCTTCTTTTCCTATTTATTGTGCTGTTCTTCTGGTGATTTTCCATTATTTAATGGTCCAAGACCAAAGAACTGCACAGGCCACGTTGTTTGTTTGGATCAAAATACCAGTTTCATCCTCTGAGGAATGTTCAACATATCCATCCAAATGCAACTATAGCTGATGTCATGCAGGGATTAAGGTTGTAGTGGATATATTCCTCTACATACCTATGACTTCCAAATCGGCATGTTACTGCATTATTTATGGTTTATTATACTATTTTTAATAACTCTTTGGGTTACTGTTCTGCTTTGGAGAAAACTGATGTATGTGGAGCTTTGTAATCATGAAAAAAAATTCATTAATATGCATTGTCAACCTTTTTTTTTTACTTTTTTTTTTTTTTTTTAACTTTTTTTTTTTTTTTCTGAGCCTATCTGAATTTTCCAGAAGCAGCTTTGCAGGTATTTTTTACATAACAATGCAGATGCTAATTTCTTAAGGATTTTAATGAAAAGAGGTGGAATATGACTAAATATAGGATGCTATAAGTCTGTCCTTTTATATCACGACAGTGTTTGGAAGACATAACCAAGATTCTCCTAAAGAAGCAGTCCAAGCTTGCTTACTGTGCTTTCAGTAACAAAAACGATTGTTAAAATTTAATTATTGAAAAGCAGAGTTGCAATTTTTCCAACCACACAATGCTATTTTATCAGGCTTTCTACAAAATCAAACATTGTCTCATTAAATTATATATATATATATGTATGTATGTATAATATTGTGTGACTATTTTGACGTTTTCTGTTTGTCTCCTGTTAATGAAAGTAGGAACCCTGCTAAACTAAGCAATCAAAAGAAAACTTAAAGTAAAAAAAAAAAAAATAAAAACAGATTCTCTCAGTCTTCAGTGTTCTTCAATATCACGTTATTTCATTGATACCAGTGAGTTGGTTGAGTCTTAACTTGTTCGTGGTCAACTCTCATATCTTTGCAAAGTAATGTACAACATTATTTAAACATAGTCTTAAGTATCAGAACAGCCTGTTCATTTTATTGTCAGCATACTTTATTGTTTACAGTTCAATAACATATAGAGGCTGCTGCTCAGATTTCATGCAATGCTTAGCATTATTCTAGAAGATACCAAGAAACAGTTCTGAATATAAAGAGCTTCTCAATATAAAGAAAGGATATCAGTAAGGGAAAACAATCTTTCCTTTTTTTAGGTAGTACATCAACTTAGGAAGAATAAACTGATGTGCCTGTTATCTACGAAAATTCCTTTAATAAAACCGGGATCTCACTGCAAGCCTCTTCAGGATCAGTTGTAGCATTCTAGTTATGGTATCTCCCTAAGTGTTTAATTCTGAAATGCAGATGAAAGGAACAGATGAAAGATACTTAAATATATATATATATATGTATGTATGTATTCTAAAATGAATATATATATTTGTAAGGCCCTCCAGGGCCACTCTCTATCCTCTTTGAACTGTTGTAGAGGCATTTCCCTTTCCCAACACCCAGGATAAGAAAAGTATTAGCAAACTGGAGTAATTTCAGCAAGGGGTACACAGGACACTCAGAGATGAGCACTTGCCCTGTGAGAAAGGGTCGAAAGACCAGAACTGGCTCATCATGGAGAAGAGACAGCTTTGGGGGAACATAGCTGCATCCCCCCCAGTGTATTAAATTGTTGGAAAGAAAAAGGCTCTTCACACCTGTTCTTGGCAGGGTAACAAGAGTCAATGGACATAAATTGTAATAAGAAAGGTTTTTCCCCATGAAGACAGTCAGGCAGAGAAGTTGGCTACCCAGAGAGGCTGTATCCTCTTTGTACTTTGAGGTTTTAAAACCTGACTGGATAAAGCTTGGAGCAACCTGGCCTGACCTCATTAATGGCTGTGCTCTGAGCAAGCAGGTGGACTGGTTGTTTCTTGAACATGAAGCAGACTCTACTCCTATAACTACAATAAAACACAGGCACAGGCTCATTGTAGAAAAGTCTGTTAGCTTATACAGCTTTTTCCACAGATAAAGTTCAGGATTCTCCACTTCTGGAACATTTTACCCTACTACAAAATTCTGGACTTTAAAGAAAGGACATGATTTCCAAGCAGTTGTGGTGGGTTGACTTTGGCTGGGTTTCTGGTGCCCACCAAGCTGCTCTGTCACTGTCCTCCTCAGCAGGATAGGGGGAGAAAAAAACATGGAAAAAATGGCCTGGATCAAGGCAATTTAATAAAGAAAAAACAGGGATCATGCACAGGGAAGCAAAGGAAAAACAAGATTTTATTCTCTACTTCCTATCAGCAGGAGATGTCCAAACACCTCACAGGGAGCAGGGCTTCAGTAGATGCAGTGACTGTTCCAGAAGACAACATCATAAATCAAGCATGCCTTCCCTTCTTTCTCCTTTGTCTTAGTGTTTATATCTGAGCAGACACTGTATTGCATGGAATTACGCTTTGGTCATTCGGGGTCAGCTGTCCTGGCTATGTTACCTCCCAAGATCTTATCCACCCCCAGCCTACTGGAGAGCTTGGGGAATGTTGGAAAGACAGCACTGATCCCATGCCAGTGCTGCTCAGCAGCAGCCAAAACAGTGGTGTGTTGTCAACACCTTTCTAGCTACCAATGCAAAGCACAGCGCGGTGAGGGCTGCTGTGTGGAAAAATAACTCCGTCACACCCGACCCAATATGGCAGTATTCTCACAAAACCATCAGTAAAATGTATTTCAGTTCTCTTTTTGGGCACTAAGAATGAAGGATAGCTTTTATTTAATTTTAGCACTCTGAACTCCATGCAGTTCTTATCACACACTTACAAAAATAATGGAAGAGATTTTTATCTGCAAGCTAATTTATTGTTTATGGAATTCTGTTAGCAGTTGTTAGTCTGCCTTTATTCAGCCTAATAGGGAAGAGTCAATGCATTTAAAACTAAACAGAGAAAAAAGGTGCTGGGGGGTTCATGGAAAAGAAGAGAAAAGAAAATAAATTAGTCTTGTTTTGTCACAGTCTTCTACAGTGATTTCAGTCAGTGAAAAGCAGTTGCTGAAAAGCATTCTGAAAGAAGATCTACAGAATTAAGCATTGTCTATTTAATTCATATGTATAATAAATTGTGGCATTTCTTTTAGCATTTTCCAATTCTCTCCTGCCATTACACAGGAATCCTGTTCAAATGGATTACCAAAGGCAACACTGAGGTCAAGGAAACAAATTCTGCAGACTCCTCTTGAGCAGCCCATTGATTTTCTCATTGCAGCTAAATTTCTCATTTATATTTTTAATTCATTGTGGTTAAAAAAAAAAAAAAAAAAAAAAAAAGACCTGAATAGAAAGGGAAAGAGTTTAGTAAATCAATGCAGAAGCTTTTATTCCTTACAGCTCTCCTGGGATTTCAGATTTATTCCTTTTGGACTAGATTGTCTCAAATACCTTTTATTCATATAACAATAAATCTGATCCTCAAAATAAAAATCATACAACATACCCTAGTTTTAAAACCATTCAATCCTGTAAAAATTACATTTTCATTTTTTTTAATTGGATCATATGTTCTAAATTAATGGTGTGTTATTTCCTTTTTAAATAATTCTTGGATTTGGGGGATTCTTTTTTCTCCTTTAAAATATGAAAAAGTAGAGAATATTTAAAGCTACAACACATTTGTGACAAAGTACTCATTGTAACAAGGAATTAGAAAAAAAATTTAAAAACTTTTTTGCATTTTTTAGGAAATATACTTTAGTATTTTTTGTACCATATGCCAGCTGATAACATGAAATGACTCTGTCTTTATAAAATTAAGATGGTTAGTACCTCTCTTTATAGAGATTCTGCACCTGCCCAGGACATGGTACCCTTTTAATAAAAACTGAATATCTGGTGTCTTCTTGAAATGTCTCACTGTATTAATCTATTTCTGCATGTGGATTGTCATTTTCTGTTTAGTGTTATTATTTTTTTATTTTGTACTTTTTTTTTTTTACTCAGACTAGTACAGACGTGAAATGACAATACACATCCTGAAGTGAGCCTGAAAAAAACAGACTTAACTACAGCTACATATATCTCTATCTATCTGTACTTCTGTCTTTCTGTATCTCTACCTCCATTCTCAAATCTAAATATGGTTGTAAGGCAACATCTTATACTCTGTCAAAATACAATGCTATTTCCTGATGATGAGATTATTCCAAGAAAAAGAGGAAGTCTGGAAATGGCCATGCAGATCTCTATGTTTACTTTCTCAGTAATTATATTCTGCTTCTCACTATTTATAGTTCAGCAGCATGATTTTGACCATCATCTCACATCTGACCTGCACAGTAAGGGTTTTTGGGAACACAAAACTACAAGTACTCAGTCACAGTGGAATCACTACTTGATACAGGATGCATGGTAAACACAGATGTTCTGTTTAAATTATCTAAGTTTAGATATCAATGAACAAGTTTTTTCAAGTTGTTCAGTTTATTTATTTATTTTTTTAATCTTTTCAAAATAAATCTGTAATCACAGAATTACAAAATATGCTGAGTTGGAAGGGACCCATGAGGATCATCAAGTCCAACTCCTGGCCTTGCACAGAACCATCCCCAAGAGTCACACCATATATCCTGAGAACATTGTCCAAACACTTCTTTACCTCTATCAAGCTTGGTGTTGTGACCACTTCCTTGAGGGGCCTGTTTCAGTATCCAACCATGTTCTAGGTGAAGAACCTTTTTCTAATATCCAACCTAAACCTCCCCTGACACAACTTCAGGTCATTCCCTCAGGTCCTGTCACTGGCCACCACAGAGAAGAGACCAGTGTCTGCCCCTCCTCTTCCCCTTAGGAGGAAGTTTTAACTGCAATGAGGTTTTGCCTCAGTATCCTGTTCTCCAAACTGAACAGGACAAGTGACCTCAGCCACTCCTCACACAGCTTCTACTCAAAGCCCTTCACCATCTTCATTGCCCTCCTTTGGATGCTTTCAAATAGCTTTATATCCTTCTTATACTGTAGCTCCCAAAACTGCACCCAATATTCAAGGTGAGGCTGCACCAGAGCTGAGGAAAGTGGGATTATCACCTCCCTGTACCAGCTGCTGATGCTTTGCCTGATGTCCCCCAGGACACAGTTGGCCCTCCTGGCTGCCAGGGCACTGCTGACTCATATTCAAGCTGCCATCGACCAGGATCCCCAGGTGCCTTTCCTTGGCACTGCTTTGCAGCATCTCATTCTCCAGTCTGTATGTACATCTGAGGTTGCCCCATCCCAGGTACAGAATCCGGCATTTCCCCTTGTTGAACTTTACATGGTTGGTGATTGCCCAGCCCTCTAATTTGTTGAGATCTCTCTGCCAGACCTCCCTGCCTTCAAGACAGTTAACAGATCCTCCCAGTTTTGTGTCTGCAAACTTGCTTAGTATCCCTTCCAGTCCTGCATTCAAGTAATTTATGAAGATGTTGAAGGGCACAGGGCCTAAGATGGAGCCCTGTGGAACCCCACTAGTGACAGGTCACCAGTCTGATGTTCCCCTATTCACTGTTACCCTCTATGCTCAACCCATGAGCCAATTGCTTACCCACCCCATGATGTGTTTATCCGGCTGAGTGCTGGCCATTTTGTCCAGAAGGATCTTGTGAGAGACAGTATTGAAATCTATACTGAAATCCAAAAAGATTACATCAACTGGCTTTCCCTTGATCAATTAGGTGCGTGACAAGAACTAAAACAAGTCAATGTAACCTCTGACTGATAAAAAGAATATAAAAATTTAAAGTGCCAGTGATTCATTTAGTTGTAATCTTAATAGAGTAAGTAACGTTTAGCACATCCATTTGTCCCCACATCTTCACAAACAAAACTGTTCATAAACAGAAAGGCAATATTTCTATTAATTTTTCCTAATTAACGGAAACACTACAATTATAACAGCTTTTTCAACAAGAATTTGATGTGGAATTTGATGTGTTATATATAATTTATCATATTATATTGTTAAGTGGAGCTTTAAGTGCTAAACTCTTCTCTGATCATAAAGCTAAATTCTTTAATGGAAAAAATAATGACTTAATGATCTCTGATTACAGAAAGCAAGACTTGCCTCTCTAAATATCCAAGTAGTTGCCCAAAGGTAGAAATACTCTGTCCCTGTTTCCTGTCTGCCTTTCCTAAATCCCAACCAAAAGTGACCATTCTTACTGATCACAAAGGCAGAGTCTTCCGAGCAGGCCTTATGGGTATTCCCAAACAAGAAGGTCAAATTGTCCTGTTGTTTTGGCCTGCTTATACTGACTGTTGGTGGTTTTCATCACTGCTCTGAGTGTCTGACCTTGTTGAGATTGATGAGTCAGAAAGTCAGACCATCACATTGCCTTAGAAGGGCACAATCCCTTGTGACTTCTGATGATTTTCACTGCTTATATTTGGAGTCTCTATGTGCTGAAACACTTTGTTAGATTGTGAAGGTCATCCTGTCAGAAAGTGCTTCTGATTTCAGAATTTCTGTGCTTCATTTCAAGGCTTTTCTCTTGTGCCTAAACTAACTTGCAATCATAGAGCTCTGGAAAATGTGGGGGTTTTTTTGGTGTCTCCTAAAGGCATCTATGATCATAAGAGAAATGATGTTGTAAGAAATTATTAACATTGTTCTAGTCTTATTCCTTGTTAATGCCTTGTGAGAGCAGATTATTTTATGCTAGCTTCTACCCTCATTAGATTTTGCCAGTTGGGAATAAGAACTGGGAAACAAGTACCCTTTAGCCTTTAAGTTACATGAAAAAGGTTACAGCAAAGCAGTTTCATACTGTATGTCAAACCGCTGAAGATAAATGTATACCAAGATTCTTAGAAATCATGTACATCGTGTTTAAATCACTATGGGTCCCATTTTCAGATGCTGACCTTTTCTAGCAAGAAAACATAACTCAGTACATGTGAGACATGCAAAAATCCAAGTGGAAAATCAAAAGACAAAAATAAAATATTAAAAGAAAGAGTACACTTTCTGACTTAAATAATAAAGCAGACTTAAGCAAGCTTTTTAAAGATCTGAAGGAATGTTAGAAATAGACACACAAAATCATTTAACTGCCTCTTTCCCTTTCCCAGGTGTAAGCATTTATAGTGACATAGCTGTGAGCTGGAAAAGCCTTGAATGCAGAGTACACACTCTCCTGCTTTGATATGTAGTTAGTATTCCATATGAGTTCTGACTAAGCATCATACTGATGTAAAACGTCCTATGAAATTTGTGGACTCGGTAATTCTGCAGCAAAATTAAACATTCAATGTGTTTGCTTTGGATTGTTTTCCAGCTCAGAAATATTTCATAAATAACTAAGCTCAAGGAAAGATAACCAATTTAAAAAAATCCTTAAAGTTCTGCTCCAGAAGGCAGTGTTAAGCAGTTTTCAAAGGCAAACTCAGTATTATAGAATCACAGAATGCCTGAGATTCAAAAAGACCTCTGGAGTTTGTCTGATCCAACCTCCCTTCACAAACAGACATCTTGAGTTGTTTACCTTAGACCATGTTCAATGGCCTTTGAGTGTCTCCAAAGAAGGACGCTCCACAGATTATTTGAGCAACCTCTATCAGTATTCAGTCACTCTCACAGTAAAAGAAAATGTTTCCTGATGTTCAGGGGGAACCTCCTGTGTTTCAGTTTGTGTCCATTGACTCTGGTCCTGTCACTGAAATCAATTTGACTTTGACTTCTTTGCAACTTTCTACATTACATGCTTAGACAAAAAAGTGAATTATGAAAGAGGGAGGATGAAAGTAGCTATCAAAACATGGAACTCTTCTCTTTAAGGGTATATGGTAAGACAATAGAATGAGTATCCCACCATAGTGTGACATTTTGTACAGAGAGAAAACACTATGAACAAATGTCTGCTCCAAAGACAAAAAAAGCACACTTACACTACAAGAAATGTTTATGTGCAAAGCATGCAATTTATTCAAGTATGTACTGAAAATGTTGATGATCCACATTTCTTTTAGGAATCTTTTTATGACTTCAGATTTCCTTTTAATGAATTTTTATTTAGACAGATACAGAAAAGTTAGTTTAAAAAAATTATATGTTTAAATATGCAAACAATTATAATTAAACTATGCAAGTGATGTCATTATGAACATGAACATTATAAAATGAAACTGATATTCTAAAACAAATTGTCTACACTTGTACGAAAAAATGCTTAACCTGCCCAAGAGAACACAAAGTGAAAAGCTATCCCAGAAAACTATTACTTTAACTCAGACCCTCTAGACTGAAATCTCCCGATGAAGTCAATCAGTCAGAACTGTTTTCATGAGAACTAAATGAACACTGAATATGAGCCTCAATTTTAGGTGCAATATTCCTTTGGAATGTTACATCTCTGCTCGCATCCTGCTGTTGTCAGCATAAAACACAGACACTGTAATGAAAACCACTGACCAAACCAATTTGTCTTTCATTTCTTGCACAAAAATTTGCATAAGTAAGTGATGGAAGTCCCTGAAACCAGCTGTGTTACCAGACTGCATCAAGGTTGTTTCCTACTGTAATACAAATGACAAATTAATGTAGCCGCTCAGAGAAGCACACTGAAATATACTGCTTTCTCTAACCTCCCAAGGTGAAAGTCTGAAACTAATGAAAAAAAAGAATGACAGGGAGACCAAGAACTTTTTGCCTTCTCTTGGTATCTTTACTCACCTCCAGTGAAGATGGGAACTCACCACTTAAAAATGAACTGGTTATCTCATGAATACAGTCTTTGGCTGATACACTCCTCCTGATACACTGTAGTTTCACACCACCAGGTTGTGCCTAAGTTGTATGATTGAGCTCTATATTACCTTTCTGACAGAGCTTCAAGGTGATTGCATTTCTTTCCTGGGATTTAGCATTATCAATTTTCCATACACTTTCTGAGAGGTGTAATTTCCTGCCTGAGTATGTCTAGGGATTGTGTCCTAATTGAAGAACTTCCCAGGTGGACAAAGCAAAAATTCAAATCTTAATAATCATATAAATCTCAGCTGCAGAGTTGTATAGCAGTAAATAGATACTAGGGTGTTATCTATGCAGGTTTTGTCTGCACAAAAAAAAGTTTGCTGTTGGTTGCTTGGTTGGTTGGTAAGATTGCCTTTTTCTAGACAGGGCCACCATCTCTTCATTGACTTTCACACAGATTTGGGTGTTATATACACTGGGAGTTATCCTCAATGGGAGCATGCAGATGCAAAAGAATTCATCCTTTTACATAGCTTGGCTCATATTTAATGGTTGATTTAAGTTGTCCTATTTTCCATGGAATATCAGAATTTCAGAAACCAGATTTCTGTTGTAGAAACGTAAGCCAGAAATTGTGACCACAGAAGCAGGAATACATTGCAGAAGGTGGCAGCTCTAATCTTGCTTTTTTCTGGAATTTTGAAAGCTTGGTACTAGCATAGATAGTATGAATAACTCATTTTAGTGCAAAATTATTATTTATGCCTTGTGCTTAGAAAATGTCACATGGCCAATGACCTTAACAAGATAATGTGAAAGGATGCCTTAAAAAAAAAAAAAAAAAAAAAAAGGCTGTGGCAATCATGTATGATATGTCTTATTTATATTCTGCTGTTAATTCTGATTCCCTACATCCTATCCTTACCTTTCCAGTACATACTGAAGAGACTGGCATGTGTTGTATACAGCAGATGGACGTGCTGTGGCATACACAGATTCTCAGCGCAGTTCTGGCACATGCATTTTCTGCTGAATTTGCTAGCTAGTAAGGACTCCAGCAGCAGCTGTTTCATGGAAAACGTTGTTAACTGTCACTGTGTTCAAAATAATTAGGCCAGGATGACTCAATGAAACCAAATAAATAAGCCAACTTTAAATTAAGCTGGATGAATATTTTTTTATATATATTTTTACACTTTCTTCCTTTAGTTTTAACTGGAAAATATGTTACTAAAAGGAGGAAATTCAATTCTCATTATGAATCCTCTACTAAGGCACTTACCCAACAACTTCTTTGCTTTGAAAACTGGTGTTGAGGATGTGGTAGGTTTTGCCCATTTTAGGAAGGCAGCCTCAAGAAAACGTTATCAGCAAACTCCACTGGTAGATGCAAAGAAGTTTTCTCATTGCTGCATGCTGTTGTTAAAACCTTTTGTTACTCCTAATGTTATTTGAAGGGTGGAGACTGAAATGTGGAGCGAGGAATTATTACAGAATCACATAATCCTTTAGGTTGGAAAAGACCTGCAAGATCAGGGAGTCCAACTTTTGACTGATCACCACCTTGACAATTAGACCATAGCACTATGTGCCATGTTATTTGTTTCTTGAACACCTCTAGGGGTGGTGACTCCACCACCTCCCTGGGCAGTCCATTCTATGAAGAAATTTTTCCTGCTGTCCAGCTTGAACCTCCCCTGGCACAGCTTGAGATGATGTCCTCTCGTCCTGTTACTTGTTGCCTGTGAGTAGAGGCTGATCCCCACCTTGCTACAACCTCCTTTCATGTAGCTGTAGTGAGCAACTACGTGACCTCTTTGCCTCATGTTCCCTCCTTACATGTTGTAACAGACACCTAGTTTTCTTTCAATAGATTGTAACATCTGTCTGGTAATAGGCAAAAGTAATGATGTTAAAATTTTCGTCATTAAATGAAACATACCTTTGTTTGTTTAAACTTGTAATTCATTCACATTTTAATTCTTCACTTGCAACATGTCAGGTTTTGACCCTCAATTTGAGACTACTATACTGACAATTGTCTTAAAGATTGGCAGTAATGCAGGGTATTCCTGACAATAACTGATAATAAGAGATCATGTTCGTGACTCTTCCTCTAAACCCTGACTTTTTTGTGATTTATTAAAAAATGTACAAAATGAGATTGCTCTGGTCCTTACTGAATAATGTTTCCTCGTTATCCAAATGTGTTTCAGTTTTACTTTCATACAGAATACCAATAGCTCAATAGCAAACAAAGAAAATGATAGTACAATTACTTTGAATTTAGGGCTAAAGATAAGGATTCCAGGACTTCAGTATTAAAGTTATTGCTATTAGTAGCTGTAATTTCTGTAGCTGTTCAGGGGTCTTCCTTCGAATTCTCCAGTTAACACTATTAAAGTCTACTGTCTGGAAAACTACTGATTACCTTACAGGGGAACAAGCATTTAGAGACAACTGATATTCTCTTTTGCTCTCCCATGAAAGTCTTATACTTGCAATTCTTTTTGGAAATTGACCTACTGACCTCATCCTTATTTATGCACAGCATGTGCTGTTACCTCTGTAGAGATCTGCCAGGAAGTCTTGTTCTTTATCACGTAAAATAGCAAGTGAAAAATCCCACTGCATAGATATGTCTTTGTGGAGTCTATTTGTACTTTAATTCTGTGGTACAGGTATCTCAGGATTTGACTTGATGTTTTTTTACTATGTTGACAATGCTTCGCTTCACATATATTTTACCCTGATGGAATATATATATTCAATATGTTTCTTTTTTTAATGGAAGTGAATAGGTAAGAATCAGATTATTAACTTGCATTAGAGCTCTAATTTCTGAGCTATGTAAAGTGCCTGATGTATTTTAGTTCTCTACTTCACTTGGGAAGACAGATTTATTCCTTTTTAGATGACTCTTCACTTAAATGATTTGCCAATATTTTGCCTTCTTCTTCACCCCTACCTTGTGTGAAATTCTAGGCTGACATTAATATTAGCTAAATTTTTCTAATATTAGTGTCTGTTCATTTGCCACTGGTAATTGGGCTGCCTGTATATCAAATTACACAAAAGAAATTGCATTGATTTGTGCTAACAAAATTAGTTAATTCTCACTTAAATTAACACAATCATTGAAAACGCATTAGCA
This sequence comes from Lophotriccus pileatus, assembly GCA_035583135.1. Taxonomy (NCBI): domain Eukaryota; kingdom Metazoa; phylum Chordata; class Aves; order Passeriformes; family Tyrannidae; genus Lophotriccus; species Lophotriccus pileatus. The sequence continues at coordinate 96,513,722 of JAWWES010000081.1, read as the reverse complement.
CAAAGACTAAAAGGTGAAAATCACTAGCTCTGTAGGACTTACTAAAGCAATAATTTGATCTGCAGGCCTAAACTTGACCTGACTGAATGACTGTAGATTTTGAAGAGGCAAAAAGAAGACACTCCATGCAGACTGGGAAATGGGGGAAATAAAAATTATTATCATTTGCAAAAATCAAACTACACTCTGTAGTTAATAGCACGTCTTTTCATTGTACAGATCACTTTGTTTTATACTGTCATTATACAGCAAAGCTTTGTCTTTTCTTCATTCTCCTTTCTTTTGACAGAATGAAGAACAGCACCACAAATGAGGTAACTCACTCACACTTTGTCAGTTTTCTCCCTAAAAATTTTTTTCTGGGTCTGGGTTGCACAGCAACATTTAAGGTACTATTGCAATGGTACTAGTCATCACAATTCCTATAGCTTACAGCATTAACTCTGTTACCTGGTGTACAACTGAACTACTAACGCAATTCTCTTCTATAAGTATGTATTCAGAGTTTAAAGAAGGCTCTGTGAAGAAGATTTATACCTTATGACAGAGTACACCATCTTTTCCTAGGAGTTCTGTAAGTATAACTAAGCACAGAAGCACTAAAGACAAAGAAAAATACAGCTAGATGGCCCCAAGTGTAATATCGGCCACATCTCTCAAGATATAAATTACCCACATGATATAGCAGACTATGGAAAATGAATAGGAATAAAAGTATTTCAATAAATCAACAAAAGTTCAAATGACATTATGCTGCATGTCTGGCTGAAAGGAAATTCAGAGTAGTAGCTGGCACGCTATCTTTTACTCACCTTCATTTCCAGCCAGTGCCAAAGTGATCCTTAGCTGTTTTTATGTTTTTTAACAGGAAAGCCATTTATCTTGTGACAGGAGAATGAGTTAGTGAAAAGGTAAATAGTATTAAGGATGGGAAGGTGGAGAATTTTTATTCCTACCTCTGCAAAAGACTTCCCATGTGACCTTGGACAAATGCCTTAACTGTTCCATGTCACAGTGTGTCCATGAAAATTCTAATCTGTGACTATGATATATTACTATTGTCAAGTCTGACAATGTCATTCACAGTTATATTCACTTTCAAAAAGAATACATTTACAGCTTCTCCAGCTTTTCTTTCTTTTTTTTTTATGCTTGTAATTTGATAATCTCTAATAATAAGTTTATAATTTTTTAATTTGTGCTTAAAATATATTTTTCTCAAAAATATATTTTGATCAGCCTTGGAAATATCTATCAAAATACAATTTTAATTTGTAAGATTTTGGCAGTTGCTTCACATGGTGACTTGAGTAATCCTTGATTGATTAGTCTTTTGGGATGTAATATATACTTATTCTGGTTTTAGACCATATACAACCATTTTCTTATCTATGATTTTGAAAAGAATACCTCAGATTTTGTCTTTCTTGCTTTGGTAGAATTCTATGTTTCCAAACAGATATATTTTTCAGCTGTGAGAATATTATCACTATTTTCCATTTGAAACTAAAACGTTTCTGGCATCTTCTCAATTAAAAGCAGAGACAATGGGCCTATACGTCACTTTATGTAACTCAGAGTAATACCATTTATTTTAATATAACTATGGAAATATCGAGTTTCTGGGGATCTAGGAAAAAAACCTCCTGTAACATAATTCAAAATAGCTACTAAAAATAGTCCAGAAACCTCCCCACCCCCAACATTTTCAATAGGAAATAGTTTATGAGTATCAGTAATCTTGTACCCACTGACCATTTCAGATGAAAACAAAACAAAACAAAACAAAGAAATCCTTGCTTTCAAGAATCAGACTTTTAAGTCATCTCTGCAGAAAAGTTTTAAAGTCTCAGTGAATTTCCCCAATAGACTATAGAAATTTTTCTCTAGCTTGCTAATGCCTACTGCTTAATAAAGAACTTATGAGAACTTCGTTACATCTCTTGATAGATCTGTCACACCAGTAGGGACATAAAAAGAGAATACAGTGGAACATCTAGTCAGAAACCAGCTTAAAGTTACCAGTGTTCTGAACTTTGACTTCTAGGTTAGACTCGTATCCTATTTATTCAATGGTCTTTCTGAGAAACACTGCAGATACTCCAACTTTGGCAAAATGGTATAGTCAAAATTTTCCTCTCACTAAGTGGCCTCGGCATGTCAGTATATCCTGAAGGGAATATACTGGCTCCCTGTCAAACATCAAATTGATTTTCAAATTGCTTTGATGGCTTGTAAGCCAGTGCAGTTTGAAAAGCACGTATTTATCAGAATTGCTTTCTCTGCATGAGCCCAGTCTCTCTTTGAGATCATAAAAGGCAGGTAAATTGGCAATTCTGGAACGTGCAGAAGGGTAAAAACTCAGGAACACATATTGAGCTGTTTTGCAACTCAAATATGTAATTGATTCTCTGACCAGGGTCTATGATGTGACTTGATCCTGTCACATTTATGTAGCATTTCAGACACTTGTAAATAATGAGCAGTATTCCTTTGTCTCTACATCCATTTAATGAACTAGGCCAGGACACAAGAACTGGCCTTGCAACACACTTTTACAGGAAGGAGTCTGGTATCAAGGACGTCTCCCAGTTGAAAAGGAAAAGACAGACTGCTGTGCGTGTTGGAATGTCTGTTCTTAAAGTTGACCTACGAATGTACAGAGGACTTCATATAATGTCAGTAGGAGAGCTATGACCAGTGTACAAGACATACAGAATTCTTCACATATATGCTTAAAGCTTTGTATTTGCAGGTGCTGAGGGAGAGTGAGAGATGAGACTATTTTAAATAATCTCCTTTAGTACCTTTCAACTCAAAGGCTTAATGTCAAAGTCAATAAATTTAAATCTTAAGCACATTTGATTTAGGGACTGAGCAAATAAAAAGCCTTTCCTGCTTCAAAAAATACTCAACAAAATTCTTCTTTATTATTTAATTTTAATATTGTGGTATCAGTGGAAAACCCCATTGCCTTGACTCTGTTGTGCTAGAATGTGTTGGTCATATAATGAATAATAACTGAATTTCTTAGTTTCTGAAATAATTTGCAAAATCTAAAGGCATTTTCCAGGTGTATTTCTCCTCTTTAATGGGAAAACAGTGTAAGCAGGGGATCTGCCAAGCCTTCTATCAAATCATCCATTTATTCTCTGTTTTAAATATGAGGATGCCCCCAAATTCCTTCTAAGGTGGCAATGAAATTATGTAGCCAGTATTATCTTTCATTCTTCTCTATCTATTACTAGTCACTGACATTTAGTATATTTTTAGCATCAAAGTTTATGTCCATAAATTAAATAGGTTTAGGAAATAAAATAACAAGACATTAATTATCTCTACTTTCCAACAGATATTTGTGAACTTGAAAGAGTGAGCTTTGACATGAAGAGCGGTGATGCCTGTTGCCTAAAGTAGTATGCAGTGAGTTGTAAAAATGTGAAAACCAAAACTATACATAAAGTTAAATTTGGATATTTGTTTGAATTGTTTCCCATATTAGTGACTGTCTCTAGTCTTCTTTCATTTGATCCTGTTATTCAGGTCATCCCTAGAAAGTACAAAATGAGAGATATTTATTCTATAATTATTATACCTTGTCTTTTGTGTTTCTATAGAATATACGCCATTCTATTTTATAATATGCAAAGACAAACTCATGAAAACGAAGTGCATTGACAGTAAAAATTATATGGTTTGTATACCAGTAAGAGTTAAATAGTAAGAACTGCATAAAATAGTTTTCATATGGGGAAAAATCAAGATATTATAAAATTCAATCTAATTTAATCTAGCATTTTTACCAGGTTACATTCTGTCATGTCCTCTGAATGTGACTCTCCAAAGTTATCCAAAAAGTTTTGAGGCATAAAATTTATCTGACTTTTGTTTCATGAAAATAAATTTTAATATCTCATTATGTATTTTTTTAACAGTTAGGACAATAAGTTGTTGGTCTCAGATGAAAGAGCTTAATTATTGTAACAAAAAATATTTTTCAACCTTTCAAAATAAAGACCTAGCTGGTAATATAAAATTACTTTTAAATTGTAATATTTATTTTTAATAACAAATACAAATGCTCATTCTGACATTTTCAGTGTGACTATCAATTTCCACTGAAATTATTTTAAGAACTTTAGACTTTATAATGAGACAGGGTGATGCCATTTCAATGAAATTAGGCTGTGTGCTTTCTCAACAAGCTTCTTTGAGTTACGTTAAAAAAAATGAAGTATTTTCTTTCTGGTAAAGAACACAATAATTAAAAATTCAGAAAAGCATTTCAAATAGATATAAATGGAAATAGATATTTGTGACAAATATTTCCAAAGTTTAAATTTTTGTTTTCTTCTGTTAACTGAATTTGCTTACATGTAACATTTTTTAAAGTTGTGATTCATGATTTTTGAGTATGACAGATATTTTGTCTTTGTCTTCAAAAAGACAAGGATTTTGCTTGTAGTAAGGTGTCACACCTGTAGCATAAACCAGCTTTACTTGATAAATACAGTATTCCCCACTTCTATACATGAATTTCACCACAAATATGGAAGATATAGTGCATACACTTGTAACTAGAACCTCTTTATTTGGTCAAGACAATTTCAATCAGTTCCATCTGACACATATGTGATGTTATCATATAAGCAGGTTAACTCAGACACCTTATTATGGAATGATGTGCACACTGACTGGGTGAGTACCCAGGTCAAGTATATGACAAAGTGTAAAAATTATGTTCACTTCTAATGCTGCAAAGCAATTAGCAATCATTATTAACAGACTGAGCCCAGAACTACAAGTCCATTGTTTGATTCTGACAAGTCATGTAACTACAGTCTTAGAAATGGCTTCTATATTCTTTTAAAGAAGGTTTTCATGCTGAATATTCATTAATTCAATTTTTGAAATTATTATTTTTCTTCTTTTAAAAAATGTTCAATTAAATTTTCTGTTAATTAGGAAATGCAGTTATAAAAAGCAGATAAGAATGACTAAACACAGGCACCTTTTGTAACACACTAGAAAAGAACAACAAAGTGCTCTGAAGATGCAATTGCTGTACCTATGCAATTAGTTCCAATTAAAATAATTATGTGGTAACATTTCTATTATATAAAAGCTTAAAGAGCTCTCAGCTGAGATGGATAGAGAATGTAGAATGTGCAAACATATAGACAGAGTAAATTATTCATACCCATGGAAACGAACCAGCCCTATAGACAGAAAAATAACAAAAGGTGAGACATGTAGCAATATTCCAAACTCTATCACGCATTTCATGCCACACCAAGGAGAAACTTTGGGTAATAACAAGTAACACCTCTGGGATTTTGGAGAAGCCAAAATGGACCTCTTCCCTGCTGGATGATATGATCTGGACTTTGATGAGGTAGTTAAGATTTATCTTGTGTGCTAGAAAAGCTGTAAATCAATGTTTCAGCCAGGAATGGGAGCCAGATTTATAGACTCACTGTCTTTACCTTCTAAACTATAGTGTGACATCCATGTAAGAAAGTGAAAAATAATATTTTTATTAGCATAGATTATATCCTGTGGGCTCAAAAGTTCATTTCTGCAATGTACTGAGGTATCTGATGATATCCTTTTACCCCTTAATTAGCACTGATTTCTGTGTGGAAGGTACTCAGTACTTTGCAAGAGTAAAACTAGAAAGTTAAAGCTGTAAGCTACATGTGGCATAAATCCATGCTGTTCCAGTAGAACCATACTGATTTCTATCTATCAAAATACAGTCTTGTAAAAGTTCCTAACAAGTTAGTAAGTACTTCTTAAAATTAATGAAAACTTATCCAGTTTGAATATCTATAATTTATTCTATTTAAGTTGGTTTGGAGGAAAAGAGTTTAGTATGGTCACCTAAAATCTATATTTATAAAACCAAAAGAAAACTATGAAAGTTGAACACCTCATGTTTAATAAATTAATATATAAAAATATTTAAAATATATTATAAATGCTCATGGTAAATTGAATTAATTAACCCTAAATAACTTAGAAATCCCTAAAAAGGCTTATTTATGATTGAGAGGAGGTATATTATTTCAACAACTATCCTCTCAACTGCATTGAAGCTCATGTGAAAGAACATACTGAATTCTGTAATTTTATTTCTACTTTGTTATTTGTTTTCCTTTTTTCATCTATAACAAAATCTTCAAAAAAAGGACTTAAAAATATCTTAGCTAGATTTAATGTTTTTAAATATATTTTCCAAGCTGTTCCTTCACACATATCAAACACAGCTGAACGGTTTTAGAAGAGAGAATTTTCTTCAAATGCTAAACTTTAATGATGAATTATTTCTATTTTGTCCTATCTGATGGCACATCTGTATTCAGTAGTATTGTAACCCATCTATGTATTTGACTAGAAATTAGGGAATGTCTTGAAGATGGGCCTCAGTCAGTGTAGCATATACACGTACAGAGGGCCTAAAGAGAACAGGCTCCAAAGACTCTGATTTCTGAAACACATGCAATTAGTTCTAGAGATTTATATCTTCTTTTTTAGTGTTTGTATTGGTTTGTAGTTTTTTTAGTTGTTTGGTTAGTGTTACAAAAAACTCTCTAACGCATATCACAAAAATAGGTAATGAATAACGTGCTATGGAAATGACACAAATGGATTCCTTGAAGAAACAGTAGGTAACTGGCAAACCCAGGAAATTAACAGCAATCAGCCCTTAGCTAAAGAGTTGCTCTTTATGGGTAAGATTAACCCTTAGTCCTTAGGTTGATTTCAAAATCATAGCACTGAGGATCTGCAGAGGCATGAGGATGAGGCAAAAAGAGTCCTGCTCTTCAAGTGTCTTATCCCCAAACTACCGTGAAGAGAAATACAACCAGTGAAATCTAGAGAGCTCTGGATAATGAGAACATTTTTCCAGCACAGGCAAATGTGGAAGAACTTCCAGTGCCCCCACTGAAAGGCACCTCCTCAGCTCTGTTTTCCATTCAACAGAGCATGCAGAGGGCTGGTGCAACACAGATGTTTTACTGAACAGGCCAGTGAAAGGAGAAGAAGATGGAGGATTGGAGCAAAGTCTCGTTTCAGCAGTTCTGATTATTCTTGAGTATTAAAAGATTTATTTTTTCTCTTATTGATTTCTAAAAGTTTTCTCAAAAACTTCCTTGCCTACTAAGTTAATTTTCTTAAAGCTCCAACAGAAAGTTCTTTCAAAAGAAACAAAAAGCTAGGAAATACACATTTTTGCAACATATTGTGGTTGAACCCCCCCCATTTTTCTTTATTTATTATTTACATTGTTTTGCTTTTTCTTTCTTGACCAGCTCTAGATAACACAAAATCTCACTTTTCCCATTTTCTCACAGCTCTCTGACAAGTGTCAAAACACTTCTGTTCATTATTTCTTAATGACACAAAACAGCACGACTTACAGGTTTCATGTTATAATAATAACATAACATATGACAATATAAAGATTGTCAGAAAAATATTATGCAGCTAGCACTGCAAATACAAGCAGGTTTGTTTTCATAAGCACGTTTCCCTAGCCTCAGAAGGGTTAAAATACTGGTGTGGTTAGGTTCATAAACTAAAGGTAGGAAATTGTTTTCAAGGAGCTGGTAGTAAATAAAGCTTTTAAAGTACCCAGGTTGTTAATAAATATGCCTTCTTCTTATTATTATCTCTCTTAGACACAGTCTTTCCCAATCTGAGACACACAGTGATAAAAAATATAGCAAGAAGAATCACTGGCTTTTGCATTCTGGTACTTTTTCAGGTTTTTTTTATCATGACAAAGGTGTTCAAAGGCCCAAGAACAGATCCTCAGCACGTGAGATGTGGTCCAGAAAAAGCTACAATGATGGGTCAGTCAGAAAGACATTATAGGGACAGTGAAAAGACTTATTTTTACTGCACTCTGTTCCATGAGCTTCTGAAGCAATTCAGAACTAGGGAGTGTGGGCTGTTGTTCAGCTCTCCAGAATCCCTCTTGCTGAACAGTCGTGCACTTTGTTCTGCTAATCTGAACAAGAGTAGACTCAATGAGCTGTAGTACCATTAAATTATTCTTTGAAAATATTGAAGAATAAATATTCAAATTCTTTCTACTCTTTTAAAAACAAACCTACAAAAACATCACAAAACATGTTGTTCCTGGTGCCAACAATTATACTGAAAAGAAATCAGGAAAAAAAAAAAACACAAACAGAAAAAAAATGTTACTGAAGTTTAGTAAAAATTTTGTCATAAAAATGTTTCCCCTAAAAAATCTTAGGGATGCTTAAATAGGAAGGAAGAACATGGACAATTTTTGTGATAAAGGATTCATTCCTCAGAAAATACGTATTTATTTGTGAATCATCCCTAACAATATAAGATTATTATTTTTTCCAACCTTAGCTGGACATCATCTGCTCATTAATTCAGATTAACAAATGGGAGTTCATGGCATTATGTTTGAGGGTGACATATCTAGGACATATTTGAAAACCATAGTATTACCAACAATGCAGGCATATGTTAAGTGCTAAGGAGGTTGAACTTCCCTGTTTCGGGGATAGGTTATAAATCCGCCTAGACAAATAATGAAAAATAAGATTTTCCTCTGGATATGTACACTTGTTTTAGTTATCTTTCTCCCATCAATAAAATATGGAAATATTAATGACAAAAGGCAAAACATGACACTCTAGTTTCATGTAATCTGGTAGAAGAATTTATTTTTATTTTATTTGGGCTGCTTTCTGTGATAAACATAATAGATGAAATTTAATGTATAATATAGTTTATTAAAAAGATTATATTAAAGCTGCCTCAAGTACCTTAAAATATAACCAAAATACACTTTGTGTTTCCTGATCTTAGTTTAGGTTTTAGGTGGATTCTGAAATCTTAAAATGTAGTTGTAATTTTCCTCACTGTAGCAGCAGATGTCTTTCACATGTCTTGCAGCCTACTACATCCATAGTCCTGGATAAACAGCCTTGGTTTCTGATGTAATTTCTGGGGTAGTTCAATTGCCTTGAAACAGATGAAATAAAGGCCAGTCTCTTTATCTAAAGTGTAATCTGCCATGGACAAATGTCTGTAAACAGAGGAGAACCCTAAAGTTAAAAACCATGTTAGCTCAGGTTAACAAGTAGATACCTATGCAAACTGGACACCCATATGTCTGTGGGACTGGCAGGATGCTCCCACAAAGGCTGAGGGAGCTGGCTGATGTAATTTCATGATAAATTTCAGTAAGATTTGAATGATCATGGTGAATGGGAGATGTTCCTAATAAGTCAAGGTTCAAGGATAATTTTTGAGTTTTGAGATGCCTAAAAAAGTTCTTACAGAATTGGCTTTTTCAGTGTGCTTAATTTATACACTTAATAGTATATGAGTTCTTATTTATGATATTAGTGTTGGTGGCATTTTTTAAGCAAGTTTGTAGTTTAGATAGGCTGGAATGAGATATCTGATTTTACCTTGTTGCTGAAGATCCTCAGATCCTGAAAGTCAGTGTGGATTTCATAAAGCCATGCAAATTTATACCAACTAAGACAATAGCCCGATGGCACCAAAACCCTGCTTTCTTGTGTTTGCACATCCTGCTGAGTGAAGAAGGTTAACTTGTCATTGCCTGGATCATTAACTTTTCGGAGAGAGATTTTTGAATGCTCTCATACATAAATTTACATGGCAATATGAACTTCTTAACTCCGTAAGTAGACATTTCAGAATCTCCCAAGGATAGCATTTGGAAATCAGCATGTTGATTAGCAGATTTTTTTTCAGAATGTGCTTTCTAAATGGCACTGAAATACTATTCCTGAGGAACAGGGATGATGGATGCATGAGGTAAATAGAGAAGAAAAAGTCTTCTTTCTTTCCTTCATGAAGAGGTTCACATTCCCCAAAGACAAATTTGTTTAACATATGTGGAGCGACAATTTGAGAAGATGGCTAACAGGCTACAAATAGTTGCTATTTTTTTAAGTCTTTTTTGAAAGACAAATGTAATGAAGAAAAGAATAAAATCTTGCCATGTCTATTTTGTTTGTATTCAAATAATGTCATAGAAACTCAACATAACTGCACACTGTCATAAATTTTCCACAGGTATCTAGCATTTCACCTATTAATCCTACTGATATCTGCTGCCCTGTAACAGCTCAATGCATCTACAGCTACATGCACCAGCTTTTTGACAGCAATTAAAATTGGCATGTAGAAGCATTCTGAGATGGAATCTTGTAATTGACAGACTGAAACACTAGCCAAAGGGGTATTCATTTGGGTAATCCCTGGGCTGAAACACTGCTGGTCTGTCAGCCTCTGAAATTATTGGCAATCTCATAGACTGTATCTCGCAGCTGAGAGGAAGCTGTGCCAACTGGTGGCAGGCTTCAATAGGTTTAGAAAAGCCATCAGTGTAATTGTCATCTTTAACACTGAAAAGTGCTTAGATGCCATTGTGATAAGTGTGATAGAAACTGTGTAAATAGAAACGAGCCAGCAGAATCTTGGAAAAGGCATTCTGCATTTGCTATCCCCCACTGCTTTGAACTGCCTGCAAACAGAAACTTTAAAACAACAGACAAATAATGCATCCCATCAAGTACAAACCATTATGAGAATGACCTCTGTGAATTGCTTTGATTCTGTGTTCTACACTACAACACAGGGAGGAGTCCAAGGGCTGGCAGTTCACCGGATAAGACAGCTGCAGGATGGGACTATTTCCCTGTCCCTGACACTGGATGAGCCAAAAAACATAAGGGGCAGATAAACGCTTATTGAAGTGTTTTGTGCTATTGGTAGTTTGCTTTATTTGAGGGAGTACAAAAAAATCTATCATATTCTCAAAGCTTTAGGTACTTCAGTACAAAGTCCTTCAAATTAGCACAGAAGTATTAAAGCTATTTAAGTCATCTGCATAGTGTATGGCTGATAAAGTTTTTATGTGGTTGTTTTGGTTTGGTTTTTTTGTTTGTTTGGTTGGTTTTTTTACAACCAAACAATGAACCAGCCAGACACCTCTGTGGCTTTTTCATTGTACCAGGATAGTTGCATGTTAATGGATGGAAAAAAATTGCTTAACCATCACCCAAAACCCTATAAACGCTAGGGTACAACGTTAGAAAAAGTATCGATAATTATGAACTCATTTCATGCACTAAATAGAATAAATACAAAAGAGAAATAGGTGAAAGCTTTTCTATAGCAAAATAGCTGGAAGAAGTTATCCTTGTGTATTAACAATTATTTAAAAACAGCCAAATTGGAAAGAGAGGAAAGAGGATTAGTTCTGAGTTGTTGACAAAGTAATTGCTTTCCTGCTTTTTCTAAATGGTATTAACACATGCACACACACTTGTACACACACAGAGGAACACTAGTATCTGTCATACAGAATTATGCATAATACCTGTCAGCCTCTCTTGCCCTGGTGCTTTACATGCAGAGAGACAAACACACTTGGGTTGCATGAGATGGCATTTTAGGAAAAATATTATTCCTTGTTGCTTGGTTTATATGTGGGGATTTTTTCAACTAAGAAATGATAAGATTTCATTTGCTGCATATAACATAATGGTCAGCACAAACATGTCACATTCAGTCAAGTTAGGATTTTTTTTTTTTTAATATGCTAAAAAATAAAACTTCAAGGGAATTTTAAAAGTATTCTCCTTAGTGCACAGTTTAACCAAGGTTTATGGGCCCATATCAGTAAAGATAATTTGGCACCTGCTATGTAACTCTTGGTCTGTATGTACACAGTCTCCATTCAAGCATTTCATGTCTGTAGCAAAGCTAGTTTTGAAAAGCATTTGAGTCTTCTGCGTGATGTTTCCTGAGATACCTGTGGCTCTACTTCCAGGCAAGCTTGACATTTGTATCTCAGGCTCAAGTGGGTCCACTTACTCCTACTGAATCTGGCTCTATCCAAACTGCAGCAGGAGCTAACACTTCCTTTCACAGAAACTTGTTCAAAGAGACACGGATCAGTGGAAGAGGCGAGTGTTTACACTTCCTTCAGGCCCAACTGGAGAGAGAATTATGCTGAATTTGCTTCCCTGGCACCTCAAATAACCTTTAGAAAAGTGTGATTAACATCAAGGTAAAGGGACCTAACCAGGAGGAAGAAGAGTCCCCAGACTGAAATTTGGTATTTCCATTAAGCGATAATAGAGATTTCTTTGAGCAGAATGAGAATGAGGCAAGGGTGATCCTCCTGCCTAGAGACGAGACTCCTCTGCCTCAGGAACCATGGAGCTTGTTTGTGTGGACACTGGTCTGCCATGCCAGTGTGTCAGCGCGGTTCAGTTGGTGACACAGCCTGACCATCTGGCTAGGAGATGGGTCTGTCAAGCATCATCTTCACATGGAGTCACAGAAGTCCCACCAGCATTTGAATCTAGAGTAGGGCACGCCAGGTATTAAATCTGCACACAGTCTTCACACTTCCACGTCTTTTAGTAGGTGAATATGCTGAAATCCTCCTCAGATCAGAAGCTGGGACTTCCTGTCCTGATGGGCAAATTAGAAGTGGAAACTGGGACAGCGTGTGTAATTATTTAAGAAAAATAAGAAAGAAACCCATGTTTTCTTATTCACTTCCCATACAGAAGAATGTCTTCATAAAAATACCTAATTACTTAAAAAATCACATTATTAAATTTAATAAAATAAAAATATGTCTTTAAAGATATGCATTTTCTGCTCTGTTAAGAGAAGGGTGAATAATGCACATTTGAAGCACAGGCATGATGACTTCAGCACAGGGCATACACTGAACTGCTAGTAAGATTGCAGATAGCAGCAGTCTTTTTAGATCTGTTTGATAAGTAAAGTGAAGCTTTTCTTTTGTACGCAGTGTTCCTCCATGTATTTACACAATAAATGGAGATGAATCAACATCTGATCTCTAATGGAGGTTTAAACATCTTATTCATAAAATAACAATTCAGAAGCACCTGCTTACACATTCTCATTTAGTAAATATGATGCACACTTTGGTTGCTTGTGAAAATATAGCACATGCAAAATAGCACCAGTGGTGTTCCCATATTTTACTGACTTAAATAAAAGTATATAATGTGCTGCTGTATACCACTGAAATTATTCTAATGCAACCTGAAGTAATTGTGTTCTTGTCTTAGTTGCTCTAAGGTTATAGTTACTTTATACTTCATGCAAATAAGACTAATGAGGTTCACTAGTTTAATAACATCTTTTTCTAATTTCAGGAGTAATTGCCATCAACCACTTAGCGTAGATTGGTCATTTGGTGTATATTTGATGAAAATAAAATGTAGATGCTAATGAATATGCAAATGCTTTTTGTTTGTATTCACTTATGTGAGGTACCTGAAATATTTAGGTTTTATTTGTACTGAAAAAAGAAAATAGCTGGAGATTAAATTATCCACAGGAAAAGGATTTTATAGAAATAACCCCACAAATTTCACTGCACTACTCCTAGTCAGTTTTGGCTGCTTTTTTTTCACTGCTGTTGGTCAAGTTAAACACCACTGTTTTGTCATGTAATGCATTCAGTGGAAAGCCAGAGAGCAAGCATAATGTTGGAAATTTCTATTCAGCACTAGCAGGTCAAGGATAATCAGCTATATGCTCAGGGGAAGACTAAAAGTGTGCTGTAGGTAGTCTAGCATGCACATACAAAACCTGAATGTTTTTGTGGCAAGTAAAGATTCACTAATAAAAAATGTAAAAGCTACATTAATTTAAAAATATTCTGACCTTGCAGTACTGGTTTTTATCTTCAAAGTCCGTTGCTATTAACTTAGATATTTCTCAATAGTGAAGATAAGCTCTGATCTTCTTATGAAAATTCTGTAGAATTATTTGGACAATGTTTTCTGATAAAGTCCTGAAAAGCTCAAAAAGTGCCATAGAACAGAATTTTTGAGTACCTTTTATCATAATTGTCTACCCTATGTTTCTCCCTTCCTTGTTAGCTTTTACTAGACATTTTTCAATGGAAGATTGAGTCCTTTCCCCAATGTGATTCTCTTAAGGAAGAAAATATTCAAATATAATTTAATTAGCACAGGAAGTACATGTTCTTTTGCGTTCTGAACAATGGAATCATGGAATCATCATAGAATTGACTGGGTTGGAAGGGACCTTAAAAATCATCTAGTTCCAACCCCCCTGCCATGGCCAGGGACATCTTCCACTAGACCAGGTTGCTCAAAGTCCCATCTAACCTGGCCTTGAACACTACTAGGGATGGAGCATCCACAACTTCCCTGGGCAACCTGTTCCACTGTCTCATTTCCCTCACAGTAAAGAATTTATTCTTACTATTTAATCTAAACCAACCCTCTTTCAGTTTGAAGCTATTCCCTCTTGTCCTGTTGCTGTATGCTCTTGTAAAAATTCCCTCTCCAGCTCTCTTGTAGGCCTGTTTAAGTACTAGAAGGCTGCTGTAAGGTCTCTCCAGAGCTTTTTCTTCTCCAGGTTGAACAACCTCAAGTTTCTCAGCCAGTCTTCGTAAGAGAGGTACTCCAGCCCTCTGATCATCTTTGTGACCCTCCTCTGGACCCAGTTTACAATTTCCCAGATCTCCATTATTAACCCTTTTAAATTGCAGCTTATGTTTCTCCTTTTCCTGTCAGTGGGAACTTCACTGTATTGCCATGACTTCTCAAATGTGATGAATGGAGGCTTAGTTCCTTCATCTGTCAGTTCCCTCAGGACACATTTGTCAGTCCCATAGATGCATCTCATCAGGTCCCATAGTCCTGTGCACCTTCAGGTTCTTTCATGCTCCAATATGTTCTTCTTTTTCTGTGGACAGTGATTCTGTATTCTCTTGATGCCTGCCTTTGCATTCTGTAACTTGGGTAGTGTGGCTGGAGCACTTGCTGCTGAAGACTGTAGCAATTAAGTCGTTGACTACCCCGGCCTTCATCATATACTAGGGTAGTCAAGTCTCCCATTTCCTTCCAGAGACAGTCCACAATATCCCTCCTCTTTCTTTCATCACCAACATACCTACAGAAGCTTTTCCTGTTGCCTTTGATGTCCCTATTCAAATTTAATTCAATCAGGCACGTGTACCAGTGTCTCAGATGCCTGCAGAAGAGTGCAGAGGTGTCGTGGGTTTGTCTTGGTGACAATTTGTTTTTACCACACCCCCCAACCAAATTGCTCTAAGTTGTGAGAGAACGTTTATGCAGACAAAACCAAATTCAATTGGGGAAAAATAATACTAGAATTTATTACTACACAATACAAACTAAACAACTATATCTACTACAATACTAATTAAATAAAAGTACTACGTATTTACAAAAGTACACAAAAGTACCCCTCCCCCTTTTGGATTAGTCCAGGAGGAGAAGCAGACAGATTCTTCTAAGCCATTCTGCAGCACTTGTTTCTTCTCTCTCTGTTATCTCTGGCACAACAACTCCGACTCGTTGCAGCTGGAACAGTTTCTCTCCACAGTTTCTCTCTGGCCCTTTTCTCCTCTCTGTTGACCAACAGGGCTGGGCTTACCTCCCTCCTCAGCTAAGGCCGAAGGCTGGGGTTATCCAGGCTCCTGTAGGTCCCCATGGACCGCAAGGGGACACTTGCTCTCCATGGTCTTCTCCACAGGGTCACAGGGAATAAAGGCTTTGAGTCCACCCCTGTTTTCTGTGAGGTCCCTTCCCACGAATACAGTCCTTGACAGACTTCTCCAACGTGGGACTACCCCTCGGACAGCAATTCTTCCACTCTCTGCTGTCCTTCGGGTCACAAATGCAGCTGCACCAACACTGGTCTCGGACATGGGTCCAAATTTAGCTGCACCGGCACGGGATCCCTCCCTGGGATCCCAAGCTCTTACCCAGGCCTCCATGCTCTGGTGTAAGACTTCTCTGAGTGGGCCAACAGTCCAGTAAAACTCCTTCCACGGAGTCCATCTTCTGCATGCACTTATCTGTTCCAGCTCTGCTCTGGTGTGAGCTCAGCTCCTCATGATGCAGATGAGATTACCTCTGCTCCCCAGCAATCTTCCACAGGTGGCAGGGATTTTAGATTTCAGTCTTTCCCTGCTGAAGGGAGAGAGAGGGAGGGGGGAGAAGGAGCCATCTCTCCCCTTCACGGTTTCTCTCTCCAGCTGCTGCTAGCACTGACCTTGAAGACTCTGATATCTCTCCGGCTGGAATTCTTTTGCAAAGTCCTTTTAAGTCCTTTTTTTTCTTCACTCCGTTCCATGTCTGGATCAGGGGCTTCCGTGGCTGCTCCTGCCCCCCGCCCAGGGCCGGGGGAGGGGGGAGGCCTTGGCCCCCCTTGGGGCCTTTCTGCCTCTCCCTCACATGGCTACTCAATTTCAACTGCGCAACTAACCTTCTCTTCCATTTCTTAAAGATGTAATTGGCAAAAGACGTTACCAAAACTTCTGATTGGGTCTGTCCTGGAAATCAACCTGGAAAAACCATCTCACAGTCCCCCAGGGAGGGGGGACCCTGCTAACCCACGACAAGAGGGTTCTCAAGCACTTTGTACCATAGGAGAAAGATACCTGCAGCTGCTGTATCAAAAGACATTTTAAAACTTTAGAGAAAGTCCACTTAACTTGTAAATTTGCATAGGATAAACGTTTTATTGCAGCCAGCCTTGGGAATCTCTCATATGTTAGGGTTTCCTTTTCTCGGAGCTGTTCTCTCTTAGATATTTCCCATGTGATATATGAAATTACAGGCATATTGCAAGATGAATATTTATGGGGAAGGTTGGCTTTGTTTTGAATTCAGCTGGAAAGCCAATGACTTAAAATTAACAAAGATTGTCTAAAATTTTTAGCTGTCAGTGTCTTTTAGCTACAAAATATTGCCTCATCACATCTGAACTGGATGGAAGATATGTAGTCAAGAGCCTATAATTCATTAAAAGGGTACAAGTCATTGTCTTGTATTTTTGCTCTCAAAATGTAGATTTTAATGAAGGCGTGCAATGCACGCAAGAGCTTACTTTGCAGCACAGCATAAAAATGCAGGAACTTCAGCACAAGCACTTTCAATAATTTTTCAAAGGTCACCTTACAAGCCAGAGAGATCCAGAACCAAAAACCAAATTTGCTTACAAACCTGTTTCCTTTCGCAAGGTAAAAGATTTTACTTCTGATGTTCTTTCCTGGTGAAGTAATATACTCCTCATTAATTTTAAATAAAATATTAGAGCTTTATGTCCCTTCACACTGTATTACAAAATAAAACATTAATAAAATACAATCTAGAAAAGAAACACAATATTAGAAGAATTACTTCAGCTAAAAGGCCTTCCTTGAGCTTTAGAAAAATATTGAACAGTATTAGATTATGCTCCTTTTAAGCTGTTAGTTTCCTTTGCTTCCCCTCCGCTCCCCAGACTTTTTAAAATTCTGGATTCAAAGAGGTTGGGGACTTGGTCTCTTGAGTCCAACAAAGATGTACAATTTCATTAATGCCACTAAACCTCTAGCCTTCTATTCAAAAACAATTTTAGTTTAGATTTAAATCTTCCTAACAATAAATCACATCCATGTGATTTTTCAGTTTTTATTCATTCATGCTCCAGGAAGAGTTTGAAATAAATTCAGTGTGTGCTTGCTTATTTGGTTGGTTTTTTGAGTCCTCTTTTTTTGCTTACTTTTGTTTCCAGTGAAACTGCTATCAGGGTGCTTTGTT
This sequence comes from Lophotriccus pileatus, assembly GCA_035583135.1. Lineage (NCBI taxonomy): Eukaryota > Metazoa > Chordata > Aves > Passeriformes > Tyrannidae > Lophotriccus > Lophotriccus pileatus. The sequence goes on along the minus strand of JAWWES010000081.1, from coordinate 96,496,056 downwards.
GGAATATAATCATAGTTGAATTGCTATAAAGGACTTCACAGAGATTTCACAGAGTTCACAGAATATTTTGAGTTGGAAGGGACCCACAAGGATTATTGAGTCCAATTCATAACAACTCCTAAAAAAAAAAAAATAAAATATTTGACTTATGCCTAACTTCATTCAGAATAAAAAACAAACAAACAAACTGTGATAGTTTTGGTCTAGGCCTTCCTGGTAACGAGCTCGTAACCAAGGAAGAGACCATGTTCCCAGTATTCCATATGATTTTTACGTAAACCAGGGTAAAAATAAGTTGGAGATTAGAGACCTCGCTCTCTTCCCTCCCTGTGAGGTTCGGGAACAGTGGGTCCCTGTGTTGATTTTGCTTATCTGGAAACCTCAACCTGCAGTGACCACTGGTCTGCCACGCAGGAGGTTGGAGAGTGCTGGCCTTGGGATCTTATTGTTTTCTGAGGCACTGGTGAGATTTTTTTTGTTAGTTCTTTATTTTGCTAGTTCTTGGGTTTGATTGTGCATGTTTTGTCCCTTTTTGTCTTTTTTTTCCCCTTTCCCTTTTCTCTTTGGGGGTGCTTGGGGTCCTTTTGCTGTGTATATAGTATTTTAATTGTATATAACTGCGATGTATGTAAAAATATATATTTTGATATAATTAGATTGCTTTGGGGGTCTTCAATTTTTATGTTTTTTTTCTGTGCCCTAAAGGAAGAAGGGAGGGGGAAGGCGTTGTTACTGTGAGTTCGGGCATTTGGCAGGAGGCCAGGTCCAAACATCACACAAACAAAAAAACACATACCTAATCTATGGTCACCTTCTTCTATAGATTTTTGAAATATTCTCATAGAGATCAATATTTTGTTTCTGAAGTCCAGTTCTGGTCATCTTCAAAACTGTGCTTTTGGCTGAGTTTACAGTTACCCATACTTGCTTCCCTGAAGGCCATGTATGTAGATAGCCATAGTTTTGGGTTTTTTGAGCACTGTTAACGTCTGAAGAAACTGAAGCAGATATGGTTGTTTGGATCACAATTTCTTTACTCCTAAATGGGACAGGAACTCAGCCATGAGTGGCTCACTAGGAGCTTTGATAATGCATTTAAAAGCACATTTATAAAATGAAAATGTATCTCTGCAAATGTATCATAAAATTGGTTCTACAGAGAACACTCTTTACTGTACGTTAATTGTGAACAGAATGTTGAAAGTAATGCCAAATGCAGATTAAACCCCACAGCTCTGCAAATGTAATACATCTGTTTGTTTCTTGAAAAGAAAAAAAATGTGTGCTCAAGTTTAATATGGTAGATGCCAATTAGTTGATTCTGAAAATAAGAAGATAAAGTTTTCTTAGTTTTTTTTTTTTTTTAAACTTCAAATATTACATCATCAAAATTAAACCATTTGGAAGGGAAATATCAAAAAGGAGCAGCTTAATAAGTGAGTTATTAAAATCTTTATTACTTTCTCATCTAGTCTAGGAAATATTATGCTTGAGGTAAATATGAGCAATAAGAGAATTATAACATGAGGACTGGAACAGAAGCAAAGTTGGGAAAAAAGAGAAAAATAATTAAACTGTATTAGAAAAATATGGGAATAGGGAAAAAAAAGGACAAGTATTTTAACACAATAATGTTGAACATTTTGAAGAGAAAACTGGAAATTCAAGTTTAGTTTCATCATGAGCTAACCTCACCTTTTAAAAGTCTGATCCAGTGGAGAAAATCAGTAGCAACTCAGAAAATATAAGCAGGTGAAAGAGAATTATATAAAATAATCTCTTTGACTTTACTAGATTGTTTGCAATAGTGACTATTATGGTTTTATTGGAAAGCTGTGTTTCATTCCTTCTCGAAACTGAATTCCTTATAGTGAATAAAAGAAGCAAAAGCAGCAGGTAGAAATCCTCCAGTCAAAGTGGTAAATATGCTACCTCAAAATGAACTAATGAAAGAAAAGAAGGTGACTTTTTACATTTTTTATACTTTGTTCTTGTATAGCTATAGTGTTGGTATAGAGAGCCAATTTTGAGTGGCACAGCCTCTTTTATTGATACTTGAAGTCACTTCAGACATTTGTGAAGATCTGAGCAATAAGAACACTAAGCATTGACAACAAATCTGGCACTGCTGATTTCCATGTTAATTTCTAATCTGTGATTTCTATATTAGATTTCGTCAATCTCTGACTCAAAAGATTTTTTCTTATTGTTTTTCCCCACTAACCACCAGATACATATATTCCACCAGACACAAGAAATTCAAACTGTTCTAACTTCCTAAAAATTCCAACATAACTAAAAGTTTTGCCAACAATTATTCAGGCAAAACTCAATAATATGTTATTTTTTAAGTTGACTGATAACTTTGTTTTAGAAACCTAAAAACTACTTAAACTTACAAAACAAAAAAAAAATCAAAGGAAGAAGAGGAAACAATACACGGCAGTTTTTCCTCAAATAAAATGTTAACCATTAACCACAAATTAAAGTATTAGCCATTACAGGGTAATTTTAGTGATGTCAATCAAATATCTTTAGAGTAAAAGCTGCTACTGCTTACTAGTGTCAGATGTTTTATTGTAAACCAGGAAAGAAAAAAACCAAAACCGAACAATAAACCAACAAATAACACCCACCACCCACTGTCTTGCTGAAATAAAAACCCTCTCTCTTCTGTCATCATTTGTGATTGTGGATAGACAAATAATGAACCACTCTGAATCAGATGATTTTAATATAAGCTAGTATTTTATATGAAAAGTAAACACTGACAAGCCTTCCATCAAATTAATTATCTGAAATTTGTAAATAAATTGCTGGAAAATTCCCAATTTCTCTGTAGATTAGTGATTCCACTACTTAGTTCTCATGTTTTACAATTTGGTCCTAAGAATTTTTTGCCAACTTGAATTTGGAAGCTAGTCTATGAAATCAATGTCTTTATAAGTGATTCAAAAGATATTTTAACAAATGATAAGTTCAAGCTAATTACTTCCTGTCTTTGAAATCCCAAATAATTTTCCAGGATTTTGTTAAACTTAGGATATGACACTTGTCTAATCTAGAAGCTACAGAAAAGTATATTGTAAATGTACCATTTTTTTTTAGGTATTTTGCATTATTTTAACCTATTCTTAGGTCAAATTGTACAATTGTACAAAATTGATGTAAGATTGATAAAGATGTTTCATTTGCCTAGATGTTTCAGGAAAAAAAAAAAAAGAGAAAAAACCTGTATTTTACAGAACACTTTGAATTCAGGAGCCAATTTAATATAAACTTACTATGTTCCATACAAAGCAGTAAAATATTACTTAGCCTGTTTTACAGGTAGCAAAATCAATCAAGATTGTCTCAAATTCACTAATAGTCTAGAGGTTTGAATGTTGACTTGACTGAGCTTTTAATATGAGACTGGCATTCAAATACAGTAGAAAATGGCACATAAACAAAAGGTGAAATCTTAGAACCACTAATTCTGAAACCATTTCCAAGCACAAAGGACAAGAAGGTGATTAAGACTGGTCAACAAGGATTCACAAAGGGGAAGCAGTGCTTGACCAGTCTGATAGCCTTCTACAACAAAATGATGGGGTAGATGAGGGGAGAGCAGCGGATATTTTGTTCCTTGTCTTGTGGAAAGCTTTTGGCTTTGTGTCCTGTGAGATCCTCACAGACAAACTGATGAAGTAGGGGCTGGATAAGCACAGAGATGGACTGAAAACTGTCTGAGCACCTGAGCCCAGAGCATGGTGGTCAGTGGCATAAAGTCTAGTTGGAGGCCCAGTAATTGGTAGTGTGTCCCAGAGATCTGTTCTGGGTCCAGTCCTCTTCAACATCTTCGTTAATAATCTGGTTGATGGGACACAGTGGGCTCTCCACAAGTTTGCGGATGACACAAAGCTGGGAGGAGTGGCTGATATAGCAACGGGTTGTACTGACATCCAGAGAGACCTCAACAGTCTAGAGAAAACAGCTGACAGGAATCTCATGGATTTCAGCACAGGGAAGGATAAGGAAATATGAAGGTCTGCACCTGGATGGAACAACCCCCTGAATATATGCTGGGGAGTGATGCTAGCAGCACCAGTATGTTTTGGGGACAAACCAGCCGGAAAGGCGACATTTCAGAAAAGGATCTTGTGCGTTACTGGCAAACACTAACTCGAACATGGTGACAAAAAAGCATAGTGGTATCCTGAGCTGTATTAAACAAAGTATTGTCAGCAGGTCAGGGGAGGTGATCCTTCTCCTCTGCTCAGCACTGATGAGACTGCACCTGGGGTGATGGGTTGTTGCAATATGCTTGTAGTGTATGTGACAAACAGAGGTTTTTAATGTTAAAGTGAACATGTTTCCAAGATGGCTTTTGTAACTCTTTTTGCTAATGTACCTTCTTCTTCCCAGGTTCCTTAGTCTTATCTCTACTTTAGGAATATTCTAAGAGATAAGTTGAAGTTCTCTCATTGGCTTTGTTAACCTTTGCCTTGTTACTGGTGGGTTTGTTAAGACCCCCTGAACTTGTCACTGGTTACTCTGTGAATCCTCCTGAAAGCTATATAAACCTTTACCCCAATAATAAAGCCCTCTCTCGCCTCCTCCTCACGGCTGGCCTCTGTGTGCTGTCTCTGCGGTGGCCATGAGACCATGTGGTGGGGGGGAGGGGGGAGCACCACTCCCCTCCAGGGTCTGGGGCTGAAATCCCTGGTCCTGGAGTTCCCCCCTCCCTATCCACTTTCAACCGTCTCAATGGGTCAGGTTCTAGGCTCTGCAGTTCAGGAGAGACATGGACATATTGAAAGGGTCCAGAAAAGTGCTACAAAAATAATGAAGGACTGGAGCATCTCACATATGAAGAAAGGCTGAGAGAGATAGGACCAGTTAGTCTGGAGCAGTGGAGGCTTCAGGTGGTAATCTCATCAATGTCAAAAAATAGCTGATGGGAGGAAAAAAAAAAAAATGGAACTCTTTCAGTGGTAGCCGGTGACAGAACCAGAGACAAAGGACACAAAGTGAAACACAGGAAACAGGTTTTTTAATTGTGGAGATGACTGAGCACTGACACAGGTTGCCTGTAGAGGTTGGGGAAATATTCAAAAGCCCTCTAGACATGGTCTTAGGTAACCAGCCTCAACTGTCCCTACTTGAGCTGGGGGGGTGTTGGAGCAGATGACCTCCAGTAATCTCTTCTGACTGCAACAATTCTGTTATGCTGCGGAAGTATAACACTTTAAGAAAATCAGTTTTAAGTATCTGTTTTGTGAAAGAGAATGCAAATGTTTTCAGCATTTTATAAAGATCATTAAAGGTGGCTTGTGGAGACCTGAAGGAGGGAATTTAAAATCCCCTACCTACACTAGATACAACAGTGCAGGCCAATGATAAATTATATAAATCGCATAAGGAGAGGTGTACATAGTAAAAATTCTTCTGAAAAAAGTAACTCAAAGAAATAGCGGAGTGAAATCTTATTAATGAAATGTAAAAGAAAGTGTGACAAAATTAAAATCAGAGAAGCAATTATTGAACTGAAACAAACCAAGTTTCATTACTTTGACAGCTGCTATGTAGAGATGAATGTTAATATATAACAGAGCAAAAATACAAATATATTTTTAAAACAATACTAGTTGAAATAATAAGCCAACAATTGAGGAGGAGGTTAATATCAAAACCAGTGCTTAAAAGCTTAGAATGTTTGGAAGACAAACACACCAAAACAGCTATTATTAAAGACTAAAACTGCCTTGTCTTTTCTCTAGGCTAATGCTGGACTCCCATCATACCTGATAAACTCAAATCAGTGTCATGTTATTGCCTCAAATGTTCATTAGGAAGACATATATATACACACACATATAGGAAGCTGATGAACTAGTTGTAAAATATCTCACCCCAGAAAATTCTACTAAGAGGAACATGAAAAAAAAGAAGTCATATCAGTGAACCTGAATGAGCGAGTGTCATCAGCTGTGATAGCTAGTGATAAAAATCCTGCCACGTACTGAACAACCAGAATTTGTCATTCCTACTTGGTGCCAACTATCTGCCCTGGGATAGCAGCCAAGCAACCTGATGGATTTAATAAACCCTTCATGTAAAATTTTGTAAAACAGGTTAAGGGGAAAGATGCCAACTGCATGGGAGTTGCATTTGTTCTGGTTGTCAGTTTAACTTTTTGAGCACTAGGTTGGGGTATTTCAGATAAATAATCAAGCCTAACTTACTGTCAGTCAAGCAAGCTACTATGAAGGCAGTGAGATTATTCTGAAAACCATGCAGTCCTCAAATAATCTGAATTCAATAGGCTAAATTATCTCTGCTTTAATTCTTTGGCATTTCTTAGTGGACAAAACATTGTAAGCAAAAAGGACAAATCTCACTCCTTTTGAGAAATAGCTCTAAACGTGGTCCTGTAGCCCTAGAAAACACAACCAAGCTTGTTTTTATAGAACACAGATGTAGAAATTTATCCCCATCATGCAGAAAGTAGGTTTCTTCTCCGCTGCCCTCCCCACAAACAAATATTCCTAATATAGGAAGCCTCTCACTTTATAGGATGAGTCTGGTTACAAGCTGCTGCCACGTGCCCCCTAGCGCTGTAGGAAATGGTCATCTGTGTTTCCTAGGGACCACACTGCTCAGTGATGCATTTTGTATGTGCTCTGACCTCTTTAAAAACAAGGAGGAGGAAATGGGTGCTCCTTACCTCTCCTAAGCTCTGCCTTCTTTAAGGGAAAGCTGGTTGTTTCATCCACAGTACCCTTTCTCTGGCCTCTGTCTCTCCTACAGAAGCCACCTCAGTCCCTGAACAGCAGGACACCCACCATGGTGGAGAAACAAAGGAAGTTCAGTCCATAACCCTTTTTATTGTTTCCTTTTTTATTCCTTTAGTCTTTTTCTTAGACATCTTTTTAAGAGATGATCTCTTTGCCAGATTTCTCAATTTGTGCAGTATTTCAAAGTTCTTCATTTATAGCAATAACATTTCTCCATTGGCTGGGATTGCTTATTCTTCATTCTTTTTATTTATAACAATAATAATGTCAAAACAAAACAAGCATCTGCTCAACTGCAGTAAATTATCTGACTTTCCATGCTCTGTGCAGAGTAGAAATAGATGAAGTTTATTTCATAAAGTGAATGTTTTCAGGCTGTAGTGTGCCCTACATGAGTACTGCTCAAAGGCAGAATTTAACCTTTTTTGTCTGGTTTAAAGTGCTCAGCTACTCTCCCACAGTTTACAGCAATGTTTAGCCCTGAATTTCTAGCAGTCTTATATAAGCAATTAATTAGAAAACATACAACTACTTGAAAAAAACAAATGATTTATAATGGAAGGTTATTTCTGCAACTTGTGGTGTTATTGGATGCTGTTAAAATAGTTAACCCCCCAAATACTGATGTCTATTCCCCTGAGAAGCTTCTCTTTTGAATTTGACCTTGAATAGTATAATAATCCTTCCAGAATAAGCCAGGGCTAGACTCAAATTAGAGCACCTCTCTGTAGAGAATTTCAGGCAGGTGTAGATATGTCAAGGCAGCCACATGTAAGCCTGTTATGATTCTGGAGCTAATTAGCAGAGCTACATTTAGACCAAGGTAGCGTAGTTTCTCTCTAATGGGAGTTTATTTGTGTGCTTGAACAATAATATGATTTCTATATCTACAACTGGCTAGCATCTGGACAGCTCAGGGGATGGTGGGAATATTCACATGATGCCCTCCGCGTATCTGTTTAGTTAATACATACAGACACATGAACAAGGGTGGCAGGAGCAGTCTTGCTTGTGCCACACTTCTTTTGCCACCTTCCCCGTGGTGTCTTCTACAGCAGAGCATACTACACGACTCTTTGTGATTCATTGGGTACCACTTTTCCTAGCATTTTTGGTGAACTCATCGAGTATTCCTGGTCCCCTGTGCAAAAACACTTATTGCCTATCTATTCAGTAAAGTAAATAATTTCCAGCTGTTGAAGGACAGGGATCAATATCCAGACCAACAATTTGTTTTTACAGTTAGATTTACTATCGTCACACTTTTAGAAATTGGAGGTAAAAGCAGTTCATGAGGAAGAGAGATGTTGTACTTACAGTGGGAGAGATGGGGGAAAAGAGGATGGGAGTTTAGATATCCTGTAATCAAATTGAATTGATGGTAATTTCTGAGACAAAATGACATAGCTACATGGAATGACCCTGAAGTATACATGCCTTAAGTGCTCTACAATAAAGTCATACCTATCTCAAGGAAAATATAACTGCAAAACATCAAATACTTTAGCATACACAGAGGAGCAACAAAAATAAAAAAATAAAATCACAATTTTGTAACTAAAGAGCAGTCACCTTTCACTCAGACAGTGCCCCAGGCTGCTTTTGGGTGATGGCTAGTCAGCTTGGGATTCAAAGGTCAACCCTTGGAACAGTATAGGTGGACATTTTGTGAGTATGATTGTTCTTATTCCTCATATGTCCCAGGCTCAAAAAAAGCCTTTAAGCCAATCATTTTCCAAAACCGTGACAAGATTTCAGTTACTTTTAAGTCCCTGTTATTAACTATTTTTATCCTCTCCTCAGCAGCTAAACTCATATAGGTAAGTCACAAACAAGCCTGATTTGTTTAACAGTGGATGCTGAACTAAGAGTTATGTGTCATTTGACAGAAAAATCACTTGGGAAGGAAAATAACTGAAATAATAAAGTTTGAACGCTTTGTGTGAGTCTGTATTGAAATGAATCCTTTAAGAAAGAATAAGAGTTATTTACAAAATTGGTTTATGAGAAGTTGAAAAAGAGGATATAGAGTAAAACACTTCCTGGGAGAATCTTGTATTTCTAACCAAAGTGTTCAACTGATAAATGACATAAACTTATTAAAACCTAGAATTAAAAATCCCATCCGGTTGCCACTGAAAAGTTAATCACAGTGTGAAGCTAATCCTGGATATCAGGATTTTCCCACCAATAAGCTCTGTGGTATATAAAGTAGACCCTACAGTAGCACATCTATGCTTTACATGCTAAGACTTGAACCCCTACGAACCATCTTAAGTAAAAAAAAAAAAAAAAAAAAGAAAGAAAGAAAATGAAAAAGAACCACAATAATCAGCATTTAGGTTAATATAGGAGCATGAAAGGATATATATAATCATCTACTTAGTGGAAGCTGCTTGTGCAGTAATTCTCAGTAAGCATTAGCTCTTTAGTTCTCCTGTAAAGCAATAAAAATTCACTGCTTAAATAGATGAAAAACTATTTCCTGTAATCATCAGAAAAATAAATAAATAAATATACGAAGCCAGCAGACCTAGCTGTATTTCATTAGGATTGTTTCAACAACTTTGTAAATTAAGTTCAGCTGATGGAAACTTTCAACAAATAGCATACTGCAACACTGAAAATGTATTAAACTAGTGGTGCGAAAACCACAAGCTTAGTCCTATCGCTTTACTCCGATATTTTGCAGTGAGGTGCAGAAACCCAATAGACAAGGTTCTTAATGAAGTTTTTAGGCTAGTCAAGAAATGAGGAATGACACTAAGATATAACTGTCAGGCAAACACTTTCAGAATTGTTTCAATAGTATAACACTGTATAAAACTGCTCAGTGTTAAAGCAAATGAGTACAGTGTTAATGAACCCATGTGCTTCTACAGAAATTTCCAGCAGTGCAACTATTTAGTGATTTTTTCCCATCCATTAGTGCATGAAACATTACTACCAGTAAATATCTCCATTAAAAAAACAAAAACAAAAGCAAAACAAACAAACAAACAAAAACCAAACAAAAAACACAAACAAACAAACAAAATAATAAAAAACACCCCACACTATTAATTTCCCCACATTGGCATTATTTTAAAGACTTTTTAAATATGATTTCTCGCTGTATGGATGATTGATTGCTCCAGCTGAGAATCCTGTCTCAGTAAAAAAGAAAAATACCTTCTAAGAAATCAGTAGGTACTTGTTTATTTTCCACTTGTTTTGCATAAGATGGGGTTAAGTGTGCACTGGGGCTTCAGCATATTGGTTTCAGGTGGTAGGAATTTAGAACATGTGTTGTAAATCGGATAATTAGCTTTTTTGATGAGGAAGCATGCACACTCAAAAAAAGGCATCTGAGACCAGAAGAAGGAAGTTTTTGAAAGCTATAATGTCAGATTGAGCTGGACTGTTGCCTGGAATGCTCTCAAAGATTAATCTAAAAACTGGAAGTGTAAATAATATTGAAGAAAATGGTTGTTCCATCAGAAAATTATATTTTTCTCTATTTATACAGTTGCCATGTATGTACTTTTGAAAGCTCGAAGGATGGATCAAGGTATAGTGTTGTTTTTAAACAATCACAAAGGAAGGAAAGTTGATGTTTGTATCTCAGATTCATCTCTATAGCTTACCTTTTAATGACTTCTCAAGGTCTAAGTTTTTTCTGGTTTCTTTGTTTTTATGTTTTATTATCAAACATGAATTATGATTTAATTTTCACACTTTGTTTTTGAGATGCATGACATTGGTTTTATTTCTTGTCCTCCCTTCTCTAAGGTACACATTATAGAGCTATCCTTCAGCAACTACTGTGAGAGATAGTAGTAAGTGGGTAGGAATACAAAAACTCTTTTGGATATGCCTAGTTTAAACCTAACTTTTTAAAGGGTATGCCAACTTCTGAAAAATTACAGGGAATATTAAATTTCCAGGAAGTCAGAAGCAATAAAACATATGTGAATTGCCTAACTTTGATCAAACAAAGAAATAAGCAAGTATTCTTGTGTTTGGGAAGATGTTATTTATCTAAGAAAGCAGAATTTGTATGCTTTCTCTAGCTACGTATGCATAGTACAGTTGTTTGCACCTCTTAAATCATCAAACAAACCAAACTGCCTAGACTTTGAGCTCATCTGTGAGCTAACAGCTTTCTAGATAAGCAGATGGTTATGTTACTTATTGTGTACCTTTCCTTTATCCCAGCTGTAATATTTCTGGATGTAACTATTACACTTGGCAAAAATTATCCCTAAAGTTAAACTGGCAACATGTTGCTTTTTCTTCTGAGTTATCTCAGAAAAAGAGATGACAGAAAGTTTCGTATGAACATGTCAAATGACACCACCTTTTTACTGCTGATGATTGGACATCTCTTATTATGACTGGTTTTGGGGGGTTTTGTCACTTGTGCCTCTAGCTTCACTGAGTTCCTCTTGAGGGCATCCCTGCCCTTGAGCACATTGAATGCCCTTCTCGGTTTGGTGTTGTCCATGAACTTGATGAAGGTGCACTCCCTACTAGAGACCATGGAATTGTTACTGAACTTAATACTTATCTTCAACAACCTCCAAGGAACACCACTAGACTGAACAATGGTGAACTAGCCAATTTCTCACTCATATTGTAGTCTACTCATAGAACCATACTGATATTTTTCTACTTGAATTAGAGTACCTCTTAGATGGCCCATGGGATCAGTCCTGTAGCACACCCATCTGATTCCTACATCAAACAGCTGTCACCTGACGTGCCAGAAACTCTTGGATTGCTGGCATCAGACTGTGCTGTTCTCCAAGCAGATTTGGGAGTTGATGAGGTCCATTGTGAGAATGGAACTTCTATCCCCCTTTTATTTTTTTCCCCATTTATTATGCAGACTGACATAAAGATATCCTTATCTTTTCCTGAAACATTTCCTGTAGACAATACCCATTCTTAGACATTGTGAAACTCTCAGACTTCAAATGTCAAATAATTATTTAAAACACAAAAAGATATTTATCATAAAGGAATACGAGATCAGATAATTTGTATTTAACAATCCTGTTTATATCTACCTTAGAAACTTTTTCCCATTATCACATTCCTAGTAAGGGTTACAAAAGCACTTGCCACCGCACCATCACATACTTAACAGGTACACTGAAATATCTCTAATATGCCATTCTAAGAGAACAAGATAATGGAAACCATCTTTGATGTCCCATGTCTCTGCAATAGTGGGACTGTTGTTTGGTATATCTAAGGTTATTTTGTTCCCTACAAAGGAAAAATAAAGGTCCAAATTCTTCTTTTAACTTAAGTTGCAGAACTCCTGGTTGGTTTTGTTTCTGATTGTCTTTCAAACTGCATTGCATAGTGACACTTCTACCTTCTTGCATTTTGTTCCCTCCTGCTCTTTTCTTTTTTCTGTTTTCTGTTTGTTTTTTTTTTTCTTTCAAAGGAGCACATAAAAGAAACATCAAGAAAATGCTCAGAGCAAAAAATGCACACTTGCCAGAATCCTACAGCCAATAAATCAGTAAGGGTGAGAAACTTGGAAAGATAAAATTGTTCTATATGATTTCTGGAGAAAATCAAAAAAAGTGTGTATTTTACAAGGAATGTTAGGAACAGTAATTTATGTCCTGGACAATGCAAGGGAAAATTAGAAAGGTGGTACAAACTGGATTTAATTTTCAGTGTCCAGAAATATAATCCATTTCCATCTACCCTGGTAAATGGTAGTTCTAACTGCCATTAGTCCAAATCCATTATATCAACTTTCTTAACAGTCTGCAGATTTCTACTTTATTCCTAAGGAATGAAGTCTCCAGAGAGCTCTGCTACAACAGCAATGTGGTACATTAGGTTGTTTCCACAGTTATTTGCATTAAAAGTTCTTTTATGGACAGCAGAAAAAGCAAATGAAAGCATCAGCCAAGTAGATTCTTTTTTGGATTTCTGCTCCTCCAAAATTTTTCAGGTTTATAGCAAAAGAAATGTCTTTGTGGATCTTTTTTAGATTTGTCCTCTAATCATCAGGTTCTCAATGTCTCTACCACTCTCCAATAACAATGGAAAATAACTTTTGAAATCCTGTTGCAATAAATCCTGCAGGTGGCTTGTGGGTTGTTAGTTGTTTAGGTTTTTTTCAGTGAATCTGAACCATCTATCACATAGGAGCAGTTAGACAGCAGAAGACCAAAAAGCTTCTCTGCTGGACAAAGGATCTGCAAATCAAAACATGTGGTGAACAATCAGGAGTTTCATGTTGCAAATATACACTAAAGAAATACCAAGGATAAAAACACATTTTTGACAAATGCTTACAAATTACAGTGGTTCTAATATTGTTTACTTTTTCTCTGGTAATGCAGATCAACAGAAGGGTAAGGGTTATTCTCTCCTCCTTTCAGATGCAATTCCTCTTCCAGAAATACTTGAAATTTAAGAAAACAGTTATTTCTTAGTTTCTGATTGTGGTTTCCCCTTGAAAACCCTACAGGGATTGTAGACTTACATGTAGCCACTCTGGAGATGTTACTATTTGTGAGTGGCTTGGTATCAGCACAACACGAGCCCCAGGACCTGTGAGCTATTCTCTGGACTTCTCTTGACCAGAGTGGATACATTTTATTTTTTTTTTTCTATAAAAGAAATTACCTAATGCCAATTAACTATTATCTAATTTGTTTTAGCTTCGCTTACTTTTATGTAAACATTTGGTGTAACTACATAGATAGATGTATCTTTGCTTTTAATTATTTGAAGTTATTGGTTGTAGAATGAACTTATGGTCTTAGAATAAAATCCAACATAGTATAAAAGCACAGAATAAGAAGAGACCTTGAAAGTATTGGCCCAGGATGCTGTCACTGGAACAGGATGCTAGAGGGTGCAAACAGTTTACTAGTGCTTAATTTCTGATCACCAAAGGGTTGCAATATCAGGAGCTGGTTGAAATGAGCTTTAGAAAAAAGAAGTATTCAGCCTATGTAGAACAAACCACATAAATTATATTGAGACTTGTAGACCACAGAAGAAAGATTAAGGGATAAAGAATGTCAGCAAACATACAAAAAAGTCACCAAGCAAATCTTTTGGTCACATGCAAAAAAGCTGTTCAAAGCGACACACAGACCCAGAAGTGACTAACTCAGGTGGACATGGAATTTTTATTTTTACTAACTTTATTAATTGCCAAGAAAACACAAGCAGATCTGCAAAAAATTGATTGTAGTCCGGGAGCTGGGTAGTGGGCTGAATACTTTAGGACCCACATCTTGTGTCTAGCTCAGGAGTTAAGCAGCTGCATGCATTTGACCTCTTTTGGCCTTGATTTCATGTCTTTTTCTCTGTATTTTCTGAAATTTGTGATATCAAAATAGCTTGCTCCTCAAGGAGCTGACTTGGAAACCTTTAGCAGTTAGTAGAATACTATAAAGCAATAATAATCATTCAAGACTGACAGGAGCTATTGCCAAAGAAAAATACTGAGTTTTTAAAAATAAATCCAAATGTATGTGAAGGTAGAAAGACAAAGTAGAATCCTTATACCCCGATGAGATTGGTGAAAGAAGACGAAGCTTTGGCGGTGATTAATCAGCAAGTTAGTGCCCTCAGTGACATGAAGGAAATGTATTAGTAGGAGGTCTTTGCTATGGAAGGTCTATCATGTATAAGGCAGTCCCATAAGGAAGGATGAATCTCATTTTGAAGCCCTGGAAAGTCCAGCCTGCCCTGAATTTCTGTGGTGCCTGAGGTAGTGGCAACACAGGATGGCAAGGAAGTTGAACAATTTACTCCAGTTTTTAGGTGGCTATGGTTGGGTGGGATGTACCACAGTGGACACAAGTGCCCGCGGAAACTGACTAGGATGTTTTTGTTTTCAGTGACGGAAAAGCAGACTAAGACTTTTGTGATAATAAGGTGCTTTGACAAGAAGAATCTGGATGATGTATTCCTATAGTCACTGTGATCAACCTTTAGGAATGCTCATAAAATATTTGTAAAGTAATTGTAATAATATTTTGAATTCATAAGTGATAAGCAGATAGGCATTTGCAATGAAGTTGACTGAATATAAATGAAATGTAGGCATATTGAATTAGACCTTTGAAAGTATAGAATTTTTAAGTATAAACTTCTTTTATTACCTCTTTTACATCTGTTGAACACCTCGTCTGGCCTTATGAAAGTATTTGTATATATGGAATAAATAATAAATTATTAACGATTTTTCTATGAAAATGATAATGACCAATAATTATTAATTATATTAATATAATAATTATATAATATAAATACAGTTAATTATTAATAATAATTAATGTAGGAACTAGTTTTGGCTTACTTTGGTTTAAATGAATGTGCAAATTTCAGAAACAATATTTGCGTGGGTGGTCAGAGGGATGAAAGATAATGGGCTGTCAAATAATTAAACAGGTGGTCTGATACTAATTTAATTTCATGGTCAGTATTTCATTTTATCTATTGCATTGTACAGCTTTAGTTCATATTTGATTCTTCTTTTCTTTTCTGGACCGAATGTTGTCAATTCATAGCTATTTTAGAAGCTAGAATATCCTTGCCCTGTTTAATTACTCTTCTGGATATGTGCCAAGTATAGTAGCAGATTTTTTTTTTTTTTATGTACTATTCCCAGAGTGGATGATCTTTATTTCTGTGATTACATTTTATCAATTTTCTATCCTTCTTTCTTCCAGAACATCCAGGTTCATGCATAGGTCTCAGGTGTCCTCACTATTAATAATGGGGAATATTTTTGATGTTTTAAAGTCCAATTTACAGGATCAGCATATAAAAAATTCTTTCTCCACGTCCTAAGCTCCTAAAATATTTGCCCAAGATACCCCTTATAAAATCTCTTTTCAGGAGCATTTCTGATGACAGAGCCTAATTTACTCATAACAATGTCAGGAGGAATGTTTTGTATATCTGCGGGGGGGGGGGGTTTGCATCCTTTTAAGATTTAATCCAACAGCTTCTGCTGTATCCTTTTGGTCAGATATATGTAAGCAGATTTTGTTATCTCTCTACAAGCCAAATCTACTTGAACCTGCATATGTGGAGTATTATCTAAATTGTAAACTTTAATATTATGAAAGTATTACCTAAATCACAATTAAAATGTATGGGGAATTAAAAGCTTTTGAAATCCCATTCCAGTTTCTGCTATTTGAGAGTTTTGTGAAGTAGTGACAGTTTCTAATTTTATTTATTAATATTTTTTCTTAATGCCATGTATCTAACTGTCCTTACTGGCAAATATCCTGTTGAGTCCTATGCATATTTCTGAGTAATGCTATTATCTATTTGCTGTGGGTAAAGTGTTTCATACTGATCTAAGCCGTCTCTATGCATGTTTTATCCTTCTGTGCATTGCACTTAAATGTCACTGTTCCTTGAATTCTGTATATAAGGCTGATATGGTCCCTTATATGAAGAATTTCTCTTTTTCCAAACAAATACGAAAGCATCCAAATTACTGTTGTAAAATGTGTCTTTAATTAACATTAATTTACTCTATTTTTCTTTATAAAGTATAGGTTTACCAATATTGTGGTGGAGAAATGTTATAGATTTTACTAATAAGTACTCATTTTTTTAATATATATAACTTCTATTCTATTTGCTCATAGTCTGGATCAGGGCTGAAATGTATTCTTTGCCAGAATATAAAATCACATAATCTCCTTCTTCATAACTTCTGCTCCTTAGAGAACATATAGTAGATCTGACTTTGAAATGCAAAATGAACACTGTCTTTCAAACAAATTTTGCTCTCATCTGATAGGGTTACCCATACAACGAAGAATGAGTGTTAAAACAACCAGATTTCCAATACAAATTTTGAAAGTAAAGCTATGAGTATAATGACAATATCTGTGAGAAAATGTAGTAGGAAAATTATGTGAATTAAAAACTAAGACTATCCCCAGTGGTATGGAGGATTTCTTCTCAGTGTTATGACAGTAAAACACCTACATCAGGATATATAAAGTGAAAAACAAGTAAAAACTTTTTATTTTCATTGAATGAATAAATTAAATATATTTTTCCTAGCAGAACAATGAGTCTGAAGCTGCAATACATCATCAAATGATTTTTACTTTTTTTTTTTTTTTAACTTCAAACACTAAATGTTAGGCATTTATTAGTATATGCATAGTTTTAATTTCCTTGGTTTTTAAATAATAAAACCAATACCACAGCACTGAGTTCGCAGGAGTGAGGCTGAAACAGAAAGTCAAAAAAATCTCTTCAGAGAATTCATACAGAAAAGCAGTGTGTATGATCATACTTCCTTTGACCAGTCAATAAGTCTTCCTTACTTTCCCTTGGGCAGGCAGGTCATGAACAGCTGAATATTTGTTTACTCTCTGATACCATACTTGTACTCTTCATATCAGCCAATAACATAATGAATTCTAGCTACTAATAATTTTTTAAAAGATAAAGGTAGTGGAGGATTCTATTGGGAAAACCACTGCACAGTTTAATAGATTTCATCATCAAGAACTCTGATTTATACCTTATCTTTTATTAATATCGTTATTCATTATTATGGCGTCTTTATGTGATTAATTTTTGCTTCCTCAGAATGTTTACTTCCTTCAAAAAACGAAGACAATTCTACAAAACCTTTTTCTAGACATTGTTCAGCTAAATGAAAAGAAGTATGAAATTATTAGGTCAGTTCAGTGTGTCTTTTCTCACATGTGGAAATAAATTGACAGGTTTGACTTAGATTGAATACCATGAATCTAATAAGATGTGGCCCAGTAACAGCCAGGAATAACTTCTTGTTTCAGAGCAAAACATGACCTTTCTCTGTTACACAAACACAATTTCAAGCCTTTTCAGCTAAAGATCACGTAAGATCCATTGTAGGCCATTATTTTCTTTCATATAGAAATTACTGACAATGGCATTCATTGGTAGCAAAAATTGCATGGCTCTGGTAAGCACTAGTTACAAAAATTATTTATTGTTAAAGTACCTTATGGGAAAAAGGGAAAATTATAAAGGCAAATATGGTTGAGTCTTCAAGGCTATTTCCCCACATAAATGGACAAAATCTCTGGATTGAGAAAGGATCAGACACTGTTATCCTTTTTGTACTGAAACCACGAGGAATTCTCTTAATTCCACTGGGACCATCTGTGGAGTAAGGATTTGTTTAGAGTATAACATACATAAATCTATAGACCTAATCCTAAAAATGTAGTTTTCACTGTTTCCAACAATCAGTACATGTACAGTTTTACTCTCTTTCTCTATTTCTCTTTGTGGAGCAAATTACTAACATATACAATCTTATCTCAAATAAAAGTTATTTTGCCACATCTGTTTGAGAGCAATTGGAGTAAAAAGTTAAACCATTAATACAATATTTTTACTTGTGAAGCTTTTAAAGCTGTTTCGTAGCTGTTTATCCATATTGGCATCTCAGCACGAGACTGGAAAGAGTCTTTTTTTTTTTTTTTTTATGAAGCAGGTGCTGCTTCATCTGCACTTGATTGGTTGGCCACTCTATCCCCCACTCCCCGTTCCATATTTTTCCAGCTATGAATATAATGAATAATGTTTCTGTCCTTACCAGACCTCACACTGGAAATCTCTCCTGATTTTCAAACTCCTCCACATGTTTTATTTTTAGCTACCAGGAATTTAAACTCTGCACTGGCACCTTTTCACTAAGCCTACATGCCTCGGTTTTCTTCAGTTATGTGAAAACATGATGGAAACGTTGCAGAGCTTGTATTTTGCATGCCTTTTTTGGTTTGTTTCTTTGGGGTTTGTTCATTTGTTTGTTTATTCCTTACATAAACGTTCCTGGCTCTGTAATTCAGTTGAACTCACCTAAAATCTTACTTAAAAACAACAAAAAAAGGAAAGCAGAAAGAAATATGTTGCATCATTTTCTTTATCTCGATGCCAGCCTTTAGCTGATTGAATCAGTTGATTACATGATGTAATTTCTGTAAAATGAGTGCCTGATGAATGAGAGATGGATAAGAAACAGATGGGTTGTTTTCTCCAGACAGACCATTTTGAAAACATTTGATGACCTCAGTTCCAAAGTTGCTGCAGGGTAGTGGTAAAAGTAAGAGTGAAGATATATTCTGTGACAGCTTTATATTCATTACAGAATGTTTGGAAAAAATACAGCGGGAAT
Source organism: Lophotriccus pileatus (assembly GCA_035583135.1). NCBI lineage: Eukaryota > Metazoa > Chordata > Aves > Passeriformes > Tyrannidae > Lophotriccus > Lophotriccus pileatus. The sequence continues at coordinate 96,477,099 of JAWWES010000081.1, read as the reverse complement.
TTAATTTTGAAATTTTACTTGAGACTCATAGAATGATTCAGGATCATTTTCAAAGTGGATTAACATTAAAGCATTTTATTATCTTATTATCTAATGTCATACATAAAATTTTATAACCCTCAGTTTAGCATTTTAAAGATTCTTAATATTGTTATAATAAAACTGACTACTGCAGCTAATTTTATATTCCATAATAAAAAAATAAATCTGTGCTGGTAAATCAGTCATCCTTTAAATTCTTAATAAAAGGAAAAATGCCTCTATTTGGACAGCCTTTTTTTCTAAGTACAGTAATATATAATATGTGGTCGATCACGGTATTTAAGTTAAATATTGATTCTTTTTTCTATCTTATTTGCTAAATTAAGTATTGGTTTACACATCTTCCAACAGTTTCATTAAAAACTAAAACGGCAGCAAATACTTGCTGGTGTTGTAATAGGTCTTTATTTCTACTCTGATAGGAAAAGACATTTGTTTTAGTTTTATCATCTCAAGAATAATAAATAGATGATTCTGTGAGCATTTCTGACAACTGTATTAGAACATCTAGAGTCTACTTTTTCACACAAGTATATTTATATAACGAAGCATTATACAAATATGTATGTTTAACTTTGGTTAATGAATGTATTCAACTGCAACAGCACAAGTCTGTCTTATCTTTGGAAACAGTTTAAAGCTTATGGATGATAGAATGTTTGCAACATCCATTTATGGCTTCTACTCCTCCTTTTGTACATGCAAGACCTAAGTTTTCAGTATCCAGAAGAAGACCTAGATATCCAAAGCAGCACAGTTTGCATTCAAGCATTTAAACAACCGCAAGATTTTCAAACAGCAGGCTCCATCCTTTCACTTCATGACACTCCTGATGTGATATTTCAAGAGATTTCTACACCCAAGACTTTCTGTACTAAAACCCTTTGGCTCTTATTTTTCGTGCTTAAGTGCAGGATGATCTTCTTTTTAAAAATCCACAGCAGTTTTTTGTTGCTGAGATTTAGGAAAATAGAAGAACCAACCAAAGGGTACCTAATCCCCCACACTCCTATGGGAGGTGTACATGCCTGCAAGCTGTTTAAAGTGAGGTCCCCAGTCTGCAAGGTAGTCATAATTCTGATCCACATCTGACATGTTTGAGCCCAACGAGCTGAGGGATCCTGCCAAGGATCCAGTCCCCTCAAATGCATAGGTCTGAAGTGAATCATATGGAGGAACAGTAGGATCTGTATTTGCTTCTTCAAGCTTTTCTGAAATGAATTGCCTGAAGATTGCACTGTCAGGACCAACCTGCAGAGACTGTCTGTAGAGGCTGTGGATTTCAGAGGTGACCCTCCTCCGAGGTTTGTGTGTTCGCATGACAGTCCGTGTCCTCAGTGCTGAAATATCAAAGGCTTCTGTGTCCTCCTCGCCACCTCCTTCATCATCATAACTGACAATGTTCTCTCTGAATTCTTCCATTTTCTCTGAAAAAGGTGACGACTTCTGCTGCTGCCTTATGGTTACAATTGCCAAAAAGAACACTGACCCAAAAAAAAAAAAAAAAAATGGAGAGAAGAGCAGAGGAAAAATTAAACAGATAAACAGAACCAGAGAATTTGAATATGCTTGGAAAGACTTAAATGGTAACTTTTCTTAATATCAGTGCTGTTACAAAGTGAAGTTCCCTTAGTAAATTTATAGAGCTGTAATTTTTATGGATTTTATGGTTTTGAGATGAGCAATGGGTGTGTTGGGAAAATGGTTACAAAGGGACTTATAAAATAGTTGAATGAAATGGAGCAGTTCTTTTTGTAGATGTGAGTTTGGAACTGATGGAAACAGAGGTTATGCATTTTGAAACTGCTTTTTTTATTACATAATATATCCATTTCACATTCAGAATTTAAATTCTTAGTCTCTTACTGTCTCTCTGATCAAAGTCCCAGGAAGATCAAATGAAAAATGAGACAATGAGTAAGATATCCTCCTCATCTAGTTTAATCAATCAGTTCCACTGACTATGCAGAATGCAGTCTAACTATTTCTGTTATGCTGATTTACAGACTCTCACTAAATTTTGTATCATTTTATTGTCAAATTTATGAAGATGATCTCATTTCTTTCATATGTGAAAGCTTTTTTAAATTTTATTTTAAAGCATTATTTTTTAATCCTACCTAATTTCATTTTTAACTGAATGATCCCTTTGAATTAGGCTATGACTTTCAAGAGATCAATGATTTCAGTTTTTAACTGGAATCAGTTGAAGTTCGACTTAATAAGTAAGTAGTTTGTGGACTGTAAGTTTTTCCTCAGGACACGAAATGATACAACTGCCAACAATTACAGGATTTTACTTAAGAGTATGATGAAACAGAAGTAGTTCTTTATTTCTACCTATTTACAGTAAACTATTTCATTTGTTTGGGAGATATCAACACTAAATTTGAAAGCACTGGAAATATGATTGTTATGATACATTTACAAAACCTAGATGGCTTTAACTTTCAAAACCATTTGCATGGTGAACTTCTAATGGTACATATCATAAAGGAAAATCAGTTTTCAGAGATGAGTGGCAAATCGATAATGTATAGAACATTTTATTGCTTCATTTTAAATTATCTCAAACATAAATTCAAATATTTAATTAATTTAAAATATTTGTGTATTTAAAGAGTGTGGTAATTTGGTTTTCTTTTGGACTAATAAATTTTGCTATGTCCCTGCTTTGACTTTTGTGATATACATAGGCCCAGTAGACACCATGTGCTTATTACACTTGGAGAGAAGACCTCTTTACAAGCAACCAAGAAACCCCTGATGAATAATTCCACTAATGGCCTGAATAATGCAATTATACAGTTTGCCTGATCCTTAGTCCCTTAAGTGGATAACACAAAGTTCAGATATCCTGCAACAACCAAATAAAACTTGTAATGAACACTGACCTGCTTGTAAACTTAAACTGACTAAAAGGTCTAAGGCAGATCTAACCTCAAATTTAAATTAAGTGACTGGAAAAGCAGGCAAGTCTGTTCCCATGTTCTCTATTGTAAACCAGGAGATGGACGTAGGGAAACTAGCATATCCCTGGACTTTGTTATGGAGTCAAGGAATGGCTGATGTCTAGCCAAGAGTACTTCCAATTAGACATAAAAATTATGAGGTTCCATTCAGTTGTTTTCACCCTTGCCCTACCTATTCAATGCCTAAGTAGGGATAAATAAAACCAAATGTATTTTGTGGTAGGCTGTTTTTCTTCTGCGTTTTCCTGCATGTCACCAGATCTTGAGAGTTCAAAGCCATATGAAGTTGCTGAGTCATAGTTAGCAATTATGTGTGCTGCTTCTTGACAACTCATTTTCTTGTGAGACTAAATTATAGGGATCTATTTTAGGACAAATTTCAATGAGTTTTCACCAAGATATTCAGTCAGAAGGTGAAAGGTACAACAGGAAATTATAAGAGTTGGTTTCTATTCCATATTCATATTCCATATGCTAAGGAAAATAAGCAATAACCTTGTGGACAGAATGCAGAATATATGTGGTAAACTCAAATTAATTACATTAAATTTATTTGACTTGTCTTTTCTATCTTCTGTTGCTGCTATAGCAGATCAAAACCCATTAGTATAGAGCTGCAAGCCTTCATTTTCAAACCTCAGCTTTGTTGTAGCTAATGATGAAAAATATATTGTATGCTGTTATTTATAGAAAAGTAGTTGTTAGACTATATAATGAACATAGGAAAAAAACTTCTTTACTTAGATATCTTTTCTATGTAAAAAAAAAGTGTTTACTGTGTAGTTGTGTGTACTTTCTGTCATATAAAAATTAAAATATTGCTATTATTATATTGCTATTAATATATAAATATATATATTTATATATAAATATTGCTATTAATTTATAAATATACATTTTTATAAATATTACTATTAATACATATTATTATATTTAATTATAATTTACAAACACATTGAAAGAATAATTTTTACTGAAATTTTTTTTTCTTAAAACAATGCTATATTTCTGCTCTTATTGCTTCTTTCTTTCTGGACGTTGCATTTATGCAGCTAGATATTATGCTGCAGTTTTCTTGTTTTGATTCTATTTTTTTTTTTAGAATATTATTGAAAATCAGTTTATGCTTGGTTTGCACAATTTATGAGTTTGTAACTTATCAGTTATTTTGTGGTATTTTTGGATATGATGTTTTATGAAACATACTGTTATATGACATACGCCATATTATTACACAGGCAACTTAAATTCTTTCTGTGTTGGTTTACTTGCATTAGCTCGAATTTGGTTTTGACATGTTACTGACCAAGGCTTAAGATTAATTATTTTGCCTAGGAAAACAAACCAACCTGTCTCTATTCTTTTTTCCTTGTCTCAAAAGCTACCACACCTTACCCTCACTAACTCAGACAGGTTCAGAGTTTCAGGACGGATATTTAACCTTTAGCGAATGATTAGTGTACTGTGCTTGCTGTTATAACGTGTCAGTGTTGTCAAATTACTTGTGGAACACTGCAGGAATATCTGTTTGCTAAAAAAGACAAATGCACTGTTGCAGTGCATTCAGGTGAAGCAGGTCTTGACTGTGTGCTGTAACTCCAATATGTCTTGCAGCACCCATAGCCCCATTCAGTGCAGGAACAGCCAGCCTTGGGTCATCAGTCTGATTTTAAGTGCCATTTACCAGCTGTGCATGACTCTCTGCAGAGGTATTAGCACAACTCTCTATATAAATATTTACATGTCAGACTTTTTGGTCATGATAGAGTGAATTAGTGCATGTGTTCATAGCTATACATAGGAAAACAAAACAAACCAAAAAACAAACATGTTTCTGCCATTAGCTATCCAGTACATCTATCTAAACTGTAAATTTGAAACACTCTCAAACCCACTTTTTAAATCCACAAGCTCCCAAATGTAATGGAAGTTAAGTCAATGTCTCCTGATAGGAAAAAGGAGATGCCCAGCATCTGGAGAAAATGCTGTCTGGAGATGTAACCTTATTAATTGACAGAGAAACTCTCTATTTGTGCCTGGATTTGCTTTCTGAGAATGTCATTCTGCTTTTCTTTTATTATTTATTATTGATCTCAGGTCCTTATTCATCATTCCTAAGGCAGAATGAGTGCAGTGCTGCTCCTCATAATATATTCTTACACTAGCAAATTTTCTTGTGTAATGCTGTCATCAGCTTTACCTGGGCTCCATGCAGACTTTGGGTTCTGAAATCTTTATTACTGGAATTCTGGAGGGGTAAGGAGGTCCGTGACTCAACTACACCCAAATTTTAGTAAATAGTGTTAGAATTTAAATTTTACTGAAAAATGGGGAGTGAAAGGGAGAAATTGTAGTTAAGAAAACAGAAAACAAATTAAACATTTGCCTTATTTCAATGTTTCCTAATGCAGTCTTCCAGTCAAGGGTATGTCTTTGTCACTTAACTAACGTCTCTGTAAAAGAAAACAAAGTAATTTCTCTTATTTGTACTTACCCAGAAGTATTAGTATGCAAGCCAAAACAGCAACTAAAGCTTCTGTGCTGAGACCCAAGGAATACATGAAAGCTCCGTATCGACAATAGAAGGTGTTTACTTCAGTGTCACAGCTGCAGACTGTGACAGTGAGAGTATTTGTGCTTGTCAGCGGTGGGTTCCCATTATCCTGGATTAAGATTGGCAAGTAGAAAAAAAACTGCTCTTCCCTCCTGAAGCCACTTTTGTTTGTGAAAACTCCGGCTGTGTTATCTAGAAGATAAATTATGATGATGATATTCACTTATATGTTTTCTAACAACAACAGTAATATTCCAGTGGAATCTGACCTATTTATAACCAGTGGTACTGTGCAAAGCTACATAACAAGAAAGTTAAAAAAGTAAAACCAGGCAGTGATATTTGGTGAGTATTTTGTCAACCATGAATAAATTGCATTTATTTTTGACTTGTGCATTTCATGGGCAATAATAAAATTTGTCCCAGGAGCTCCGTCTTTAATGTTCAGAGGTAAAGAAATTTGCACCATTTTCAGTATCTAATGCCTGCTCAGATTAGTTAATTAGTTCTGAAAATGATTTCATGTAACCAGCTGCTACTAAGTCTTCAGTTCACAGATAAAATATAGGCAGTTTACCAATCAAAAGGGTTAAACAAGTGTGTCTAGCAGCACATTGTGAAAACAGGTGGCAAGCAAAAGAGACAAAAGCAAGAAAAAAGTCCATTAAAAGTCTTTTAAGTCTTTTCCTAGCTGGATTCATACTATCTAAAATAGCAAAAAAGTTTTAGAGTCTTTGACTTTGCTTTGTATTTAACTATTAGTATTTAGAAATCTGTTCTGTACAAAACACAGTAAGCAGCTTAATTTTAGCTCCTGCTGCATATCAATTAATTCAAGCATGAAACATAGCTTGTACCAGAACAAAATACTCCTGTCTACATCTATGTGCAATGAAAAGAAAAAAGAATTATAAATATTTCTATGTCAGACTTTTTGCCCTGGCAGAGTGAATTACTGTATGTGTCCATACGTATACATAGAAACCCCCCACACATACCAAAACAAAAAAACAACCATGTTTCCACCATTACCTGTCTAATACATCTATCCAAACAGTCTACTGAAGTTAACTCCCTCACATTTAAGTTGTTCTAGGTTTCTGTCATAGTTCAGAAAGCAACTCTGAAATAAAATGCTGCAGACATGTAGTCACTTTTGCTCTTCCTTAGGATTATCAGAATTCACTCAGCCATTTCTGTGGAATGCAACAGAAAGGGACAGATTGAGAGCTGATTGCATCATATTTTAAAAGGTGAGTGTTGTGGTTTTTTGCCTTTTTTTTTCCCATTTGTTTGCTGCCTTTTTTTTTTTCTTTTTTTTTTTTTTTTTTCTCTTCACTGTCAGGAGCTACCAAAAGGAACTGGATATGTTGCCTTGTGTGAGCGTGTGCTTGGGTTTTTGATAGCAAGATGGGAAAGGCTCTTGGCTTTGTACAGAATTTGACCTTAATGTAGCAAGTTATCTCTTCCTAACAGGGAGTGAGAGGTTAATAGAGATGGGGATTGAAAGTCTTGTTGATACATTGACTAACTCTAAAGATAATGAGAGAAGTAGTTTGCGGTTTAACAGTCAGAACTTCCCAAAACTTATTTTCATTGATTTATTTCCTTAGCCAGAAAATTCAAATAATTAACAAAGTCAATAAGAACAATGTGTGCTTTAGCTGAGTCTGAAGAAGCTTTTTTTTGTAGTCTTAGTAGACTGACCCTAAAAAGTCATCTTTGAAATTCCATATTTCAACTATACTTTCACTGCAGATTGTTTTTGCTTGCTATTTCTCTGTATCACTCTTTTAATAAGAGTCTCAATCAATATTAGTTCTGAAAAACAATAAAATACATAAAAACATCATGTGGTGTCATCAATAATCAGTGTAAGCAAATTAAAGTATATTATGAAATAAGAATACATTCCTTGTTATCTGTTTTTATAATTTTAATGAAGTGATGAAGTAACAGAGACTAATATCATTCTTTTCTTAGTGGTGATATTATTTCTGAGACAAATAATTTTAACAAAAAAGTTGGAACTGCCCACCATATTCTACATTAAGAAAAAAAGTTTTGAGGAGTACCACTATATTTTTCGTCTCAACAGTTTTTCTTTCCTTGAAATAAAACTGTCTTTTGCCGTTTATGTTATCCATTTGAGAAGGAAAATAAACTCTTCAATAGTATCAAATTATTGTTTTGAAATAAAACTCAGGACAAGTTTATATCTTACAATGTCAATTTCTATTCAAGTAAAAAGTTTTACAAAATGGAGGACCACAAGAAGCATGCAGCTTCCATTAGGAAGGTCTTAAAGAGCTACATGAATGACACTACCTTGATTGTCTTTGACAGTAAAATGTGAGTTGTTTGTGGCCTCTGGAGACAATGAGAAGTAAAAACGGTGGCCTTCTGCTGAATCATCTTGATCCACTGCACTTATGGTTTTAATTAGCTGGAAAGACAGAAGAAGAGAGTTGTCTAAGAATAAAAGAATTTCTTTGTCCTTTAAAACAATAAAAGGATGTACCAGGCATGTGAAACTGTTAATGCTGAAGATGTGATCTGTGAATCTGCATTGAATACCTGTTATGCAAATATTCACCACATACTCATATAGGCTTATTGAGAGGCTCCTAATCTGAAAATACTCTGCTTTACTTTTTCATCTACTTGAGACAGGCAGGCACTAAAATCTTAAGAAAATGTAAAAGATCAAGTGACCAGAAAAAAAAAGTCTCCATAAATGAAACAAATAATCATATATATAGTGGGTTGGTGGGGTTTTTTTCCCCTCAAGGTAAAGAGTATATTATTCTATGTTTGAAGAAATCCTGCCATACAAAACCCATTTTCTTCTAATCCACAAACATATTGACACTATTCAATTGATGTATTGTAGCTCCAGTAAGTGAGACTTGTTGACAAATTCATGTTCTGAACTGTTGATTCTGTATAACTAATTGAATATGGAAATTTTTGGATGCTTTTTCTCAAGAAAGCAAAATACTCTTCATTTAGAAATATGTCAAACCAGATAGTCATTGCAAGATAAAAGAAAAAATAACAGTGTTCAAAAGAATATCTTTCATGTCTGTAAACCACACAATTAACATAATTACCAACATTTCTGTTTAAAGAGAGTTTATATTTATAACTTTTATTAGTAAATATTTAATACATATAATAGCGAGCACCCCTACTGATCAGGAGGAAAGCAAAGTGATGAAAGCCCAGCAATTTTCAGAAAAGAGAGGGATCTATTTGAACTTGGGCTCTATTTTATCAGTCTTATCATGCCTTGTAGATATTTGTACACAAGACATTTGAGACTTCGACTTTCCTCAAACCAAAAAACATCTATAGACTTTAAAAGCAAAGCAGTAAGTCAACAGAATTGACTACTTCATCTTTCCATCTTTGCCTTTGAAAACTCTTCTGATTCCACCTATTTTCACTCAAAAATCTTAGACTTCAGCACACATTCTTTTTGTTTTCAAGCAAGCTAAGTTTGATGTAATCATCACAGCAGAGAGCAGAAGGTGACTTAGACCCCAGAAGCTTTGTATTCTTAACACTGTTCCCTTTTTATATGGGAAATTTATTTTAAATCTATATTTTCACACTACATACAAGTGTGGATGCTTGAGATTTACTGGTTTTTATTTCCATTAATGAGAAGAGTAACTCTTCAGTAATATAGTGTACAAAGGATGGAGACTACTAAGGTGTTTTTTTTTTTCTTTCCTCAGAACTAACAAAATCACTAAGTTGATGCAAATACAAGTATAAACATGCAGGTCAAGAAATCAGTGAGGGGCAGTAGCTGACCACCAACATTACCTTAGTTACCACAAGCTTCATTTTTACAAGGAAATACAGTTTCTAGAATATGCTCAATATGAACAGGAATAGAGTACAAAACTATATATATATATTATATATATAGTCTAAACCATGAAAACTGAAATATTTTCATTATAATATTCTGCCATCTGCCTCAAAAAAATTAAAAAAAAAAAAATAGACCATGCTGGCCTTTCTTTACAATTTGCTGGTAACATATTTATGGTTGCTGGTGATAAAAATCTTGGTATGGATTTATGTCCGTCCTTACAATTCAGGGTCTATTAAGGTATACTAAATATGCAGAGTAATATAATAATCTAGAAAGGCATCTTAGCCTCATCTAATTTGTTTTATTTTGTTTTGGTTTGCTTTTAGTTTAGTTAATTGGTAGAGTAGAATTACCTAACTACATAATAAAACAGCCAAAAAAGTACATGCGACATTTGTACGTCCAGTTTTCATTCTATTCAGACAGGTTTTAGCTATGTTTTTAGAAAGTATATTTTAAGGAACCTATCATGTTTGAAAATCATAAAATTATTGCAGTTGTAAATTTGATACTGTTTTACTCTTTCTTTGTTGACTTTCATATTTTACATACAGAATGTATTTGGCCCTATAAATTTATAGGGCCTATATCTGATTCAATCCATTGCATTCTGAGGAGTATGTGGCTAGCTTAAAAAAAAAAAAAGAGCTGCCTTCCCTTGCTTTGATCTGTGCTGTCTTGTTCTATACAATCCTGAGATTCTCATGATTATTCTAGCTATATTCATATGCCTTTAAGGATTCACCTTAGCTGCAGGGGAAAATCTGGAGCATAAGGACAGGGTAAATACTTTTTGTTTACTTCTTGCTGTATTGTTTCCATTAAGATTCAGCAAAACACAGATTAGTCTATAAAATATTTAGAGAGCAATAGGTAACTCTGATTTTGCTGACTCTAAAGAAAAAAACACTCAGAGAGAAGAAAACTGCTGCTTTTTTTTTTTCTAGTTTTCTATATTTTTGTACACCTAACATAGGAAATACTAGCTTTTTACCATGAAAACTGGCATTACAAACTCAAAAACTGTACTTATTGCTTGTGTTTCTAGGTTTACAAACTTCTTACATTTTAGTGTGTAAGCAAGGAAAATATAGTGAATGATATCTTGCTTCTGCAAGGTTATATCAGTTGTTGTATTGACTAGGCTGAAATTTAATTGCTTTAAAATTTCTAATTTCAAATCACATTAATCTAGAAGCTTTAATAATCCAGCAATCAATTTAAAATGGATATTTCTTTAAAGCAGAGATTATTTTACTTGATTCTTGTTGAAAAACTGATTTAAGTTTATGGTGGGTGGGCCTCATTTATAATTCCTTTGCAAACACACTAAGATCACATCTGGGAACAGCAGGGTCTCCTTTGATCTAAGGTCACAAAAAGATGTGGCCTTCTGTGCTCAACTTCCCCTTTCAGCTGAGTAGTGTGCACATTCATCTAATCATTATCAGTGAGAGAGTCTAAGATATCAGTAAGAGCTCTGATCTCCCATTGATTATTATTTTGTACAGAAGAGATTTTCAGTAAACCCTTTTACAAGACTGTTCATCTTGTAAATAAAAAATTGTGGATTATAGAGTAGCTCACTGCCAAATAATCTTGCTGAAAATTAATTGAAAATTTATTTCCTCAACCCTCTCTGAACTGGAATTATGGAGATTTCCAGAAATAATGACAAATCTTCTCTGTTACAGCCCTTCCTGCTTTTACAGTTTTCTCTCAACCAAATTCAACTTAAGGCATAGATTGTCCATCTGAACAATAATCAGTACTGTTAATTTTGATGCTAGGTATTCTGAGTGTAGAATTTTGAGTCTTTTGTGGGTTCTTCTACACTCAGCTATCGTCTTGCCAATCCTACTGAGGCATTGAAAGAAGTAAAAACATGTTTGCCACCTCTCTCTACTTCAGTTTTTTTGTTTTGTTTTCCAACAACATCCTTCAGTAGGAGCTCTGCTGTGGTTTACACCATGTAAGAGATCTAATCACCTATATTTTTGGGGAGTCAAGACCTGGTTACGTTCAAATTGGCAGAGGTCTTATAAGTAGTAAGATTTTTATTATTGCTTAATTATATTTGCTGACCATCAGATTTTAGTGTAGGTAAAAGTTTAAAATGTTCATTACTATGGTCAACACTGCATGTTCCAGGTAGGCCTTCTACCTCAAGACCAATGTTCTTCTGTTGACTCCTTCTGTTTTGAAAAGCAAATCGACACGGTATTGATCTGATTTCTTTGGCTCTACTGTAAATGCTTCTGCTCAGCTATAAATAAAATGTTGTACTTATCATCATAGCATTAACAATTACAAAGCAGCTCATGCCATGACACTGAGATTTTTTTTATGTTTGCTTGCATATGCTGATAAACTTGTCCCACCTGTGCCATTTGCCAAGAGGTAATGTTGTTGAATCGTGGTCCATATAAAACAGAAAAAGGAATTTTCCATGGGCCACTTTGCCTACTGTTTTAAAATGTCACAAGTTACATTTGGTGCATCTGCAGGTGCAGCTTAGAGTAAGAGTCTGTACAATAGATGTTGCTTCACAGCTTCTTCTTGTTTTAATGCTCTAAGGGATGCATTCATTACTATTTTGTTAAACTTTTTATTTTCCTATCTTCACAGCTCAGATGCTTTTTGTAAATGATGAAGAGAGCATGCAATGTGAAATAATAAACATTGTCTTACTAACCTATCACTTTCACTTCTCTGCTCTCAAAAATAATTTTGCATCATGATTTATTAGATAGGATCTGTTTTAGCAAACTGCTCATTTTTAACATTAGCATATACTCCTAGAAATTGTTTAAAGGTTTCATCTCTTTTCTTCTGTCATTTCATTATATAGAGAAGTAATATCAAATGAGTACTTTTCTCTTTCACTGTAGCCGATTATTATTTTATTGTGTGCTCAGTACTAAGTAAATAAATTTAGTTCTTTTCTCATCTCTAGCTCAAAGTACTCTACGTACTTAGTCACTCCTTTGGATCTAATAAAAATTGCTAAGCAAACTGCAATATCGAAGTCACATGATCCCAAAATTACAGGAACTCAGAATTGCCAGAATAAATACTCATTAGAGAAGACAGCATTAATTCAGAATGTAGGTATGTTCCATGCAGCTTATCTTGTGCTGAAATGGGCTTCCTGCATGATATGAAGAAAGACCAGCATTTACAAAAGGGCTGACATTACCATGCATACACATAGGTACATTCTGGAAGGTCAGATTTCTCACATTTAAAGATTTTGCTATAGTCTACATCAAAGATTCAAACCTGCATTTTCCAGCTGAGTTAATTTATGAATGCCTTGGGAATTAAGCTTCTAGGGTCAGATTCATTCTTGCTGAGATCTCTCCAGCGTTACGTTGGGACAGATTTGGTCCACTGACTATTTGTATAGAACATTTCCTCTGAAGTTCAAAGGTTTATAGCTACTCTACACATCCATAAAAAGTAAATATTAAAAAAAAATATTGATGAGCACTTTGTGGTCATCTTTTACTGTGTTTACATACAGTTATGAAGATGTAAGGTCCAATAAAAAAGAAATCATGGGTTTAAATATCTTATTAATATTGTTCTATTTGATCTGATAATAACTATAACTTTAATAGGATAGAAGGCTATTTTACATAGTCTTTTATCCTGTAGAAGTTCAATTTATGTTCAATAAATTGGTGTTCAATTTATTTGAACACGTTAAATTCATTTTGAAATGTTCAATTTTAATCTTCAATTAATTTTGAAAATAATGTATTTAATATTGGGAGTGCAATGAAAGTGTTTTTTCAACGGGAAAAAGAAAACTTCAGCTGTGGTTAGTATACAGCTGACTTTTGTATTATAGGACAGTACAGAACTATAACGTTAAATGGATAGTGAAAAATCCATTCCAAATGTCTAATAAACGTGATAAATGGATTTAACATGATGCTAAAAAACACCTATCTGTCTTCTTTACATCCATTTTTATTGACAAATTTAGATTATAGTCCCACAGACTGAAATGTAATCTTTTTGTTTGAATGACTTTTGGAGGCTAAGCCAAACATATCTGTAACTCTTACAAAAACACCATTCAGGGACTTGAAGATCAGCACTCAGTCAATAAAAGCAGACAAAGATTTTTTACAATCTTTCAGAAATTCCGAAACTTCAAAACAAACCCTCTTCTCTAGACTGAAACTACTGTTAACTGTACCTGAGTTTAGACAATTAGGACAACAATTAGTTTTATTCATGATGTATTTCATACTCTATATCACAATCCAGCATGCTCTTAGGCTATGTAAAAATAACTTAATTGCCACATGACTCTACAAATCCTTTACAGTAAATCAGGCAGACACCAAGATAAAATCTAGATTGAATAAGACATTCCATTTTTTGGCAGTATCTTTCCCTTTGCAGTATCTTTCATTCCTTTCCCATAAACACTATAAACTGGGATATGCAAATATATTTGAAAGTAGACACAACTCAGATCAGGGAAATAAGTGAAATCCAGAAAATTCTGAGAACATCTCTTAGCATATTATTTTCATCTAAATGGATAGACATGGCTGATTTAGAAACTGAAATGTGATAGCATAGCTATACAAGCTTTGATCTCAACTCAACATGTAAGCAGATTCCTGAGCTATTTAGAATTGATTGCAGAAATATGGCTAAGATAAAAAGACATTTAATGTCCTGATTAAGTCCTTCAACTGCTTAAAATGATTCTTCTGAAATGTAAATTTTGTTATTCAGTGGACAATCAGTCCACCTATAAAATCACTTTCGGACCTTTTGGCTTCTTGCTGATGAAAATAAAGGATCTTTTTCCTGTGAGTAAAAATTTAAAAAAAAAAAAAATAAAAAAGATTAATAGCACTGAAGAAGATGCATGAGCTAACAATTCTGTTTAAACCATAAACACTGAATAAAATATCATAAACTCTGACTGTGATAATTATGCACTTCAGTAGCAATTTCCTGTTGTTCTTTCTAAGATCATTTGTTAATGAGAAAATTATTTAACATTACTGTCACAGTCTCCACAGGCTAAGCTAAAAAAGCCTGTAATTCTCAAAAGCCTATAGCAATGGAAAAAAAAAGAACCCCAAAATGAAAATAGCATTTTTTCCTGTATGTAAAATGAGAAAGATTACATGTTCATCCCTCATTCATGTTCATCCCTCATATAACGTCAAAGAGGAATTATTCTGTGTACTATGCCCAAAGAGTTTATTATTATTCTTACCACTGCTATTTTTTACAGTGTCATTTTATCCTTTGATTCCTAAAATACATAATATGTATAGTTAATTGATCTTGAAAAGTAACTATTGATAGATTAGCATACAGATACTATTTATCAGTAAACAACTATAGAATATTAAAAACTGTAAGCAATAAATCACCAGGATTTTTATATTGTAAGCAAGTCCAAAACATGAATTACAAATATCCATTTTATAAACATCCATATTTAATTCATGGTGTCTTGAAGTCAAAGAACATAGAGTGCAATTGATTTAATGCCTGCACTTTGATCTGTCAATGAGTTACCTAATGACCAGAAGAAATGGCTTGTTCCAAATACCTCTGAACCAGAAGTAGTCTTAGACTGGGAAATTACCAAATGCAGAACAAAGAAAGTAAATGCTTATAGAGGAACATGGATGCAAAAGGCTATAAAGAAATTACTTAAGCAACAGGAAAAGGCTTATTTAACTGCAGATTAATAAAGGTCAAAGTAAACCAAACTGTCATAAAAAGAGAGGCTCTGTGATTCAGAAACTAAAATACAGCAAAATGTTTGAATGGAATCGTCAAAGATATCCCACAGGTCTTTTTCTGTGTGTCCAAACAATGCTTTAGAGTGGCAGGAAAATATACAGCTTTTTCTATCTGTAACTTTTATTGTTGCTTTTTGTTGTTGTTGCTCATTTTGTACCCTTTACGTAAAAAAAAAAAAAAACAAAAACACCACAAAAAAACCATAGAAACAAGAAAACCTAAACCAACCAACCAAACAAAAAAACCACACCAAGCCCCCTCTCCCAGCTTTTAACATCCTTGTTTTTATTCTTACAGAAGGAAAATGGAAAGACAGCAGTGTACCTGGGGATTAGGGCAGCTGACTGATGTTACCCCATTCAGCCAGGGAAGAGTAGGAAATGTAAAAAAACCTCCAGGGAAGAATGCTTAATACAACACTAGCTTAAGCTGCCAGCTGGGGAAGGTGTTGCAAAGGCCACATTTTAAACATTTTCAGACTTCCATGGAACTAGACAGGATGTGAATTGAGTTCACAATAAATGATTTCTAATTGAAGGATGCAATGAATCTGGTTTGAATCTGGTCTAAGCCTGTTTTTTCCAGACTGTGTTGTGCTATTGCTGAAATTACTAGGCCTATATTTTGCATCTGGGACATTAGCGTGAAACAAATCTGTGCCATATATTTCTTTGCAGAAATTTCTGTGCTTCTCTTATTACCTGTTTTTTGCAGACGAAAAAGATACATTGATTTTGTTTTAAAAGGAGAGACATACCTGTCAGTGTTCAAAAATTTAAATTTTAAACTATAAATATATCAACATAACTAATTTTGGAAATAGACAAAATGCAGCCTGTACTCACAGAACTGAAATAATTAGTACTAAACAGAATAATAACATCTCAGACCAAATCTTCATTGTGATGAGAAAACTGATGGCTAATTTCTACATGCTTACCTGTCCAGAAACTGCATTTTCACAAACAAATGTTTCATAATATTTAGGGAATTCTGGTGCATTATCATTAACATCGAGAACTTGGATATACACATTTGCTTCTGAAATTTTTTCAGGATTTCCTAGTGGTTAAAAAAAAAAAATAAATCAAAAGTTATAAATAATCTACTACATATTTTAAGGTAATGTAAACATTAGAAAATTTTACCTATATTCTGTGGGGAAGAAAATAAGGGAAGAATAAAGGAAGAAGAAAAAATAGGAAGGGATGTTGGGCAAACAGAATTAAGTACAAAAGGGATCCATGAGTGTGTGTGTGCTTGTGACTCTGGAGAGAGTTGTGCATGTGTGTGTCTGCACCAGTGATGTTGTCTGTGTCAATCTGCGTGACTGACCATGTCAGTGTCCTCACTGTGAGTTTCTGAGATGTGCTCAGCTGTGCTACTGGCTGAGCCTGCAAACAGGAAAGTGTCAGCTGCAACACTGAGCCTGGGCAGAGGCTTTGGGTCCCCAGGCACCAGGTTGGGCTCCAGTGGCCCAATGGTAGGAGAGTCTTGAGCTGGAGTGACTGGAAGAGCTGGCCACACTTTTTTACATCACTTAACATCATGGCTACCACAACGATTGATCTTTTAAGAAATTCCGTTACTCTTCCTCTTAAGTATTTTCAAATTTTGAAGCTTTGGTAGAAAAATTCACCAAAATTTACATGTTTTAAAAATATTTTTGCCACTGCTAGACAGTGAAAGTGCAAATTCTAGCCAAACTCTAGCCAACACAGAAATCCAAGACTTAACTTAGAATGACAGAACTCTTCTACCCACTAGTTTCCAAACACATACTCGCAAAGAAGTCTTATTTTGCTCAGGCATATCTAAGGCATGACTGCTGATAGTCTTCTTAGGCTGAGCTTTTATTTTTGACCCAAGTATTATTGTTTTTCTGAGTGTTATTTACATGACAGGTTTAATTCCTTAATTCCTATGTCACAGAAGACATACTGCTTCTGTTATTCAAAGATACTTTATTACTATGGCTTTATATATAAAAGATATGTCAGTACAGCTTATTCCTGTATGAAAAGGAAAATAAACTCTGATAATATAAGGTACTTTTCCCCTGCCTTTACTGCATTTACACAAGATTATATTGCTATTACTACCTCAGATAAGGAAAAGCCAGACATAACTATACTGGTATCATGGTACAAAAGTTGTGTGCAGACTAGGCTGAAAAACCCAATTTTTTTATGTAATGTAGATGTTTATAAATTTGTCAGCTGAAAACAAGGGAAGGAATACTTGCAGGTAGAGCATTCTCCTGGAGAAATCATCTCAAGGCTTGAACAAACGCACTGTTTTCTGGTGTAAAACTGATTGGATGGCTGGGCCATTAAATCCAGTTGGAGGCTGGTCATAAATGGTGTTCCCAGCAGTCACTCAGGAGAGACCTTGTCAGTCTCTACAATTAACTGAAAGGAGGTTGCAGGGATGTGTAGCTTTGTCTCTTCTGAGAGGTAACAAGTGATGAGAAGAAACAGCCTCTAGTTGTGCCAGAGGAAGTTTAGATTGGATATTAGGAAAATTTTCTTCATGGAAAAGATTGTCTAGCATTGGAACAGGATGCCCAGGGAAGTGATTGAGTCACCATCCTTGGAGGTATTGAAAAGACATGTAGATCTGGCAGTAAGCTCATGGGTTAATCATGGACTTAGCAGTCCTAGGTTTATGATTGGACTGGAAGAACTTAAAGGTTGCTTCCAATCCAAACTACTCTTTAATTCCTGGATTCTATATTGAGTATCTCTTGAAAGTCTTTTACCTGTCAGCATATTGCATCGTTGCTTACAGAGAACAGCTCTAAGAAATATCTGCCTTCCCCACAATATAATTTATTATTCTAGTAGGCAAGAAGTTTCTCTGCAATAGCAACATTCACATTAACGTGGACATGTTGTTGGTTAAGAACCATAATGAAAACATTTTTTCCAGTGAATAAAATAATCTTAAGACATTCCAGGAATACTGAATATCTATCAACTTAAATATGTCAATATCTCGATCTGCTCTATCTAAACAATAAGTATGTTAATTGTGAGAATATTCATTATAGTTCATAAAATGTGTCTCAGGATTGGTCATAGTGTTACTGCATCTGACTTGTTTAGAGGTCCTTAAGGCATTGTCTTAAATTAGCTAAATAAACCTTTAAGACAAAAGCAAAACATACTCCTCTCTGCCTCTTTTCCAACTGCCTCACTTTGGTTGATTCTTACATTACTTTTTTAATGTATAATTCACTAGTTGCTTCGAGCAAACATTTGTTTTCTTGGATCTTATGGAATCTACACTGATAGCTCTGAGTCTTTTGCCAAAGGAAATGGCAGCAAAAGCAACTACCACAGAGATAAAGGAATAGATAGTCAGCAGTTTCTCATTTCTATTTCTCCTGTGAAGTCATTAAAGCTGTGCTAATTTCCCAAACCTTATGATCTGTCAGAGTCATCTCAGACATACTTCTTTGTGAGATGATATTTCTCTTGTTGAATCAAACATTCATAATAATACAATAGACAATGAAATAATGCTCGGCTTGTCTTTTAGATAAACATAAAGAGTATCCCACATCCCTTTTAGAAATAATATCAAAAGTCTAGGATTACTTAAACTCTTTTACTGAAGTCAGAATTGGATGTATAGGGCAGAGATATGACTGCATTGTCATTCAAGGGAAAACTTTGGAACCTTTAATAGAAAGCAGGTAATACCTTTGGTGGCTTCAGTTGTATAGAAAGTGGAACAGGAAGCATCCAGCTAGTTTTGCCTATTCTTACCCTGTTTTTTTGTGAGATTCACGGATACCATACTGACTTTAAAACATACATTTTGTATTCTTTACTAGCACAAAAATTTAGATCTGTTTTTGGAATCACATCTATTTTCTTTAAGTAATAAAAAAAATATTTTTTCCAATAGTCTTGTTTCTAATTCTTTAATATATTTGGGTTGTTGTGTCATGGTTGTTTTGGTATTTGTTCTTTTTTTCCTCCAGCATATGATTAAATGACAAAAAAGAGAATTTCTGTGTGCATGGAGGTTTTTAATATTTCTGAAATCACAGCTATTTTATTTTGAGAGTGAACAACCTATTACAAAGCCACTCTTGGAATCAGTGTCTGGTGAATATTTAATGATGGTTTTGGTGAAGCAGGTTGTCATGGGTTTGTCTCGGTGGCAATTTCTTTTCCCACACCCCCCAACTAAATTGTTCTAAGCTGAGAGAGAAAGTGTATGCAGACAAAACCAAATCCAGTTGGGGAAAAATAATACTAGAATTTATTACTACACAATGAAAACTAAACAACTATATCTACTACAATACTAATTAAG
>JAWWES010000081.1:96402739-96457420 GCA_035583135.1 Lophotriccus pileatus | reverse complement strand
TTTGCAAAGTCCTTTCAAGTCCTTTTTTTTTCCTTCAGTTCGTTACATGTCTACATCAGGGGGGCTTCCAGTGTAGTGTTGCCTCCTGCCCCCGGCCCAGGGCCGGGGGAGGAGGGAGGCCTTGGCCCCCACCTGGGGGCCTGGTGCCTCTCCCTCACATGGCTCCCAATTTCCAACTGCGCAACTAGCTTCTCTTCCGTTTTTTCTTAAAGATGTAATTTGCAAAGGCGTTACCAAAACTTCTGATTCGGTCTGTCCCGGAAATTAACTTGGACAGACCACATGCAGTCCCTCAGGAAGGGGGGACCCCTGCAAACCCACGACACAGGTGTACTGCTTTGGTTGCCATTGGGGAAGAAGGTAGGCAACACTTACTTTGTCTTTTATCCCTCACACAGGAAAATTATCAGAATTTGAATTTAACTATTGTACTTATATCCTATATTAAGCTAAATATCTTTCAATGAGCAGAAAAATTCTTTGTCACAACCTCTACGAGAGAGATCAGAACTTTTAAGACAAGGTGTAAGAGAACAGCATGTCAAGTGCAATCGGCTGAATCAATGTGAAAATGAAAATAATGCTTTAATTGCTAGGGATCAAAATGACTAAGTTGAAAAGAAAAGCAGTGACCATCTCTAGAGACAAAATAGGACTCAATACTTGCAGGAGATTAAAGAAAGCTTAACACTGTCATCAGCCAGAAAAATAAACTTGAAATAATAACAGTAGTACTAGCACTATGTAATGCTGGGCCCTGAAGGACTGGCCCTGAGCCAAAGCTGAACTATAAGATGAACTTTCCAACCTAATGCTCTAGTTAGCCTAGTATTGTATTTAGCCATATATCTGCTTATTATCCAAGATGTTATACAATCCTTAGATTCCTTGGGTCTCCCTCTGGGCCTTAGCCAAGGTTCAGGGGGATACAAGGGAGGGAGAAAGCCAGATTGTTTTTCCACACCAATCAAGTAATGTAAGCTGGTTTGTTTAACACTATATAAGCTGGACCCTCTCACAACAGAGATGGAGGACTATACCAATGGACACACTGCCTAGGATTTCCCGCTTACCAGGAAGGGGTTCTCCAGTCCTTTGCTGTGATCAGGGGCCTACACAGCTGAAGTGCTGTCTGGATGATAGTAATGTATTATTTAGGGTAGCTGGTAATGTAACTCTTTCTTAATCACTGTAAGACTTTCTTTGTCACAATTGCTAAGTGTAACATTTCATAAGCCACTCATTTCTTCTGTAATTCTTTACTGTTTTTCTCTATGGTAAACTTATACATTTATTCTTTGAAGTTGGTGTCTGTATTCCTTTAATCCATCCTCAACACTGGGGTGGGGGGGGAGGGGGGCGAGGGGAGCAAAACACACTGTCAAAAACCACTACTACTAGTAATAAATGTTGTTAGAATTTATTGTAATATTATTATAGTATGACTATAATCTGGCTAAAGCAAATTTCTTTACTTCCTGAGGAAGTGGACAGGAATAATTTTTTTAAAAAGGACTACTTAAAAAAGTTAGAATTTTGTCAATAAGTATATATATATGACCAAAGCAAGAAGACAATTAAATATTGAATTAATTATATTATCCATTACTTAAATATTCAAAGAATTGTCAGTTTTGTAGTAGTGTATTAAGTCTGGAACCCACTATGAAAGAACATCTGCGAGACTCGGTGGTAAAATTGCTTTGCTTTTTATGGGTTAATTTGCTTACAGCTGGCAATATCAAGTAAAACTGATTGCAGAATCATAGAAGCGTGGAATCATGGAGGTTGGACAAGACCTCTAAGTTTATTGAATCCAAATGTTGCTGTAACACTGCCATGTTCACCACTAAACCATGTGCCCAGGTAGGACATTTATATGTTTTTTCAATACCTCCAAGGATGGTGACTCAATCACTTCCCTGGGCATCCCGTTCCAATGCTAGACAATCTTTTCCATGAAAAAAATTTTCCAAATATCCAATCTAAACTTCCTCTGGCACAACTAGAGGCTGTTTCTTCTCATCACTTGTTACCTCTCAGAAGAGACAAAGCTACACATCCCTGCAACCTCCTTTCAGATAGCTGTAGAGAGTGGTAAGGTCTCTCCTGAGCCTCCTCTTCTCCAGTCTGAACAACCCCAGCTCCCTCAGCCTCTTCTTATAAGATTTGTGCTCCAGCCCCTTTAACAGCTCCACTGCCGTTCTCTGGACACGCTCCAGCAGCTCTATGACCTTTTTGAAGTGAAGGGCCTAGAACTGAACACAGCACTTGAGGTGCAGCCTCACCAGTGCCAAGCACATGGGGACATACCCTAATTCTGCTGGCCACAGTCTTTCTGATACCGGCTGGGATACCATTGGCCTTCTTGGCCACCTGGGCACACTGCTGACTCCTGTTTAGCCAGCTGTGTACCAGCACCTCCAGGAACTTTTCCTCTGGGCAGCTTTCCAGCTCTTCTCCTAGCTTGTAGGTCTTTGTGGGGTTGTTTTGATCTAAGTGCAGGACCTGGGAGTTGGCCCTGTTGAACCTCATGCAATTGGCCTTGGCCTATCAATACAGCCTGTCCACATCTCTCTGCAGAGCTTTTCTGTCCTCCAGAAGATCAACACTCTCACAGCTCAACTTGATGTCAACTGTAAAGCTGGGGAACGTGCATGCAGTCCTCTCACCGAAATCATTGATAAGGATATTAAATAGTACTGAACCCAGTACTGAGGCTAGAGGAACAGCACAAATGACCATCTGCCCAGCTGGATAATGGTGACTTAAGGATTTCTTGCTCTCAGATATGGTTAGAGTACTATTGTTTATGCTTCAGCTTTGTACTAGGTGAAAGCTGATTACAACCAAGTAAGAACTGATCAAAGGAAACTTAATTTCTCTTGAAAATCAAGAAATACTTTAGGCACAACATGTAATAAGTCTCAACAGGTCGCAACTTCTGACTGCTTGCATTTATATTCCAGTGAATTAGACCTACTTCTGGATACCGTTAAAACATGGTCTCTCAATGGCACAAGGATAGGATGGTCCCCACCACAGGCCTGCAGTAACAGAGGAAAGTTTCTCTTACTAGTCTCTGATCCCTGTCCTTTCAATGGAGGAAAAAGTCTAGTGTCCTGTATGAGTTTCAGGGCATCAACAGGCTCCTAGGGAGGTTGCTGTTGTAATACAATTTCAATATGTGTTTCAGGTGCAATGAATATCTTGTTTGAGTGAACTCTAATGGCATTTTGATTTGGCTTCAGTGGAGCCACAATGTCATCCACCAAATGTCTCATGCCCAGAGTATGTGTTATGACTATATTAAAAGGAATAAAATGCTGCTAGTTCATGGTATAAATCATTCCAGGTATACCAGACCAAGGTGACCTAACTTCAGTGCTTTTGAACAGAGTGTTATGAACAGTGACCGTATCATCATTAAAGAAATAAAGAATAAGAATAGGAACATAATGAGGTCTCAGTTTCTCTACAACTTTCATTGCTGTGAAAGGCTCGCTTTCTTTTTCTGCAGGATGCAGTTATTCACTCGAAACATTTAGTTCATTCCTGTTTTATTGTTTAACTAAACAGAAAAGTCCAGACCAAAGTCATCCTGCTGTGTTTCCATAGTGCTATTCAAGACAAGGCAAAACTACACCAGAGATCAATTTTGCCAACACCTGCCAACTGCCTAACAACATGAGAAGGAAAGACACATTTATGCTTAAAAACTCATGGAAAAGCTAAAAAGGCAGATAATACTTTCAATTCCTAAATACAAATTAAAGACATCAATGGAAATGGATACTGATTATCCTATAGTACAGTTCCAACAGTAATGTTCTACTTACATGCAGAGAAAGGAACAGTGTTGTTTAGGAATATGTGTTTAAAGTGGTCTTAGCAATAAATAGCATCTAACTGAGATTCAGTGGATTCAGGATTCAGGATTAAAAAAGTGTTAAGAGTATTTAGCAAAACCTCTCTGATTTATTAATTGGACTCTAGTTTCATATGGTTTTTCTCCTTCCTGATGATGGATGGGATTAATTTTTAAATAATATCCAATAATATTTTGTTAGGTTGTCTTATAAATCAGTAGCTGTAAAATTTCTAGTGTTGCCCCAGATTTAGGGCAACCAAAAGCATCAAAAGCACAAACAGAGGTAATTTACATTTGACTTTCAAACAAGATGGACAGGTGAAAACTATGTAAGAGTTGCTTCATAAATTTGTTACTGAATAGAAGTCTAGCTGATTTAGGCCTTACATTCACAATTAATTTGAGCCACAGGTTTCTGACTGGTGTTCAATTAGACCCTGGCTAATTTCACACTAGTCAAAAATCTGGTGTGAAATTAACCAGGGTCTAATTTCACCTAAGATCTTGCACTGCAAGAACAATTCATATGCTTCAGTGTAACTTGAAAGCATTACACTCTCAATCCTATTACAATTTCTTTTTTTTGTAAGGTCATCTTTTATGAAAAAGCACAGGATCTTGGAGCTCAGATACATTCTGCTTCTATTTAACAAATCATTTTAATAATGCTCCTTAATGTAGAAGGCAACAGTAATATAATGAGAAAGAAGCATGTATTCTCTGCTTAAAAGAAGGCATATTCAGAGTATAATTGCAGTTCACAGTATATAAAACACAGCATTCCTTAAATTTCTTACTCACTTGTTTCTGTGGCTGTAACAGTTATGTTGTGCCAAGAAGCTATCTCTCGGTCCAGGGGTTTATTTGTAGTGATTGTTCCATTGTGTTCATTGATGCTGAACAGTCTCTTTAAAGGCGTGCTTTGGACAATAGAGTACCTGCACCCAAAAAGAAGTAAAGAGATTTCCTAATACTAAAATGTTTCATCAGAGGCAAGGACAGGGAAAGCTATTGCGAGTTGAGAAAACAGAGCTGTGCATATATGCATATAAATGCGTGCTGCAACAACTCAGAAATCATGAAAAATGTACACTTATAAACATTTAAAACTCACTGCTGCCAAGATCAAAGCTCTTCTTTTTATAAAACTAAATATGTCTCAGATCTGTATTAATGTGAACTGAATCTGCAATGCATTATTCATTCATACTTCTCAGTCAGGCTCACAGCAGGTGAATGACTTCGTTGAAAAGAAACAGCAAAAGTGCCACTTGTGAAATGAATAACACCAACAGCTAAGTGGAGGTATAATGGCAAATCTATTTTATCATTGCTGACAAGCACTGATGCCGAGGGAACGGGCATTATAAAGACAGAAAACTATCTGTAATGAGGTGTCTAGGCAGGGTACAAAATCCTAATGCAGGAGATGATTGCAAATGAGTCCTGTGTTCCTGAGCGTTCCCTGAAAAGGCTCCAGATGCTATGTCCATATGTGGGCATGCACATGTGAATTTACATACGTATATACCACTGAAATGGTTAAAGTCTAACCACTGATCACAGACCAGAGATGGACAGAAAAACCACCAAGGATATTGGTGCAAAAAAGGACATTTACTAATATTTTAAATGACCTACAAAGAAAAATACCATATGATGCAGTTCCTAGTAGAGTCTATTCCATGGAAATAAAACCTCTTTGAATAGTTGCAAGGTTCTTTCCACTCTAATTTTGAATTCCCACATGTAACTACTCCCTTTTATTGTACCTTTGATTGTACTTGACAAAGTCTTTCTGTTTCCTGTTGACACTTGAGACTCCAGCTCAACTAATGTACCAGCAGTTCGATGACTCTCTAACTTGTTATTCATAGTTACATTTTCTCTTGCTTTGAAAATCAGTAAAGGATAAGTCAAGGAACCATCATAATACTGTAAGTGAAAGTTCTTACAATTTGAGCTGAATTTTTAACATTTATAAACCTCTATATTAGGTATTTGTAATTTTGGTGGTGGGGTTTTCTGTTGGTTGGTTGGTTGGTTGGTTTTTTTTTCTTTATGTGAATATTCCTAATACTCTACATCAAAGCTTGTTTAGGGTTTCCTAATATTGTTGTTTTGATTTGTTTGGCTTTTTTATTTTTGTAATCTGATTTTTGATAAAGAATTTCCAAAATCTCTACATTGGGTATTTGTTATTTTTGATTACTGATATAGTGAGGTTTTGTTGCATGACTTTTTTAATTTGTTTGTTTGAAATCTGGGTCCACAAGGAAATACATCGTGTTTTCTATATTATAAGTAACTGCTGTCATTTATGGTAACAATGGTTTTAAAATTATATTCATTTGCATGGCACCTAGCCCAGTAAAGATACCTATATATTAGAAGTGACATACTCCAAAGAAACTCAGTGAGGTAAAGTATCACTGTTTTGGGATATGCAGACATACGCACTTTGAGGCAAGTGCCTTCAAAATATTTCTAAGAAGTCATAGATATGCATTAACATTTAACTGTTCAATAGGAGATGCTGCAGTCATCTAAATAAACCACCAAATGATCCTTTTTGGGGGGAAATGAAAAATTGCGTGTATATTTTTATTCTTTCTTATTTAATGTAACTTATTACTAGCTTACTAAATAACAGTAAATGAATGTAAAATCATAACAAATCATTGCCTAAACCTCTGAAGCCGTAACATTATATATATGTATATATGCCTGCTTTTAAAAGTCTACACACCATTAATTATGTCTCAACCATTTTTAACTGTATCCTAGCTTGTCTAAATTGCATAGTGCACAGTGATGTCCGGCAATTCAGGAAGCTATTTTAATTATAAACTGTAAGTTAAAGATTAATTACCTGTTTTCTGTCTATTTATTATTAAAGTTATTAAAACCAGGATCTGCTGTTGCTGGGTTGAGTGGCTGGGTACCAGCTGGCTGGCAGTGAGCAATTGTTTTGGGTCTATTTTGCATCACTTTTTTTCTTGGGGTTTTGTTGTATGTTGGGTTTTTTCCCCCTCTGTTACTTTCTTTTCCTTCTTTTTTTTTTTTTAATTATTATTAAACTGTCTTTATCTGAACCCATGAGTTCTCACAATTTTACCCTTTCAATCCTCTCTTGCATCCCAGTGGCTGGGGGAGTGAGTGAACAACTGTGTGGTCCTTAGTAGCCTAAGTTAAACCATAACATGTCGAGTAACATAGGCTGACACAGTGAGAGCACTATCAACTGTGATTATGAACCAAGATAAGGAATAGAAATACAATCTGGAAATCTCAGCTATATTTATAGTTGAGACCTGTTCACATTTTAAGTACCTGACTGGACTGTCATCGTCATCCGGATCTCTAGCTGTTACGACCCCCACCAGCGAGCCACTCATAGCCCCTTCAACGATGTCCATCACATAGTTCTCTGAGGTGAAAACTGGGGGTTCATCAGCATCTTCTACATTGATTTTGATAATGGTTTTGTCTTCAAATGGTCCTTCTTCCAAAAAGCGCTCATCAATGTACTTGTTTACAACTCTTGCTTGAATACTGTATCTCCTTTTGCTCTCATAATCCACTGTCTGTTAAGAATAAAAGAGAGATTTTAAATACTTCTTTCTTCATATTTGAATTAGATACAGTTCCACAAATGTTGCAAGATTGAAGACAAAATAGTGTTATTCTTCAATGGGGAATTTTTGAAAAAAAAAATAGATATTTCTAAAAAAAGTTAATTCTACGATTTCTTTTTTTTTTTATGTTAGAAACAATTTAAAATTAAGCTATTCATGTTTGTTTTCACATTTAGGCTGGCTTTAATGCTACAGCCAGACAAAACTGTAAAAAAAGTCATATTTCCATTATTATTTTAGATAGTCTTTATCTACTGAAATAAAAAAAAAATAAAAAAAACCTAAATAAATAGCTTCCTGAACTGTAACAAATTCATAAAGGAAAAGAAACAAACAAAAAAACCCAAACCCAAGGCCCTGAATCAAATTGCAAGAAAACAAGCAAACAAAGAAACAAAAAACAAACAAAACCACCATATTTATAGCTTTCAGTTCTTCCAAGCCCTGGATTTCACTACATTATCAAACTCTATCTTCATTTCAGGTGATGTCCTCGATGCCCCAGAAATACTCCTGTGTAATTCCAAGAAAAATTAGACAGTGTCAAAGACTACTAATGTCTTAATTCATAAGCTGGTATTTTTTGAGTGTATTTAGTGTCATTTCAAAGTTATGTCATAACAAAACCTCAACTGTCTATCTAACACTGTAATAAATTCTGGTTTCACATAACAGGAGATGTTGGAAGTGAGTAATACTGTTTGCACTGATAAAAATTGATAAAAATTTTACAGATGATGCACAGAAGAGATAGAATATTTTCTCACAATGGGATACACTGTGTTGCACAGCTAGAGATGACATTAAGATCCTCTGACTGTCACTATTGTATTCAGCAGTAGTAGGAATGAGTCAAAAAGGTAAACAGAAACAAAAGCATTTTTCTTTTTATCCCCCTATTATTCCAATCAAATTGCAAAGCCTAAAGGAAGAAAAAAAAAAAAGTACAATCCAAAGCAATAGACCTTTTTTAAACACACAGCAACCAATAGGCCTTTTAAAAAAACCCAGCGCGCTTGTGGAAATTCTCTCTAATATTTAGATATTTTTAGAAGGTTTCTGAGATCTCACCTTTTTTAATAAGATAATTCCTTCTTGAGTCTCATTGTTAGTAATGATGTCAAAAACATGTGAGCTATCTCCTTCAATGGAATAGTTCATGGCTGCATTCTCCCCTATGTCGTTGTCTTCTGCAAAGACTTTGCCCACAGTGGTGCCCACAGGAGCATCTTCAGAGACACTCATATGGTAGAGTCCTAAAGAAACAAATACTCCCATATTGATCTGCCATAGTTAATAGCTGCTGTAGCTATGAAGGCGTGAGGCTCTCAGAAAGCTGGGGAAAGTTCCTAACTTTTAGTAGAGCCAAGGATAAAATCTAGCATTGTATAGATCACAGGTACAGGACATGACAATCTTTTCACTTATGGGTCCTCACCTCTCAGCCCTACTTTAGCAATAGAACAAAGGACAAGAGGTGATGATTTTAAAAGGAAGGAGTGAAGATTTGGATTAGATGTAAGAAAGAGTTTTTTTACAATGGGTTGGTGAAACACTGGCACAGGTTGCCCAGAGAGATTGTGGATACCCCATTCCTGGAAAAATTCTGGGTCAGGTTGGATGGGGCTCTGAAGATCTTTGCCCATTGAAGGGTGATTGGACTAGGTGACCTTTAAAGATCAACACAAACTATTCTATGATTCTATGAACCAATGGGATGTAAATACAGTGGAGGACTGAATTTCCCAACTGCATTTCACTAGTTTTTCCTGACAGCCCAGTGAGCAGCTCTCACATCTGCTAGAAACTCCGTGGACAGATAAGTTCACATCATTTACCAAAAAGTTTACAGTATCTGCCAAAAAAGAATGAAGAGAGGAGAAGAAGAAAGAAGGTGAGTGAAAATGGTGCTTAAATAGGGCAAACTAAAGGGAAAACAGTTTAGTAAGTGATTTGTCTCCAAAGTCTAGCAGTAGGTAAAAACAGAAGGCCTGAAGTGTTTTGCAATGATAGATATTTTTTTTCTCATGATTTTTGAGCTTTTGTGGGGGCTTGTTTTTTAAAATTATTTTTATTTTACTTTTATTTTAATCTATATGCTGAAGTTAAAGCATAGTCCTGTTCTGAAAAGACCTACCACTGAACCTAACAGAACTACAGTAGACCTAGATTTCTCCCAGACTTCAATTAGTGTAAGCAGCCTATACTCACGCTGCTGAAATTTAGGTGGATTGTCATTGATGTCAGAGAGGTTGATGGTAACAGTGGCTGTTGCTGAAAATGCCCCTGGTTGCCCAACCATATCTTTGGCTTGGATGATGACCAAATACTGATCTTTTGTTTCTCGATCCATTTGAGAAGCCATTCTGATGACCCCTAAAAGCGAAAAGTATAATGTAATAGCATGTAACAGTCTCATTTTTTCCCCAAGATGTGACAGTATAATATGGGTATATGGGTATAAAATGCATCACTGGACCTAGTCATCAATTTACATTCTAGACCGTGCATAGCAAAACTGTCCTAATACTGGGAATTAGCACTCATGGTAGTAAATGCACTGTATGAGACATCCATTCTGCATATTTAGGGTTCTGAGGAGCAGAATACTCTGTATATTTCCTCTACCATATATAACCATGCCAAAAAGTAGGTCTTTGGAGGAATGTCCCATGTCTGTGTTTCCTCCAACATAGAGATAGAAATGTCACATAATGAGTTATAGACCTGTTAAATGAGAAGTGTTCCTAGATGCATTTGTTGAATGGGGTACTCGTAATCCAGCTCTTTTTTTTTTAATGAGATATTTTACTAACAAAAGTTTGTATTTCTCAGAGAGAAAGAATTTCGGCTTCCTATGGGAAAGAAAAAAATTATTTTCTTTAGATCTAGGAACTATGCAAAGATGTAAGAGTGTAGGGTGGCATCAGCTGATCTTTGTATTGACATGAGGAAACATTTTTGCTTGCACCCATTTTATTAGTTTATGAATGTTTTCAAGTTACAAGTTCATTTGTCGTACCTGTTTTTGGCTCCACAGAGAAATATGGCTGTCCCTGAATAAGACTGTAAAGCAGACGGGCACTGTTCCCATAAGAAGGATCATCACCATCTGTAGCTGTTACCTGTATAACTGAAGTACCTCAAGGAAAAAAAGAATAGATTATATTTATTTTCTTCTTGTATAAATTTTCTCATAATTATAGAACATAAGCTCTTTAAAAACCTTTTAATATATCAGATATATTAGCAAACAGTCGTAAAAAATTTATAAAAGCAAATGGCATCTTCTAAAATTTATCATTAAAAAGGAAAACTATTTCCCCAGCAACTATTCTTGTTGCATTCAAATTTAAAAATAAAAAAAAAAAATAGCGCACAATTTTTTAGCACTACATTTATGGTGCTTAAAATACTGCACATATCACACCTTTTTCTTTAATTTCTGATATGTGAATGGAGTATAGCAAATTGTCTCTCCTCCCCTTCTATATACTTCAAAGTATTTTATGGAAGTTTCCCATAGGAATAAGAAAACACAGTTACTTTATCACCAGTAAGCCCATTGGTGATAAAGAAATTAATTGTTAGCAAGCAAAGCAGTCAAGAAGTATAACAAGGCTCAGATAAAATTTTTTATCGTTGACTCTTTAATGAGCCTGTCCCAGTGCAAAAAATTATGTCAGAATTCCCAGTACAAAAACACAGCAGAATCAAACTGCAGAACTTCATTTCATCTCTGATGGGAAGCTCTTTATATCCTAGAAAGAAGATTGACTGGCGCTACCAGTAATGACTGTCCTTTAAAAGAAAACATTCACAGTAACATAATTTTGTAAGGTAATAATTATTTTTGTCTTTTTTCCTCACCTAGGTTCTGCATTAGAATACAAATATCACTTCTCATGAGGAATAGTGGGAAATCAAGACACTTTCTAAAAATGTCTGGCATATGTTCACATGGTTGCACCTGCTTACCAATACAGCTTGCATAGTTATGCTGAAGGAGAAAAGAAGAAACAGTGGAGTGCAAGGGAGTTAGACCAGAAACACCTTTTTTATGACAAAGGCAAAATTGATACTTGTCTCCAATAAAACAAATATATTCATTGCTGAGTTTTCTAAAAGTTAAACAGTTTATTTTTAGTTTTCTAACAGTTAGTTTTATTTTTAAACAGAAATGAAAAATGCTTTCTCATAGAAGGATATGCTAAATTAAATATTGTGATTATTTAAAAAAAGTATGTTTTGCATTTTCTCTCAATTTATTCAGCAGCACAGCAAGTGATTCCATAAAACATGTTATCTTCTCTCAGGTGCAGAGTACAATGAGCTGTTAATAAATTCCATGAACTTTTGGACCTATATGTTCTTCAAAATGTACCTACAATATTGAATATCTGATGTTCATGTATGATTTAGATGTGTGTGTAGATGTATAAATATATATATACACAGATCCTGTTGCTCCAGAGAAATGTTAAAGATAAAATTACAGATTCATATTTAGTCAGGGCACATATATGCTTCAGAAATTACAGAATTCCATAATAAGACTGAAGAGCAAATGAAATCTTCAGCTACACGACTGTTAACTTTGCATCATCTGTGATCTATGAAATTGCTGTCACTATTACAGAAAACTCAACCTCTAAGACAATTTAGTATAACTAGAATACAGTTGCTTTGAAAAAGAAATGGAGTGCTGGTTAGGAAGGGATCAAGAACTATGAATAATCCAGTGGGTATGGTCTGTCATGAATGCTATTTTCTACTAAATAAACCCAACTGCCCACAACTAGGTTTAGAAATGGAGTTATTTACAGCACCATATTTAGTAAATCAGGAATAAAATCCAACCTATATAGGACTGCAAAGTTATTATTACAGCATTTGTGCCTCTCACATTTAAAAGTAGATTTATTTTTTACACAGTTTCTAACCATCATAGAGAAATCTTGAATCTAACATTTCCTTTTTCTTTAAGACCCAAGCACACTTTTCTGCTTGCCTTTTGACTCTTCCAGCGTACAGCAGAAGGCAGAAGCATGGAATTTGTGTAGTTGAGCTCAGTGAGATGCAGCTGGTGGATGTAATGGAAAGGTGAACAGGCAAGAGGCATCTAGTAAAGAGGGAGCTGACCTGGAGGGAAGAAATAACATATCCTGCACTCTCAGGAGGAGGGTAATTTCTAAAACGGGGTGACAGGAGACCATGTAAAGAGCAGGCTATAGTTTCTCCCACTTTTTTAGAAAAAAAGATTTTGTCATTACTATATGAAATTCTACATTAACTATAGACTATATAGGAAGAAGAAGAAAAATATTATGCCATGAAACCTGTATTTTTTAGTACATTTAACAATCAGAAAAAAAAATCAACCACCAAAACCAAAAAAAACAACCAAAAAAAACCCGAAAAAAACCCTCCAACAAAACAAATAAAGAAAAACAAAACTCACAAAAAAAACCCCACAAACAAACAATCAACCAGAAACCAATTCAAACCCTTAGTTGAACGGAATAATGTTTACCATTTTTATCTGAGAAACAGAAATTGCAATATTGTTGATATTCTGTACTCGGAAACTCTCAAAAGATACTATTTGGAAGTACACGGTTATGAGAAAGTACAGATACAAATCATATCTTAAAACAATCAATTAACATATAAATATGCACACACAACCTCCCCCTACCCAGGGAACCCCAAAACCCTAGCTTCTAACATTGTAAGCATGACATGACGTAATTCACAATTGAACTTTTTCATCAGCTTTATTTAATGCAAATTACTAATTTTTATCTCTTCAGGCTTGATTTTGCCCTTCTTGGGCAAAACATAGCAGTTCCATTTATATGCTGTAGCCCATTAGGTATGCTATGGGGCCCTCATATGGCAAATAGTTATTCATTTTTCTAACTAGAGCTTGAAATCTATAAGGACATTAAGTACTGATAGATTATTGCATCTGACTCTTAAGCACTCCATCAGATATACTGCATTTGTACAAGTTTAACAGCTATATGGAAGACACTTTAGGTAAAATCATACCAAGTGCCTGAGGGAAAAGCACAGACCTGTGTTCTCAGAAGAGAGTCCATTTGCTGACATGCATTTCATTTACTGTGACATTTGCCTTTAAAAGCCTAATAAAATTTAGTACTGAAGATAAGAGAGAGCTAATAAAGGATTAAAATATATTCTAATTTGCTGGCACATTAGTATATATACTGATATTTGCAACTAACTGCAGGCAAAATTATCCGTGCCTATTTTCTGATCTTACTGTGGTTCTCTGAGGTAAGTGGCCAGCTCTGAATTATTCTCTCCTCTCTTTCTTAGTTCCAGACAAAATTTTCGCTAGCAATGACCTGCTTTCCCAAATACTGACTACACTTCCTAAGAGTGTTTTTTATGAGGAAAGTACTAGTAGATCTAACATCAGTGAGCTGAGTCAATGCTAGAGAACTCTGAACCCTGAGCAAAGGGTAAGGCTCTTTGTTGTACTGTATCACTTACACTAATTCTGTTCTTCATTCCTTATTATCCAAGAATATGTTCTAGTTTACTGGGAGAAAAGCACTGATATAATGAACTATTATGGTATCAGTGCTGTAAATTTTATTCGGTTACTCTTTCTGTCTGCTGGGACAGTATAAATTTCCTTGTAAGGTTGGTTTAGGATGCACACTGCAACAGGTTTTACCTCAGTAGTAAAGTTCTTACCTTCTTAGAAGCAGAGTAAGCAAACCTAGAGAAGTACTCATGTTGTGTGGCTTAGCTGTTTCACATGTTGGAGCTGACCACTATCAAGGTATATATTCCACCTACATTGTATATTCCAGACATATACATTTGTATTCCAGTAGTGTCTACATGGAAGGAACAGGTGAAAGAATGATCTCTGGAACGGCTATGGTATCAATGCTAAAGAGGTCAGGCATAGAAGAAACAATATAGAAAATATTTCAAGATCCACAGGATGACTTGGATTCACATATCATACACCAGATGCTTGCTTATTTGTGAGTGTACTATTTCAGGCAATCTGTGTCTCAGAGAGGAGGCACTCAGGGATCTTCATTTTCACCCATTCTGACAAATGGAAGATGGTGATTTTTTAACTTTTTTTTTCATATATTTCTACATTTCACTACAATATTTTTTATTTATAATATCACAGAAATATTACAAAGTAGATTAAGTTTTCTGCAGCTTAATTAATCTTATTCTGAAGTGATATAGTATTTTAGGAATTTAAATATATAATGATGACATATGAGAGTGGATAAAGACAGCTGAGCCTTTCACTTTTAGGTTACCTGTTTATAGCAAAATCAAGGTAGTATAGAGTAAAACATCTCATTTATCAACTGCTTATTAATGGTTTCAGGTGAGAAACAGAGGCATATGAGAAAAGGTTACTACTGTTGTTCTGCCCTTATGTACTACCCTATCTGAGTACTTTTTTTTTCCCCCCATATAGCCATTATTAAGACAGAAAGATAAAATAGAAGAAATGTATAGGTCAGTTTTTCATACACTTATGTTAATAGTTACAAGTCTCTGTGCATATAAATGAAACGATACTAAATCACCAACTATTTAAATAAAAACATTTTATAAGAGACTATGTGCCTTATAAGCAATGGTTTCCCACAGGGAAAAATAAAAAGGAGTCATCAAATTCCTACAATTGTGCAATCCCAGATAATTCTGGACAATGAACTATACCCATTTTTACAGTGAGCACATACAAAAATAAAAATAAAAAGGTCCTTTACAAGACACCTGTCTTGTCATCTCCAAACTTGAGTAAATGAGCAAGATATAAAGTCTAGAAGAACCCTCTGAACAAGCAACTGATTATGTTAGAAAAAATTATTTGACTAAGAGTTCAAATGTAGACTAAGTCTGTCTGGATGGAAAAAAGTGGCAGTGAAGAAACAATCAGAAGTGATTTCCCAGGCAGAAGTTGGTATAAGCAGCATGACTAGCAAGCAAAATGATTCAGTGGAGGTCTTTTGTAGCTATTGGTAGTGATGGTGAGCTGCTGCTTCCTGGCAGAAATTAGGATACTTAACCCATGATTAAACACCAGGCATGAATATTCTTTTCTTGCAACTGCTATTCTGGCTGGTAAAAGAACATAAAGTTTACGGTTCCCTATGAAAGATTCACTGATTCTGCCCTAAAAGTTGAACAGGTAATGCTTAATGAAACACAGTTTTTATTACCTTTTATGATCACTGATGCTATTACATTAATGACCTCATTAATTCATACTGTTTAAAGTATGAATTTCTGTTCAATATCAGTTGCAAATAAAAATAATCAAAAAAGATAGGGGTATGAATTAAAAAGATTATTAGGATTCTTTCTGTAAGGATTAAAGAATCTAGTTTTCCTTTGATTTTGAAGATAGTTACTTGGAGATAACATCTATAACATGCTTGTTTATGTCAGCTGTATTCACACTTTGGGATTCCTGAAGGCTTTAAATGTATGTGTCCACATATTATGCATTCATATGTGTATGTACACAGAGATGTATATATACAACTATATTTGTCAGATGTTAGCTTTGTTTGGTATTTGCTGAAATAAGTTTCCAGATACATGACAGATCCTAGTACAGGTCTGTTTGATCATTTGGAAGGGAGAAAGAAGAGGTGCAGGGATTAAATTGTTCCTCTTGACAGGAAGATTACAATTCATATGCTTAGGAAAACAGAAGGTAGTCCTCCACACAATCTAATCCAAACAAGAAGAATCTGACTGATATAGGAAAGAGGCTTGGCAGTGTAAATAAGTAGGCAACATACAGAGAATGAGGGTGGTCATCACATCTCCTTTGCAACTGGCTTCAGTACTCTACCTATTTTTACTGGTAATGCTGTATTTTTAAACAAGTACAAAATAAATATTTTATACGAAGGATGTTAAGTAGAGGTGTTTATAACCTTTTTCAAACCTGTAAAACAGTTTGCTTTCATCTCACTGAGATGCAGTCTGTGACATATGCTATTAAGATTTTTCATTCAACCTAGAAAAAAATCGGGAAATAAAGATTTTGGTTCACAGCATATCATACCTTCAGGTGACATCTCTGGAACAGTAGCCACATAAGGTCCATCCAAGAACTGTGGTTCATGGTCATTGACATCTCTAACCTTGATAATAAATTCTGATTCGGGTTCAACAGGAAGCTTGGTGCTCCTGTTTATTG
Source organism: Lophotriccus pileatus (assembly GCA_035583135.1). Classification (NCBI taxonomy): domain Eukaryota; kingdom Metazoa; phylum Chordata; class Aves; order Passeriformes; family Tyrannidae; genus Lophotriccus; species Lophotriccus pileatus. Next base: position 96,440,679 of record JAWWES010000081.1, on the reverse strand, counting down.
CTTGTGCTCTTAGGCTGTAGAAAGGTTTTTTTTCTCGATCCAGTTTTTGTGTCACATAAATTTTGCCATTATATTCATCGATGACAAAAATGCTTCCAGCTCCCTCCCCAGTCAAAACGTATTTTAGGTTGCCATCCTGCATGTCTAAGTCTGATTTCAGCTGGAAGTACAAAACAGAAAATAAGTCACACTTTGGGAGGAATAAATTTTTGAAATATTCATTTGAACTTTTGTTTCCAGGTTTCAGTGAACCCTGTCACTAATGAGTCTTCTTAGATATTAATATTTAAAAGATGGTGTTGTCACATTTTAAGCTAACCATTTTAATTGTAAAGTATATTAAAGTATTTAATTTTAAAGTATTTATATAATAGACTTATGAATGCATGATAAACCTGAAAAGAGATGCTTCAGCTACTTTGAAATGAAGGGAATGACTGTAAGTACCCACTTTAGTTCATTGCTTTATCAGCTCCCATACAACTCTGCTGAAAACAAGGTAAAGGGCATTAAACGTTATCTAATATTTTTATTATTGCAAATGACAAGTGGACTTTGTAAGTTTTATGTATTTTTTTTCTGTACTCAGCAGTACTAAATGTAAATGTGACCAACAGTGGTGTTCTATTTCTGTTGAAATATTAAAGAGGTGAAAAGCCATTCTGTGGTGTAAGCTTATATTATCTATTCTGAAATAAATTGATAGACATTTTCTATTTCCTTCCAGGATGATCTACATCCTCTGTTGTCTTTCTAAGTTGAACTTTATGATGATGATTCCTTTGATGAAGCTGAGCCTTGGACACAATTGTGGTCCAGCTACATTTGTTCATGCCCTGTTAATGTTAGCAATATATAATAGAACCTTTTTAATAGCAATAACTTAATTTTTTAACATGTCAAGCATCCACAGTTGTATTTTATGGGACCAGTAATTTCTATCATAACATGAATTCTCTATTTTTTCTCTATTTATTTTGGTTATAGATTAAAAGATGTTGAATTCTCTAAGAGCCTGGATAATAATTGAAAAATCCAAAGTTAAAAAAAAAATAATAAAATTATTCAACCTGCTTCTCTTACGAAGCAACAGGTTTAAAATACAAATAATATGCCTAACCATCGACTTCAATTATATCACTGTTTTATTTCATGCTTATTGACCCTACAGGTCAGTGTAGAATAAGAGGACACAGAATGGGAAAGAAGTAACTACGGGATGTAAAGGGCCTGTTTCACTATTGGATCTACTCAAATGTTTTGCAGTGACTTCTGAAGTTGCAAAAATAATTCTAACTTTTCTTTGGAACAATGACTATGCCTTTTGAAGATTTTCCTAAAACATAATTGTCTGCAAGCATCAAATGGATACTTTATTCAGAATGTGATGGAGACACTGCTCTGGGATATGAGGAACCGTTTTCAGTTCCTGCTCCGAGTTCTCTCAAAGTATTTAAAACCTAAAATGTGCAGAGTTAATTATCCTTGACAGCACAAAAGAGAACTTCCAAGTCTATGGAGTTTAGAACTATTTAAAATATGAACAACTTAAAGTCAAATATTTTCAACATAAGTAATTTTGTGCAAAACGTGGCCTGGTCAAACTCATTTTAACAACATCAAAATTGGCATCTGGCTAAGGGGTAACACACATTCTTTGTTATCCACAAAACTTGATTTCCTTGTAATGATCTGCAGGGCACAGGAGAGGTGATGTATGTCTAGATCTTTAAACTAACCTGGGGTTTGGATGTGACCACAGAGTGCATAAACCCCTTAGATTCTGGAAGCTCCCTTGGACTGGATGCTTAGACAGTTAAGCAACTTCACTCAGGATCATTTATCTGCAAATGATTTCACGACCTTGAACATGTAAAATGAAACTTTCTGAAAGATGACATTTGCTGAGAAAGCATACTAAAGGTTCTCAGTTTACTTGTTTTTTTTTTTGGCTAAACATAACAAAATATATGATCTTCTCATTGTAACTGAGAATTGAGAACAAAAATTTTTGTACTTTCTCTCAAATATCTGTCATTGCAGTGCCGATGGACACATTTGTTTTTCTTAAGCTTGGTAACGGAAAAGGAGTCATGAGTCTATGTTAAATGAAATTTGAAGATTTGGCTCTGACTGTGAAGTGAATTTTATATGGAATAGAAACTTAAAAAACAGAGACTCTCTACCTGTGTATTTTCGTTGATGAAGTTTTCTTCAGGGCCTTAATTACTAAAAATTCATGTGTTGATCATAGACTACCACTTAATTTGCTGAAAGCAAAGTATATTGTACTCAGTAAAAAGACACAAGTAAGTAGACTAGACAACGGTAACACTGCAACAAATTAATGATAATCTTCAATAAAATTCCCAGTTTACCTGTGAGAAATAGAAAGGTGAGATCATGAAAATACATGACATTTATGAAGTTTCTTTGCATGAAACTCTTTTTGAAGTATTGTAAGAGTAATAATGGTTCAAAAAAACATACAGCCTGTCTGAACTTGTTCTTTCAGAAGTGAGACATCACACTTCCATAGTAGTTACTTCGAAGGGGTTGGGAAAAAGTAATTAATGAATTTTGAACACTTCACCCTTTGGGCCCAATTAAATTTTAGTGCTAGTTAATTAGCAGTTAAACCTTTTTTGGTTCATTCATCTAGAAAGAGCCTTAAAGAAAAGAAAACTAGATCTTAAGATTACAGTTATTTTTATCACACAAAAATAAATAATAATAATAAATATCATAATGATAAACAGAGAGAGTAGAAAGAGGCAGATAAAGCCTCATTAAGACAATTATCTTAAAACACATTTTTAAAGGAGGGTAAAAAATAATTGCTCATTGTGCTAAACCTACGTTAATCTAATGAACCATGCAGATTCCTGTAGTTTCTCAGTGGTAAAAGGATTTAGTATTAATCTGCTTCATTAAAAATTAATGACGGGTAAATCAGCTGCTACTTAGTGTAATAGAAAATCATGCTAAATACTGTTTGTAAACTACACTACACTCAGTATGGCTGCTCTGATGCAATGCCAAAAATAGCACAAGCAAATTGCCAGATGTTGATAAATGAGTCCTTAACTTTCATTCAGAAGACAGAAAGGAACTTTTCATCTTTATACCTTCATCTGGTGTGTAAGGAACTAGTTTTAGTAACAGATTGAATGTGAACTTCCCTTGACAGCCACCTAGATGGAGAAAGTTCCTTGGTACTACCATGACCTCCAACTCTTGGAGTTCTCCAACCCTCAGTAAGGTCACAGGAAAGGAGAGACGTAGCAGTGCCTAATTACAGCTTCCTGATCTCCTGTTTCTACCTTTCTTGCTATTTCCAGGTCACTGGAGCTGTTTGGTCTTCCAAGTCAAGGCAGAAGCTGCTAATCAGCATGCTAAAGCTAACCTCGTACTGTCCTTGAATCATTACTTATCATACCTGTCCAATATAAACAGGATTCAGTGAAATCTGTTCCTCAGTTGCAAAAAGTGGCTCCCATAGCCAGCCACGCTTCACTCTTCGGACTGCCATGAAAGACAAATCTGTGTTTTGAGCACTGCGGTTCTGCATGCCAAAGTTGTAAGGCCAAAGTTGAGCCAGCATCACCATGAGAGGTAACAATGCAGAGAAATTCATGCTGAAAGCTTCTTTCAATCAATTTTAATCTGTGAAAGAGGAAAAAAAAATTAAAAAAAAATTGACAGAGCATCGCTTTTGTCTTTCCACTTTTATATATTGATTCTATGCTAATGTAAGAGCTGATTTGCAGTGTTAAAACTTCTTCCTCTCCCTAAAAAGAAAGAGTTGAAACAAAGTCTGTTTCTGTTTAAAATAGATATTCTTTCAGAGTCTCTGGCATGAAAGTTAAGTGCACAACTGTCCTTTATGAATATCTTGTGCAGGGAATTTCTATGAAAAAAAAAAAAAAAAAAAGGAAAATCATACTTCAATTAATTCATCTTTCAAATTAAGCTGGGTAATTGTATTGTGTAGCTCAGGAATAATTTGATTGGAATAATTGTATGTTTCTGGTTAGGCAGGGCTCATTTTGAGCTGGAGTCACAGAATTGCCTGAAGGGTGAACATCTAGACTCAGTGGCCCTGATGTCTGGCAACTGAAACAGAGAGGTGCAGATATTTGTTTAACCTCTTCTTACCCACTTTCCCAGCTCAACAAAATGCCTGCAAAAATGCCAAAAGTGGTAGGACATCATGAAGAAGCAGCAAAAATCTACACCTTTCTCCTTCCTAGCTGATTGAAATTGTCTTAACTGATTTTACCACCTCTGACATTATTGTCTGCAATTAAACACTCAAAGGGCAAATGCATTTTGAAAGATGTAGGTTTCTGCAGCTAGTTTCATAGGCACAAAACACACTTTCAGAAAATGAAGACTTTTCACAAATTATAAGCTGTTACTGACTTTTCAGTGATTTTTGGCAGAGTAAAGGAAACTCTGAATTTTAAATATAATACAGTGCTCAGTTAAGAATAACCATCTTACATGAGGAAAAAAGGAAAATTTTGAAAATACCACACACATTTCAAGTCTTAAAACCCTATTTGCAATGCATTAGCCATTCTTTTCAAGGCTTTAGCCTTAAAGAATAATATTTTCTATGCAGGAGAAGTTTGCTTTATGAATTTGTCAGTTTGTACAGCACACTGGAAAGAAATATTTGCATGTATTTTTCTTAGGCCTGAAAAATCCAGAAGTCTAGTTGTCTAGGATAAAATATAAATGCATGTATTTTAAGTTAATGATTAAAATAATAATGTTACAAATACCCATCCTTATCCAAAGGGAAACATGGAAACATCATTATTGCTTAAAAAGACAGATAATACAGAAAACTATTTATTATCTTCCACCAATTTCATATGATGTTGGACAGCATTTTGTTAAAATGTGTATATGTGTGTATATATATATATATATATATACATGGAGAGAGAGAGAGAAAAAAATAAGGAAGTTCTAATAGTAAAGTCATATAGAACCATAGATGTTAAAGTATACCTTCCAATTTATTAATACTTTTTGGTTTTGGACTATAAAGCTCTAACAGTGCAAAACAAGACTTAAATAGAAGGAATGTGACTTCGATACTCTCTAGTTTCCATTTCCAGTGGAAAACTTCTTATTTTCCTATAGCTGAAAGAATAATATTTGTGACATGGAAAGCAAGGCCATGGAAAGCTCAACTTGGCTCTAAATAAAGTTTTAGTGAGGCTTAAAAGGCCTAAAGACCTTGGAGAGGGTCTATGCAACGGGTGTACTTTAAGCAGGAATCTTCAGAGAAACTAACCTTGAAAATGAACATTCATTTTATTTCAGCACATACCAAAAGCCAACCAACTCAAACAAGGAAAGCTGAACAGTCAAAGAGACCTTTCTGAGGAATCATAAAAAAATGTACTTCAATATTCAATATGAAGATATAGGTGTTCAGTCTGGGCCATAGAAAATACTCCTGCCTATCCTTTTGTTGTTACTGTTTTGGATGCCTCTTGTGACATTGTCCACACCGTTCAACAAGGTATTTCAGGCTTGTGGGGCATTGTTTCATGCAGAGTGAATGTCAAGCCATCATTATCAAATTCATCTGAGGACACCATGTATACACAGCAACACAGTGAGGGTACAGAATATAGCTACCCAGGTGTGTTGTTGGCCTCCTTTCTGCGATGTGCTCAGCAGTTAGATATGAACAGCATAAAGAATAAAATTAGTATTTTGGTCTATTTTGGTGTCTGCTTTCTAATAATTTATATTAATAGCCTGTGTTACGTGAATTCAAGCATCACATCTCAGACAAATTGAGGATGAATAAACATTTTTAGATTTTGACATGTTGCACACTGTTAGTGTATAAAATATTTTGCCTTGAAAATACAGACAGTAGGCAAATTTCTGTAAAAAACTATCTAATATTAAATAAATAAAGCTATGTATATATCTCATATATATATAACGTTAAATAAAGCTATCTAATGGAACTGAGAGCTATATGTATCTCTGCTATATCAAACAAACTCAATTTGCCTTTACTGTCAGGACCTTTCAAAGCATGTTTGCTTCCAACATCTTCCTACTTATTTGGCATTGAGACACTGCCTCCAGCCCCTGGCCAGCACATGTTGCCATTCTTTATAAATCCAATTGTTCCCTTGTGAAGTAATCATCTTCTTTCTGTTCCACTGATTGTAGCTGTCTCAAAAGTGGCTCTCATAAAATATCCAGAAATTAATTTCTTATTCCCTCCTCTACTGCTAGTCTTTCCTTAAAAATCTAAATTTCAGTGTTACACATTTAAAGTTAAAAATAAAAACCCAAAACTGCTCACAGTGGTTAAGATGATTCTCTACTGAGACTGCTGACAATCACTATGACTAGTATTGTCTCATTATTCCCTTGTTCTTCCCTGTCTTTCCCTATCCATCAGTTGTCTCTTGTTTTACATTCATTTGGTAAGGACTTTGTAAACAAAATGACCTCTTATTCTGTGTTTCAATTATAATATTCAGTAGAAGGAAGGATTTGGAAAAGCACTGAGATTTTGGTTGCTATAGTGGTATGCACAAATAGATTTTTTAGTAGAATAATATGTAATTAAAAAAAAAAAAGAAAAATATATTTTCAGGGATGAGCAAATGATTTGTCAATAATGATTTCCCAAGGAAAAGAGAGAAATGCGAACCTTTTTCTGCTCCTAATCTTCAGGAAGTATGTCTCCACTCCACACATGCAGTGGATTACAATAATAAAGACTGATATTTAGAACAGAGTAATGAGAATATCAATTTCAGTTTTTATGACTTTTAAAGCCGCATCTTCCTTTTATACCCAATGAAAATAATAAGTTTCCCCTGGACTTAAAATTTACCTTCTTGGCACAGAGTTGAAGAGTCCTTTGTTAGGTTTGTTCTGGAATCATCACCAAGTGACATCCTTTCTCCATTTGAAATAATACTTGTTACTGCCTAGCATCGCAAGAAAAGCAGTAGAGCAAGAGGTCTAAAAAACACTGCTGCTTGGATACGGGGAAGTTAAATATTTGTTGGTAAAGAAAACAAAAGACTAAACGTGAAGACAAACAAAACTTTCTAAAGAACTAAAAATACCCCAAACAGCAGATTGCAGTGAAGATGACAAAAAATTCTGTTCCAGTTCTGTTAGCTGAAGAATAGGAAAACCAAACTTAATTTTGTACCAACACCCCCGTAATTTGCTATAAGTAAAGCCTTTTATTTAGGAGGTAGGAAAATATTGTAATGTGGTAACACTGGATGTGGTAGATATTCCTTAACTTGACACCATTAGGACCATCCTGTATATGTACATGATCCTATTTATACCTGAATTTTGAAACAGTGACTCCTGAGAAAAACAAATCTCTCTGTCCTTGAAACTACTCAGCAGAGCTAAAAATGCCAGACTGAAAGACATTCCTTTTGTGGAATTTGGTGTTGTCTTTGCTTGTTTTAATAACATCAAGCATACAAGTGGAAAAATTTGTGTAAGGCAATCTAATTCATTAACATGCAGCTTCTGAAACATTTCTTATCTCAAGAAGAGCCCTAAGATGATGTTGTTTCAGTTACATGTTCTGTTTCATGCATCCACGTTATTATGATTGTAGTTAAATTTGTCTCCCTTGTATGTTGCTATCTCTAATTTTCACTTAATAGGATAAAGAAGAAAGGGTATTTGTAACTAACTCATACAGATTACTGATGATTCTAGTGTATTATAGTGCTACTGCTCCATTTTCTTTCCAGAAAACAGTATATATAGACTCATCTTCTTTGACGAGTTCAGATTTTGCACAATATGGTAAACACTTAGGCTATATTACTTCTGGAATTCTCAAAGACTTAATAATATCTAATAATATATATTTCAATTAATGCAATTAATGCATATGTTTTATAGGGGATTTTGTTTGTTTATGTTTGTTTTATAGTCTGTACAGAACAAATGATAAAATCCTCCAGAGTGTGCAAAGTAATGGGCCTAATCTTATTCTTGCTACTTCTTAATGTGGCTTAATTTCACATAGATTAGGGTAATAATTTTTGCAGGTTTGGTTAAAAATAATTTTTGCAGGTGTGTTAAAACTCTGCATTATCTCTTTAATTGATTTTGTCTGTGATTTGAGTTTTTGCAATCAGTACCAAGATTTTTTTAAAGTAAGTTTTCCATTCTTCATGTATTTTAAGAATTTCATTTGGAGACACTACAAAAAGGCATACTAAACTCCTAAGGAGTTTGCAATATCAAATAGTAATATTTATTTCTTGAAATCCTATGTCTCCAAGTAAAAACCTATGATAATTCTAGGGAAAGGTAGGAGATTTTTTTAAAAAGAGGAGAAAGGGTCAAAGGTGAACGATGAGATTTCCTGCAGTGAGTAAACAAAACAAGTAGTAGATCTGTTCCCTGTTTAGCCTAGGAGCAAAAGGAGGTAGTGTAGAGGATATTCTAACATGTTGTGTGTTCTACAACCTCATTCCACAGTATCATTGGTAGTTCTCATTTCCTTAGTGGAATTGTGTTAATCACCAATAGACATGAGTAAACCAATACTGAGAAATAAACCTTTTTATGAATTAAAGTCAGTGACTGCTGGTGCTACTCTATTACTACTGAACTTTGGCACATAACACTGGCTGCACAATGCCTATGTCCTGATGGCTGTGAGCATACAAAATGAGGTAGCCAGTCTCTTGCCTTTGCAACCCTGTTCCACCAGTATTTTTAGAACTGAGGAATTGGTTGCTAATCTTTAAGTTTGTTGGAGATCTATGTAGCAGGGACCAGCTTAATATTTCTGTGTATGGTTCGGCATTCTTTGATTGCCCTTAGGGGACTGCTGCCATTGATGTGACTCTGTAAACAAAGACTCTCATGATTATGGAAATATGAAATCATTATTTCACTCACTGTTATCTATCATATTACATAAACCTGAAAGTGCAGTCTCAAAAATTTCAGTCATGCTCAAGGCAGAAGGAGACCCAAGTCTTCTCATTGTAATTTATTTGCTCCTTGAGAAAGAACCTGGAAAAGACAACCCAACTCCCATAAGGAGTCTCTGGGTACAAACTAAAAGTCACTCACACCATTCCCAACAACAAAATAGAGCGTGTGTGAGGATAAATTTCTAGTGGAAAGGACTCTGTCAGACAGCTTTTGCTTTGCAGAGGTGACCTTTGGAAATGCTGGTTAAGGTAAACACTGTGTAAGCAGCAAGCTAGCAAGCCAATATTTCTGTAAACTTCCTCTGGGAATGCTTGTGCTACTGTTTTTCAGATAATATCAAAATTAAATCTGCAATATCAGAAATTAATAAAGAAAAATTAAGGTGCTTTTTTGTTTGTTTGTTTTTTTGAGTCTACTGCAATTCCTCAAAGGGACCAGCAGGTATCACCGAGCATGTCACACAGATGCCGCAGATTTCCCCAGAGGCAACTAAACCTTAGAATTGCTGCCTGATTGGTGTGGCATCTTCTCTTCTTCTGGAAGTATAGTTTTTCCACATGTTATTAGCTAAAGTATGAAGTTATTTGGTGAATAGTTTCACAGACTAGACACTACTTTACTTTCTTGTAGGGAAGAAAAATGATGAATATCTATGTCTCTTATCTAAACACTGGTCAATTAATGATTATGTTTCATCCTTTTACACAGACTTTTTGCCATACAGCTGTTTCCTACGTTGGTCCAAATGCTTCCTAGATAAAGAAAAATTGAAATGCTTACCTTAGACCCTAACCTTATGGAAAAATATGTTCATTTTCTGCAGACATTCAATAGCTTCAGGAATTTTATTCTGATTTGGTAATTGATTTGGTAAAACGATTCTGACATGCTGAATAATTCACTTATGCCAGTAGGTGTGGTAAACTGCACTCTCTACATGAAAAATAAACAAACATTTAGCTTAAACTGTAAGTTTCCTCAACTGTGAGTATTATTTATTTTTAAGAGTTTTCACTATAGAAAATTATGACTAAACCCTTGTATTTTAGGTTAAATATTTTTCTGATTAAAAAGACTAACACACACAATAAAAGCAGAAATTCTTGCCTTCTGGCATTTGCTTTTTATTATAGAGAAGTAGGAAACCCAATTACAAGGTGTTTGATTCACTGGGAAAATCCTACTGGAACATTTTCATCTCTGCAGGATACCACTCAGTACTGAAGAACCACTTGTCAGCATAACGATGTAGAGGACCACACTCTGTGCTTCACACTTGAATCTGTTTGCCAAATGATTTTCAGGATGACACTTCATGAAATGCTCCAAAACTCTTTTCAGGATTTAGGTCCCTTTTATTGCATTCATTCATAATTATTCTTTGCATACATTAAAACTAATAGTACAACAAATTTACCTTTGCCATGGTTTTGGGGAAGATTTAATACCTCCAAACATAAAATTAAAAGAAGCTTCAACATTTCATTTAAGATGATGCTCTTTGCTAGAATTTGACCTATTGTTAAACTGCTGTGTTTGGCTTTAGAATTAGTTTTCCACATAAGATGAGATAAATCAGAACCCCCCCCATATGAAATCAAGCAGTCTATGTCAATGGGAAACCAGAAATAAATCAGGTCTTAATGTTTATCTTATGATGAATCTTGTATTTGTAAAGTAAAAAAATATTCAAGAAAGCAGTACCTTAAAAGCAGTTAAAGATCTTTAACGTATCTTCACATTAAAAAAAAAAATGGAAGAAGAATTTTTTTGGGTTTTTTTTTGTATTTATTTTTCATTGACATCATTTGTTCTCTGTTTATTTATAGAGAAAAACAAGGTAAATAAAGCCGGGAACAATTATTTTTAACAGTATTAAGAGTTTTCATGATAAGTTAGAAAACCTGCTCTGATACACAATCCAGTTACCCAGCTGAAAGGTCTACTTTAAATTAATGGACAGAAAAAGTCCCTTGCATACATACATTCACTACAGGTACCACCATAGTGGAAGTCAGTTGGAAAAGTACAATGGAATAACCTCAGTTTCAGTTCTGCTTAGGTCTCAATGATCAGAGGCTTGTTTCTCCTTTACTCCTGATTTTAATATTTCACTGTTCTTCTATGCTACCAGAACATACCTTTTCTTCACTCATTCTATCAATTATGTTAAAGGTAGATATCCTTTTTCAATCTCCCGTATATAAAAAATTTATCAAGAAAATGCAGTTTTTATTTAATTCCATCAAACTTTCTAAGCACTTCTCAGGCACTGAGTTATTCGGAACAACATAGGAACACAACATTAGGCCATCCAGGCACCATAAAAGGTGTTGTATAATCAATTTCCTGTCAAAGATTTTCAAAAAGGATTTCTTTTCTGTTGAGTTTTGAGATGTGGAATAAAATTTTCCAGGTATAGTCCAAAAGATCCCATCACGTTTGCAAATTCTGCATTTTTTTAATAGAATAATTTTTTTTATGAGAGTCATAAATGAAGCAAAGTCTAAAAAAAGAATGTTTTTTCTAGCTATTGGTATGACTTTCTCCAAAACTTCTTGACTTAAAAGCTATTTTTAAAGGATAGGTGTTACTTTAGACCTCCCTGACATTTCTATATGATCACGTAACCTCAAATAATATTATCAGGTTAAAAAAAGAGAAAAATTAAAACAAAGTTGCATAATATCTGGAACTTAGGTCTTGACACTCTTCATAATCAAGTGGCTTTTTGATGTTTCAGAGCGTAATTTTTGTCCATTACTTGCATACTTATTCATTAAAAAAAATCACTTTCTCTTATCTTGCTACTTGGTACATGCAATGTATTTCATCCTATAAGAGGAGGAAAAATACCGTTTCTACTTTCATTATCATTCAAGCCCTTACCTTGAATCAAATTAAGATATCTTTGGACATTCTTATTAATTATTAATTCCCTTTGACTAAAAATTCATTAATAAGAAAGTCAGGAATAGCACATAGAAACTGTGTTGAAACTTGCCTTTTTAAAAGTCAAGTTCAGGTTGCACTGTGTTGTTGGGTGGTTTTTGTAAAGTATTATAGCATTGTAGGAAATAACCTTTGAAAACTTCCTAGCTGTCATTTGGTACCTTGAATACCCATGCATGCTGCCCTTTCAACACACTTTTATCTTGGGTCCTTACATTCTGGTTATTCTTCAAGTGTATTACATTGTTTTAGAGGGAAAAACTAAAAACAAAAGGGGGAGAGCAGTGGAAAATTGGATTAAAAACTCAACATAGCTAAAAACTTCAGAATAGCCCCAGAATTCGGATGATGGTAATTCAGTTAATTCTTATTGTTGTCAAGTTTACTTATCTCCTGGACTAATGCCCTTGATAGAAGAAAGCCAAACACCTAGATATCTTTGAAACTGTCAAAATAATTTTTTTTATTATTTCTCCATATTTTCTGTTCTGATTTTTTTAAACTTTTCTATTCCAACCTTTTTTTTGTCTTACTACAGTATGATTCTTCCTCTTTCTAGCCTACATTGAAGCCTTCTCTCTCACCGAGAAGCTAAAGCACTGAACGTCCCGCCCCACTTTTTTTCCCTTTCTTCATTTGAGAACTTTTCCTGTTTGCACAGAAGATTAATGAATTACCTATTCACCTCTCAGCTCTGTCTCCGCTGCTATAGGTCACCTGCAATAACAGTTTATTGCATCTTTAGACGAGCTTTTTCCGTCTCTGTAATCTTTGTGTGTCATTCTCCTCTTGTTACCTGTGTAAGCCTCTTTTGCTTCTCTGCTCAATGTTATCTCTCAAACAGACCTCTCTGTGCAGATTTCTTTTGATATTTTACTTCATAGAAACCTATTGTAAAAAATAAATTGTACTGTATTATATTGTTGAGCCAGAACCTCTGTGAGTCATTCAGAGGGTAATTTTGCCTATTTCAAGAGCTCTTATGTACTTTTTAGCTTTAGCTTTTGTATCTCCAACTGAGCAGGTATCCTCGGTACTTCATGTGCTACAAAAATATTAAAATGCACAATCAGACTCAACATTTTTAAACTTCATCACCTAATTTTTCTTTCAATCGAAGAAACTTCTTGAGCCAAGAAGCAAGTGGAGGAGGGAGGCAGAAGCAGGAGGAGTTAACACAAAAATTAATCCTGGCTAGGATGACTTTAATAAGGTAATAATCATGGTAAGTGAGAGGAAGTGAGAGACTAGAAGAGTCTGATGTTTCCAATGCAAGGCTTGATTTTCATGCAATGACTAGGAAAGAAAGGAAGAATCTGTACATGGATTCCGACCTGCATCAGAAAGGGGCACAAACTCTGTTGAGCCAGGAGTCTTTCAGTCCACAGGAGGCATTCAGAGGACAACTTGCCTTCTGGTTAGTGCACACTGCCATTGAGCAGGGCTTTGGAAACCAACAGATAGGTCCTTTGCATGTTTCAGTTTTCTCCCCACCTTTAATATCTTACTTAGCTAAAATCTATAGATATATCCAGTATAGCTCAATTGAAGTTATTCAGAAATATTATTTCTGCTTGGTTTTGTGTCCTTTCATCTGAAACATGTAGGAATTGCCAAAATTCAATGCAAGAGCCCCATGTTTGGTAGAAAGCAGCTGAGCACTCTGTTAAGTATACAGTACTTTCCCAGCTATTTCAAAATAATATTAAAAACACCAAAGGTTGGTGTTGATGCTGTGACATTAGTTTGGTGTGCTGCATGTTCCTCCAGAACAAAGGAGGTAAGAGAAAGGATTAAGGAAACCATAGAGTTATTGTCATCAGACCTTCATGATGATGTGGCCCAACATGTACTACCAAAGGAAGTTTTGCAGTCAAGAAAGGAGCAAAGTTCATGGAAGGCAGAAGCAATCTGAGAAGATTGGAAAGATCCATGAAGAACTCTGCTGAAAAGCAGAAGGCTTGGATATTGATCTATAAAAAAGAGGTCTTTGCAAATAAGCAATTTGCAGATGATACATGTTTAAAGAGCTGACATTTTCAGGATTTGTGTGTTTGTTTTAAGTAAGAATATGTAAAGGTAAAATATTAATTTTCTGGAAAAAAATTCTGAATGAAGAAACAAAGGAACAAGGCAAACTTTAAAAAACCCACAAAACAAAAACACAATCCAACAACTAAACAACACCAAACAAAATGAAATTTGAAAATATGAAAATAATTGAAATATATTATGGGTAAAATTGAATATATACAACCAGTGTCATATCGTTATCTATATTAAATAGAAGCCACTATATAATAACCAAGGTTTGATCTTGGAAACTTGCCTATACAAATTAGAGATTTATGGTGTTTAGTTGACAAAATATGACGACTATTTCTGCTATGACCATTACCAATTTATATTAGTAACTTCTATATATCTCTGTAAATTCAGCCAGCAACTCATGAAGAAGTAAAAAAAATCACAGGTTGTAATTCCCATCCCTTACTACATTAATTACTATGTTTGTGAGATACAAGGGGGAATTTCCTCCAGAAAGCAATGTTTTAATAAAACCTCAGCATAGGACAGGGGAGACCTCTTCATATTTTCTAAAAGTTATGTGCATGACTTTGAGTACTTTCAAAATTAGTCCCTTCACAGTGGTACATGAAAATTTGCAGTGAAGAAATTGTGCTTCAGAGTTCATTGAAATGAGTGGATATTTTTAAACCACGTCTTGGCCTTGGACCTGGCCATTGGCAGGACTGCTTCACAGGCATTTCCTTTCCTTCATCAGGTTCTAGAGCATTCTTTCGATCCTGTGCAGCTGAGTGGATAACTTCAATGCACATAAACATACGAATATGCATGAACTTTCAGAGATACCATGATTCACTAAATCAGAATGTTTAAATTTCCCCCTCAAATAAGTTTTAACAAAAGAAATTACTGTAATAGGTTTCTATGGATATCTCACTTATTTAAAGCCAGTTTTGTCCACATAATTCCCCTTCTTTCAGGAGTCTGTCTGAGTTTCTGACTTTAATTCATTGCAAGCCAACTGCAACTGGAAAGTCCATGAAGTTGCCATAGCAACTCAATGGACAAAGACTTAATTCACTAGTTTATATAAGCCAGAACTCATATTCTGCAGACAGAAATGATCTTAAATTATTTAGGTCTATAAAGTCAATGGATTATATATATTTAATAAATAAGTGTCAGTTCCTTAGTTAGTGAAAAAAGGGCTTTGATTGCCCCAAGCTGTCTCAAAAGTATTTGTATGTTAGGTAATAAGTCCACCAAAAAGTCAAGGAGAATGAAAAGGAACAGAAAACCAGGGTGTGGTAACAGTAGTGTTAATAAAGGTTATGAGTTATGTTATTAATTCATTAAGAATTTTCTGGAAAAAAAAAATCCCAAATTTAGCTGTTAAGCTCCATAAAAGCCATGTGGAATTAACAGAAAAAGAGGATGGCATACTTTTTTTACAATCTAGTGGAAACAATGGGACTGGAGTCAGTTGTTATTGTTCCCATTCCACAGATATAATTTGCAGTAGCAGTGCTGAGGGAACCAAATGAGGAACAGGAAGACTGAAGGAGAAGTCTTTGGAACAATTGATTTTTAGAACAATTGTGTTATGAACCACATCATTTTGTCATGGGCATCATGATTTACTTAGGATCACTGTATACTTTTAGATTAAGAGTATGACCTAGTCAAAAGTTATTCTGCATGGAGTCAAGATGGATGTGACAAAATTAAGTAATAACAAATAACTATATATTTGTTTAGTTCAGACAATTCCCTGCTTCTCAGCTTCTTGATCACAAATGGAAAATATTAAAATTGTTTTAAGATCACCCACTAACTCTGAGAACAGTAACAGGTTTTTTTTCTGTCTCTTTGATTTTTCCCTCCTTCCCCACATCTTCTGCTTTATTTTCTTATATTCTGCCACATTTAGGCACTGGGCAGATTGAAATTGTAAACCAGTCCTACTGCACTGAAACTTTCTAAATAGCATTGGTAAATATTACAGATATAATAAACATTCTTTAGGAACATTACACTAGTAAATAGGGAAATTTTAATCATCAAATCTACCTCAACTTCAAATGTCTTAGAGAACAAATTCTATTTCATTTAATTCCCTCAATTATATAATTCTGTATTACATTTTCATGAGATTCCTGAGTACAACAGTTATTTCTTTTAACCCTGCACGTGTGAAAAGACCAGCTCAAATGTGAATTGCCACTACAGCTTTATTCTATATTGTTTTATTTCATTCTTTTCCTGTATTTTAATTCTAGTTCCAGCTTTCAATAATATATTGAAAGTGTAAGTTTTCCCTGCATATTTAATTCAAGGAGTAGATTGACATCTATACTTCTCCCTGGATGGGAGCTCATCGTGCCATTAGATTTTATCCCTGGATTTATATTTTGACTCATCCAGTTATCTCCGATCATTCCAGGTAGTTCAGGTCCTTTTATAGTTTTCTGTCTGGTTCTTGTCAAGACTAGATAAATGGCATGAGAGGCAACAGGATATGGAAAATTATTCAGGCAAATAAAAAGAAGATTGTTAACAAAAGTGAAAGAAAAGTAGAAACTGATATGCCACAGTCAGAAATTTCTATGTTGTCTCATACAATTATAGAAGGGTTGGTTGCTTGGTTGGTTGGTTGGTTGGTTGGTGGTTTTTTTGTGATTTTAGGTAAGTTTTACTTTGTCCAGGAAGTCCTCATCAGTTTTGAGATAACATAGGCAGTTGCCTTGATGACAGGTTTCCTCTCATCTTCCTTCTCCAACCTCCACTGCTATTCAGCACATCATGAGTTTTTAGAGATTTCTTATGGAAAATAGTTTTTATTAGAAGACGTTCTGTAATTCTGAATTCTGACATATATATAGGTTTGGGTTTTCTTTTGGTTATGTGTCTTATTTGTTTTTTTTTTTCTCAAAGGCTACTACAGAGTATATGAACTTTGTATGGTGTGTGCTACAGCCTATTTAGTCTCCAACTGTAAGCATTAATTTTAATGAAAATATCTATACTCTGGACACTCAGAATTAAAAGGTCACTCTTAAAGCTAGTGTCTAAATCACAGAAATATACTTGACTGCTTTGACAAAGTACATCGTTTGCCTTTCCTATGCAATGTATTGGCAAAATACAGACTTGTTCTTACTTAACTTGTATTGAAACTTCATTCAGTAATGCATCATAATTTCATTAGTGCCTTGTTTTAAAAAAAAAAATCAAAGTACTTAGACAACTGGCTGAAAATTCAAGGAGAGAAACTGGGATTACTCCCTGGTTTCATGGTTTTGCTACAGAGGAGCATGTACAAAAGAGCAATAAAAATATTTTAGTCCTGAGTTCTTGCTATTATTGCCAGTGCCTGTCAGCCAGGAAAGTAAATTCTGTACATTTTCACTCTCATTTTCCTTCAAATTACTTTTGTGACCTTCTTGCCTGTAACTGAAATATGACTCAAAATAGAAGTTGCTAATGCTGATTATGTTATTGTACTATTTCACCCTCACTGTGTAGCATCAAAGGAGTAGAAACAAGGACAGGGTATTGGCATGGTACTATGGAACCTTAAACATGGCACAGAAATCCCCCTCTCTGGGAAGGGGCCAGGGCCATTATCCATTCTAAAAGCACTAGCACAGCAATGTGAAAACAAACAAAAAAAATCCCTACTGGATATACAAAGTATCATTTTCCAAATAAAGAAATACAAGGGTTTCAAGTTTAATTCTTAGTAGAACATAAAAATAAGCTCTACTCTGTAGAGTAATAAATAAATCTAATGTGTTGATTCTACTCATTGCTGAAATAATGTCAAGGAGGATTAGGTAAAACTAAAAGAAATAATTGCATGAAATATTCACACACAATCTCCAAGAGAAAAGGAATATATTTTTCTGTGAAAGAGAATGAGAACGGAAAGAAATTATCTCATAAAAATTCAGTTGGTTCATATCAAACAGGAAAAAATGTCAGGCATTTTATCTGTGGATCACACCACTTGATTTCTTTCCAAATATTGATAACAAACTGGATGTTGAACTACTTGCAACTAGGATCCAATAGAGACCAAGCAAGGTTTATGGAAAGGCAACCTTAAATCAAAATATGATCTGTTATCAGGATTCTTGCAATTCAGTCTTACAATGCCATCTTTGTGGAAACAGCAACTGATTTAATATACAGGGCACATAATTCCTCTGTAATGAAAGCACTTCACCTTGAAGAGCACTTCCACAGGCTTTCAGTAGAACATTGTTCAGTATTGAGAATTCAGGAAAGTTTTTTGATTAATGGCAAATGAATTGTAAGGGTCCCCTTTATACCCCCTTAGAGGACTACCTTGCTCTTTTGCAATCCTCCTAAAGGATAGTTTACAGTTTATTGCTTAGAGTTTAACAACTTTTTGTCAATAGCACCATGACTTTAGCCTGCCTTTTCCCTCTCTTTTATCTAACACCAGACACTTTTTGCTGCCCTGTCAGTCCCTCTTGTTCTTTGAATGGAGACATTGTGTACTATGAGTTGAACAAACTAACATAAACAAACAAAAAAACCTCAGAAATAAACTCCAAAACTAAAAAGGTGTTTGATATTTTTCCTTTTTTTTTTTTTTTTCCCCCAGGTTATTTACTACTTGTTCAATAGAGGAGAAGGTTTGATAAGGTAGGATGGTGACTGGGATGCTTGCAGCATGTTTATGGTTTCAACTCCTTAGTAAAGATAGTTTCTTTTGAAGCCTACGGTTAATCTCTTCATGTCACAGGGCTTTTTCTTGTATAGTGTTGAGTATGTTGAGCAACTTAATACAATATCTAAGAGCTACTTCCAACACCATTACCTCTAAATCCAAATGCTCATTTCTTTTTAGAATGCTTCTACAGTGTCCGCAAAACTACGGGGTTTATTTCTGTGTAAACAGCAGAGGGATGAAAATAACTGAAAGAAAAATGTAATTTTAAGATAATATAATTTTATATTATTTTAGCACAGTACGCTAACTGATATATAAATGTCACAATGAAAAATAGAAAATACTCAGAGCTTCATTCCTTTATCCATCTGATAACCAAGATCCTTCTTGATTTTCTTTAAAGAGGTCTTTGACTGGGTTGAGCTCAATGGAGTAAATTAAACTCTATAAGTTTTACTTAATGCTATCAGCAAATGGCAAATTAATTGCAAAACATGTTAAAAAAAATCCCCTGCTATAATTGTAACCTGCAAGAAAATTACATGTGAAAGCAACTACAATTATTTTTGTTTTCTTTATCACGGATGCAGAAATGGACAAGTTAGAGTGCATTATGACTACTGAAAAACAAAACAGGAACTAAATATATGCATACTTTTAGAACTAGTTCAGAAGTTCATAGTATAAAATAGCTTCCAAAACTAAAAGGGATGTTTTTTAACACATTATTAGCATCACTGGTGGACTATTCCTGTACAGCCAGGTTATGCCCCTGTAAATGACGAAAAAAAGAACACCCACTTATGTTTGTAAACTGAAGAGCTTATGGGTGATTTAATGAGCATGCTATCAAACTGTTTATCTTTTATATATGTGTATATGTAATTTATTTTTTTAAATTACAAATAGTTTTAAACAGACAGAGCTGTATGCAAACTTGCCATTACATTTCTATAGCTAGCTAACTAATGTCCTGAAGATATAAAGCCATTACTGTTGAATTATGCCCTCTAAAAATCTTTAAGTCATTGTGTCGTCAGCGCCAGGTACTTGAATGAAAATTGTTTTAGAAAAACAGAAAAGTGTTGTGATATTTCATGACCACTGTTTATAAATATGTTGATGTTTAAAAAATAAAGCAGTGGGTTTTGTATGTGAAAATGACGTAGTTTAAGGTTTTATTTTTTCAAAACTTCTTTTCTTTAAATTCATTTCCTCTCTTGAGAGGGGGATGTGGTATTATATATCTTTACATTTGATTTTTTCTTAAACTGAGATATAACTAATTGAGAAGGAATTTCAAAACAAACTTTAACTAACTTTTAACTTCATGAAGCAATACCAGACAAGACAGACCAGGTTGTGACTAATAAATCCCCCGTGATTTGTCAACAGCACAGCTGTATCCTGGATGCCTGAGCTCAGTGGTGTGACTGGCAGCAGGGCTGGGCTGGCTCAGAATCCCAGTTATCTCCTTCCCCCAGCTGTGGGAGGCAGCAAGCCGTCAGCAGCTGCTGAGGCTGTCACCCATGGTGCTGCCTTGCATCAGGCAAACCATGTGTCTCATGGGCAAATACCTTACAGTGTCTTTTACACAGATGAACTTGCTGCCACTTGACAGAGTTCCAACCTTTCACATCTTTTAAGGAAGGAAGCAATAAAGCTGCCCTCTTCTCTCCAGGGTTTTCTATATGCTACCTCTGACTGTGCCCTAAATGAATCAAGAAATCAATTTGCAGCCTCTCACCTCAGTTAAATCAAACTTATTCACCGTTTCTACTGAGTAAAAACCATCCAGTGCTTTTCCTCAGTACCCACTGTCACTTTAACAAGATATCAGTGTCCAAAATGTTTATTTTGCTTTTTTGGGGTTTTTTCCTCTCTTTTTAGCTTTTTACTTGTTATCTTTTTACTATTTTATTACATTACCCTTATTAGTACTATATGTGTCAATTAATTCTACTCCTAGAATCATTGTTAGCTAAATATAACTGCAAAATGAGGTATAAAATTAATTTTATCACCAGAAGAATAAACCGTAGTATTGGAATAAAGTTCTTTTACTGAAAAATAGTGACTACAAAGTGAAATATTACAGTATTTATTGTGAACTCATAGATATCGTAGGTCTGGTAATAACCTAAGAATTTATCTGATTGTTTTTGTGCCTGTGAATGTTTATTTTATGGCACTGATAACATTTTTCCTCTTAATAACATAAAGCCTGAGGCTCCCATTTTTTCTTAAGACAGCATTTATTAATTTAAGCACCTGAAAATTAAACACCTAGTGTAATGTGCCTACACAGGTTCCCTGAATAGTCAGAGGAAAGAGAAAAACATCTATTTTTAGAACAGCGTAAGAAAGGTAACAAGCATGCGGAGTCTAAATAACTCACTTTCTGTCCAGAGCTAATAAATTACTTAAAGACATCTACAAACAGGTCACAATTCCTCTGTTTAGAATGTCTTGCATTATAGGTAGAGAAATATGATTCCAGTAAATGAAATTAGACCAGACCGAATTTGTTCCATAGATTAACTAATTTAAAATAGTGTTTGAAATTCTTAAAAAAAATGTGCTATTTATCTTCCTGGTACTGATTACTTGAATTATAATATAAGAACTTTTTTTTAATCATTTGTCTCTACACTGGACTAGAGGAATAACATTGTCCAAATGAATTGACTTTTCTTCCTATTTTTCAGTAGATTTAAAAAAAAAAACCCAAACAACAAAACTTCAGATAACTTTTTGCCTACACATTTTGAATCCCTGCTTAACACAGCTGATTGCCAGAATACTTTTCCTCCATGTGATTTCTAAGATTTATGGTCAATATGATTGTAATATCATAATATTATGGTGTCATACCATCATGTGTAAATTCTAAATGTTTTGTCATGTCGAAAGAAAAGAAGCATCCAACTTTTGGATATGAGAAAACATTGAAGCAGAATTAAGTTTTCTTTATTACCTCACTTCAGAGTTTCCTTTGATTTTGTCACATATACATTAAAACCCTCACGTTTTTCATTCATTACAGGTAAATATGATTTCAGTCTTTTACTGATATCAATTAATTCTCCAAAGATTCTGCCACATC
The DNA here is from genome assembly GCA_035583135.1 of Lophotriccus pileatus. NCBI lineage: Eukaryota > Metazoa > Chordata > Aves > Passeriformes > Tyrannidae > Lophotriccus > Lophotriccus pileatus. The sequence goes on along the minus strand of JAWWES010000081.1, from coordinate 96,418,903 downwards.
AGCTTGTAGGTTCATTTCATTACCCTGGTTTAGGTACAGTGAGCATTGGTCCAACATATCCAGACGTAAAAAATAGAAAACCTACATGCAACAATTATGAATGCCTAGAAAAATAAAAAGTTGTTGCCTGTGAAAGGCTACTGAAATTGTTCCAAAAGAGTGTATCTTGCGATGTTCTACTGAAATAGTATACTTTTTACTCTCTCTGACATTTATGATTACTAATGCTCAGGAATGCAGTCTATCATTTTTATGATGCAACAGTTTTTGCTGTGCTGTCTTGTTTCCATTTGAATCAAAATGGACTGAATCAGATCGTACTAGCTCAGACTTAAGCAGTATTTCTCCACTTAGAAATCAGCTATTATTCTGGAGAGGCTATCTATCAGAAAAAAAAGGAATAAGCAAGCAAAAACCCAATGGAGAGAAAAGAAAAAATCCATGATTTATTACAACTTACCAGTTATTCACATCTTTAAATTATTTCCTTTTGCAGTTTGTATAATATATCTGGCAAATGTGAATATAAATTTATATTTCAGAGTGTCTTTGCTTCATATATGCAACAAACCCCTGCTTGTAGACACTACATCTTGTTCTTTATTTTCTTCTCTTCTAAGAAAAGAAAATTTGGAGAAATAAACAATATTATCCACTGAGAAAACTTTTTTTTTAAAGTTCAATTATTAGGGGTTTTTTTAGGTTAATTCTTAGGTTTGGTCTTTAAAGACTCAGTATAATAAAACCTTTTTTTTTTTTTCTTTTTCATTAGTATTGGGTTGCTAAGAGCAAGCAGTTGCATGCCTGGGCTGTTTAGAAGGTGATGGTGGAACTAACTAGGTCTGCCCATCAAATGAGGATACTTCAGGATCCAGTCTAGTTGACACCTACGTGGGGCTTGGGCTCTCACTGCATGCAGCCTGCAGTGCTGCTCTGCCTTAGCTGCTCCCAGCTGCAGAAGCCACCAGCAGAGGAAAAAAAGGCTCAGAAGGGCCCAATAACAGCCAGAAGCATGGGCTGTGGGTATTTGAATGAGGAATCCCAGTCAGATATTGCCTGTGGAATCAGTAGTTGACGGGACTGAGGTCGCTCAAAGAGGTACATAGAGGAGGGACCCCAAAAGCATGTGAGGAGAGAAACTATTTGTGTACATGTGGGAGGACTCTAAGAGGGAACCAAAGAGGCCCACACAAGACTGAACAACACAGGGTGGGGACTGCTCTGCTGATCTGCAACATCCCTCCTCCTGCTGCAGGCTGCAGGCCAGAGGAGTAGTATCTCTTGTAAAGTGGCTCTGATTAACATGTTCAGGTAACTGAGCCCATTTAATCTCCACACTGTTCAGTCAGTCTTAAACTGTAGCAGTCTTTGAGTCTAGGTTCTGCTTTCCTGTAATCTTTAAGTGGGAAAAAAAATCTTTTTATAGTATGATCACTTAACAAAATAGCTGAGATAAAGAAATGAGTAGAAGAAAATTGCATGCAAGGCACCAGAAAATGGGTCTAATTTTGTAACATTTGCACACTCCTGAAAGCATGTATATGAAAAGCTGAGCAATCATCACAGTTTGTCTTCATGCGTCATTTCCAAATGCTATTTATATGTTTTCTGGGTCAGTCTTTTATGAAAATAGCCATGTATGCCATCTATCTAACGACCTGGCATTTGAAACCAATTCAATTTATATGTTAAATTTGATGTTAGAGGAAAACCAATATACATTATCACATTTTTGTGCTGTAAGTGTAATTGTCATCCTCATTTGCCTAGAGCCATCTTTTTTATTTTCCAAGGGATATAAAGTAGCATAAATCATTCTATCTCATCTATCACTGGGAGTTAGTGTTGAGGGTAAATTTTGGCCTAGTCAATATATATCACAGTGATACACAAAACCAGTACCAGTGCCAGCAATGACCTTAATCTTCTCCAACAACTATCTGCATCACATGGAGAAAGACAGAGTGAGAAGTCAGCTGTTTGTGGTTGAAAAAGGCAGTGATCAAAACTAGTACTGGTCTCTAATTTCTTAGCAAAGATGGGGGTTTTATAGTTTGAACTATATTGGCACATGCCCTCCTTTCTCTTCTCTCCCTGAAGTTTTCTGCAGGCTTCATGGGAAGCTGAAGTGCCTGGGAAGGGTGTCACGAGTGTGACAAATTTTCCTGGCTCGTAGGCCCGTGGACAGTGATCTCTTTTTGTTTTCTTCATCTGAAGTATGAGAGAAGAAATTCTCTCCATTTAGAGAAAAAAAAATATCCCATTTCATATTGCTTCAAATTTCATGGATAAGTCAAAAAGTAAGCAAATTAGGACTGATCCTAATTTGTTTCCATCTCTTCAAAAATACAGGACAATGCATCAGGGCTCTAGGAATCTTCTGTAACAGGTTGTATGAATGTGCTTATACCAACAAGTAACACAGAGCATGTTTTTGTGTTATCAGCAGGTGTGCTTGTATTACAATTTCCAGTAAATTTCTAAAAAAATTGCAGAAAATACGTAGAGTATTTTGGATTGTATAAATTCTTATGTGTTGCTGTGTTATGATTTTTTTTATGAAGTTTCTTGCTTTATTTATGAAATTTGTTGGCAGATTTCTTGAATTTTTCAGAATGTTTCCAATAATCCAGAAATCAGAGATTAATGATTTAACAAAGATTTACACCTTTTCAGTTTTTGGATCCCATGTTTACTCACTGTGGGTAAAACTTCTAGGGAGTGAACTCTGTTCACTTGTGACTATATCCAGTGAACCACAATTTATTTGCAAAGGAAGATAAGACAAAAATCCTTGTTCCATCTCCCAGTAAATTATGTTTGGGATGTCTAGATCTCATTTAACAATTTAAAACTGATAAAGAGATATTAAACAAACAACAATTTTCTTTGCAAATTTTTTGTTCCTCTTCTTTTTTTTTTTTTTTTTTCTGTCCAGTTTTGACAGATTGCATTATCCCACTTCTGTTTATGAACTGCAGGAAGTTGATATTCCTTACATACTCTAGATGTCTTATTCACCATTCTTAGCTGTTGCTGCACAGGGAAAAGAGTGGGTAACTACAGTGACTTCACGATTTGACGAGACTCGTCTCTTTAAATCCCTTTTAATTTTTGTAACCTTTGTATTTAAAAAGAACTTGTCGGTTTGACTACACCATCAGAATGCTAACAATGAAAAGCCACAAACCTTCTTTATGCTGCATGACAATGAGGGCAAAGCATCTGAAATATTTTTTAATATAACAGTAATATCTAATATTGCTTAATATACTTGTAAAACCAATCTTAAACGGAATATTGTCAAGCAAAATAAAACTCCAAGAACTTTAATTTTCTATTTTATTTACCGCTTTCTAAAACATCTGTAAAACACTGGAAAGAGTTTATTTTGCAGATATATTGTATCCTGGCTAGGTTTTAGTCACAACCAATATTTAAAGACAGTGCTGAGTCACTTAGTTCAATTATTCTTTATTATTTACATTCTATAATTTACTCTACTAGGTTGTATTTTGGCTTCTAGTATGTCGAAATTCCATGTAAAAAGTAAAAGAAAAGAGGAAAATATTAAATGACATCTTACACTTCCCCTACTGTTAAGGTAACAATTTTAAGGTTGCAACAATGGTCTCTAATAAATTATAAAAATATATATAGGGCCAAAAAAAACCAGAGTTTGCACCCCACAGATTAATTATTGCATCAGAATATATCAGATAGTCTTGGTAATCTTATTTCAGATATTATCATATTTTTCATTCCAGTATTATATTTTCAGATAGAAGTCTGAGGTTTTACTTTCTTTTTTCCTACATTTTTCCTAATCGAATATTCTTTTTCCTTAATTTTGTGGTCTCAAAAGTAGTTTGCTATAACAGTTAGGTCAGGTGACCCGGAAATGAGGGATTCTAATTTAATACCACCTTGCACTGATAAGGTCTTCACTATGTTTGTGCCCCTGATAGAAAGCCTGGGAGTAATGTTGTTTTGCAAACATTGTTAACAGTTACATCTTGTCAGCAGGAGAAACTGCAATTGCTTTTATGCTACAGGCAATGAACATGTGGAGGAGACCTTGATATGTGTATCCAAAACACAATTACGTTGCCAGGTCTGTCTGGTATGGTCTAGTTGAGATTGTCCCATCCACATCAACTTCCTCTGTAATGGATGTGTACTTTGTCTACTTAGCAGAGTCTGGCATGATTCCAGGATAACCAGGATAGCAAAGGCTACCATGCACATTCTCTGGCCCTTTGAGTAATTAATTTTCAGAATTAAATATTTTGTTAGGTAAAGAAGATTGGAAGGACAGATAAGAATGAAGTTGTGTTACATCTCTCTCCCTTCAGCATCAAAGGAGCTGGAACAAAATTGAAATAGAAAAAAACGTAAGGTACTATGGTGGAACCTATCTCTACTGCCTGCAGTTGAAAGCAAAACTCTTTGTGACTCACAAAGTAAAAGGAAAATAATGTTTTTCACCTACAAAGGAACTAACATTAATTCTGTATTGTCTACTCTATCATTAGATCTGTTGGCAAAATTATTTCTTTTAAATTAAAGTGATATAAGAAATAGCCAAATCTTTCTGATTAAGCTAAACAAGAAGTTTTCAAATATAGTGAATGTGTTGCAAAGACTACCCAATGGAAATTTCACCCAAAGGACCAATAAACCAAAGGCTAATGATGAGAAACAACAGGCAGCTTAAACCCCATGACATAATTAAAATCTGCCTATATAACATATCAAGTATTGCTTTCTTATTTTAATATCAAATTGTGCTGCTATTGTCTGAAATTTACTTCATGTTGCTAATTGTAAAACATTATGATGCAGAAAAGTATATTGAGTTCATTTTTGAGATATTATACATTTTTGCACTTTTGCATGCAAAGTGCACATTATCATTTCGTAAATTACCTTAGACCATGTAAAAATAGTTACATTTTGGTTTTAAAAATGCATGGCTTTCTATAATATATTTGTGATTTTGTTCTTTAATTTTAAGCTACTTTTCTTGGAGTATTTTGTGAGCAAGTCTTTCTTTCATCCTCTCTCCATTACCTAAAAAATAATTCCAAGAATGGATTTTCATTTTCTGCTAGCTTTTACGCCAATTCATTTTTTTATTCTGTAAAAATACAGAAAGTCTGAGCTCCAGACACAGCCCTATATTCATTTTATGTAAGTGCTTGCTTCAATACTTCTAACAGAAAAAATGCTGAACATTGAAATTTATCATTATAACTTCTAAAATTGAGTCCACAGATCAATTTTTGCACCTTAGTACAAATTTTTCCAGGTATAAAATAAAGGTAGTTTATCTGGAGTGCTTTTGCAGCCACAACTAAACAATAAAAATCTATTAAGAAATAATGATATAATCCAAAAGCTGTGTAATTCCCAACAGTTTCATACCAAAATAATTTGTAGAAATGAACAAGCTGATAGATATTCTGCATTTTAATAATAAATCAACAGCTAATAAATATCTCTGGGCTATAATTCTACTGGCTGTTTCTTGGCTGCAGTCTATTTGAAGAGTTTGAACATGAAAAATAAATTCTAGCTATACTTCCTAATAGAAGGGTTACAAAAGAAACATACAATGCAAACAGTTTGCTAGTATATATATTGCACTGCTGATTGAAAATCTTATTTATTAACAAACTACCATTTCACACTCCAGATCTGACAAAAGTAGAGGTATACATATTTTGTGGTCTGAAAGACTGCAGTTGTTATGTGTAGGATTATAAAGAGAAAAGGGAACAGAAATGTCAGTGGAAACAAGACAAAAGATATTATTACTGTTACATTAAGAAGAGTATCAAGGTAGGGAGTATTTCCTTTAAAGCACGAGAGTTTTCCCTCTTCTTGATGTCATCCTTAGAAACTGTAAACACATTTTAGTGACAACCACTTGCATGAGTGTAGCTGAAGCAATGACAAGCACTTTTGCCAGAGGTGGTGAACTTGGAAAAACAGACTGATAATCGTGAAAATTTTAATGTGCAAGTTGAACACAAAACAGACTTAGTAACTATTTCCTCTGGTAAATCCAACTTAGTAAGTTGGAATTCTACATATATAAAAGTTAGATGGTGGATTCTGAGGAAACAACAAAAGTAGATTTCTCTTTCTAGAGGTTTTGAGTGTTTCTGGGTTTGTCTTTTGCCTTTTGTGGTTTTTACACTGGAGACACACAGATAAATGTTTTAAACATGATTTTAGAAGATAATAAAGAAAAAATATAGATATCTTACCTGTGTAACTTCAGGGCCTTCTAGGTAGAAAGAAGTGGGTGTTGCAAAAGTTGAATGAAAAGTGATGCAGGGAAGTAAGAAGTTCTGTTTTACTTCACAGATCCTCAGAAAGCTTTAAGAGTTACAGCTTCCTGCCAGTATAAGTCACTTCTGCTTTTACTTTTGAAAACTCACAGTATGACACTGCTTACTGCATGCTATTTTGGGTGCCCTGAGTAAAACTATGAACACAGGCACTTTTGTGCAAAACATCATAAGGCCTCTCTGATGTTCATTCAGAGTTCAGAATTAAAATGCAGAAGGCTCTAGCAAGAAAAATACAAGCTGATTTTCTTTTTCCTAGTGGAAAAATAAAGTACTCCTTGGCAAGTAACCATGGTGGTGGGAAGGTAATTCATTTTGTGTGAGAGCTTTTTGCAAGTGAAAGGGATATGCCCTCTGTTTAGAGATTAGTCAGGGAAACAAGTGGTCAATTTAGAGTAGTCACAAAAGTTAGTCAAAGAAGAGAGTTTCTACAGTCTAGTTTTTGCCCTCCAGCCATTTTTCCCCCCAAAATAATTTCGTTTCAAGAATCATAAAATCTTCACACTGAGAAAAAAAACACACGACTTAACGTATTTTAAGGGACATTAAATAAATACTTTTCTTTTCTTACAACTGTCTACAAAAGTTATCTTTTGTCTACTAGATAGTTTGTGGGTTTTATAGTCAGATGAAAAATATAATAAAAGCAATATAATACCCCCCAAAAAAGGAAAAAAGACCCTCAGAATATGTGGATTAATTATGCAACAGGTTATAATTTTTCATAGAAATTAAGTTTTATCTTAAGTCAATTTAGGAAATTTTGAGCAATAATTCAAACATTCATTGTGCTTTTATAAAGAAATGAGGATATTTGGGGAAAAACAAGAACTGTTTATTACAGTAACACTTCAGTAATTAATATGGAAAACATATTTGTGTTGAGATAATTTAGAGCTTAGTGCTACATCAGCTATAGCTTCAGGCCAAGAAGATTTCTGAGAAGTCCTAAACGGAAAAAAATCGAACATGACGTTTTATCAGACATAATGCATCTTGTTAATGATAAAACTAAAACAAGCTCCAAGCAACTCCTCTCAAGAAAAGTTATTTCTCCCTCATCCAGTCTTGGAAAATTAAGCAACTGCTTCTATGTGGAAATCAAAAAATCTTGTCTGTACTTTTGACATATATTTTTAACTTTTTTTTTTTTAATTTAGTTTTTCTGGAAAGGAAGGAAAATAAATTCTGACCAGACCTGCAAATCTTACTCAGATGTTCAAGAATGTCATGATCAGAACACAAGAGCTGGCAAATGAGGAAATTTGATTCTTTAGCATATGTAATACTATGATACAGCACAACTAGACCACGTTGCCAAGTCAGAGAACAAGAGCAGAGCAGAACATGTTCTGCTAAGGGAATAGTTCTGATTGATGTGGATCTAAGCTCTGGTACGTGGGTTAACCCTGAATCACTGTTTACTGTATTTATGTCCAGATGTCAAATCAGCTGGTTCTAAACAAATACAACCCCCCCTAATATACAGACTTTAAAACTTGAATTTAGTGGGCTTGAAGTAACACAGGAAAACTGTCCACATATCACATCCATCCTGACAGAGTCAGAAAGATTTATACTCTATAGAAAATACTGTATATACTTTGTGAGCAGCCCGATTTTTGTAAGATTATTCAGAATCACTTGTCAGTCTTTTGAGGATGATCTCCTGATAACTTCTTGAGGAAGTTACTCATCCTAACCACTTAAGTATAAGTAATATAATATCTGTATCAGGCTGGAAGTGAATACACAATTTGTCACATTATACACAGTTAATAATTTTTTCTCAAATCAAAGCAATCATGATAATATTATACAGCTTCAGGTTCTTTGATAAGCCTCTGTTCTTACTAAACATTATTTAATTATTTATGAAATTAGTTATAAAAAACAAACTGCCAAAGATTTATTTCTGCTGCTATTACCCGAAGCATTTTTTGTCTGTGTTAGGATAATGTATTTTCTTTGTCTAAAACTTGATGTTAGATTTGAGTAAGAAATTAATATGAGCTAAGATCACATTTTCATATCTTCTTTTTATATCTAAATTTTTATCATGTTTGGTGGTTTTTTGTTTGCTTGTTTTTAGAAATAGGAATGTTTGGTGAGAGCTGTTATTTAGTACTTTTGGTTTGGGGTCTGACATGAGCTCTGCACCGGGTGAGGTGTAGCGGATGCAAAACAGAAAAACGTGGAGAGGAAAAGGGGCCTAAGATCGTGGAAATGGAAGAAGTGTAATTGGAATTCCGTTATATGTTACTGTTTATCACCTGGAAAAGCTTTTTTACCAACTCTGCTTGTCACTGACTTTCTACCAATATAGAAGAGGTGATGTTTCATTCACCAAGGCAGAATTAAATAGACATAGGTGTAAGAAAAGGGAAAAAGCCATTACTGACAGTTGGAAAAAAGGATGTGCTCTTTTACTGGGAATGCTGAGCATTGTCACAGGATGTAATCTAAGATGTGCCATGTGAAGTAAACATTAATGAACAGTAGGAAGCAAAGAAAAATGGAAGCTTCTTAGAATTCTTGTTAAAGAACAGATGAGGGGAACGGGCCAGAATAATGGCCAGACTTTTTAACAAGGTGAAGATAGTATGCAGCTGTAAGGAATAAAAAACGAAAACAAAACAAAACAAAACAAAATAAAACAACAAAAAAGCCTAGTTGTATAACCTGCGCCTTAAAAAAAGAAATAATTTAAGAAGGGTAATTAAAAAAATTATGAGAAAACATTTCTCAACTCAGAAGAAAACACGTACTTCTTCCCAGCACAGTGTTCTAATGCGATGAACAGTCTCTGCTTCTCTTTGTCTAGGCTTCTTCTAATGACAAGGAGTCTTTTGATATTAACATTGTAAGGAAAATAGTTTGGACTGTCACATATTAAGGAAAACCTTTACCCTGCCAGCTCTTTCCTGGTCTCACAAACTGTGGTATTTCCTTCAGAGAGGGACCTCAGGGATATGGGAACATTCAGCAGCTACAGGCATCTTGACTGCTGTCCCAGTTTCCCTCCAAGGTGTGTTAAGAACTTAACATCATCTCCCTTCACAGGGGAGACCCATTGCTTGCTGACATCAGAATTAGTAGCATAATCAACATTACTGGGCAACTCAGTTTTGAGTGAACAGGTGAGAAACTCTACTCATCCTCTGAGCAAAACCTTATTCAAGGTTTGGAAGAATTGAGTGAATATTTTTTACCTAAAAAAATAAGGCAGTTTTTAGTACAGACAGTGAGGACTGAGAGAGAAAATTCATAATCCCTATTAAACTGTTTGAAGTATTTCTTTCACTGTCTCTATTGTGATTAAAAATAGGAATTCTATCCATTCAAAAGTTGTAGCATAAATTAGGTGTTTGCTTGGAAGCAAGAACATGATAATAAATTTAAAATTAAAATGCTTATATAATTTAAAACTTGGTTACTAATCAGCCAATTATAACATGATATTTATTAACATCTCTTAAAGTTAAATTTCTGTTCAGAGATAGTGACCACTCATATTTTATGGATATATAATACTTTCTATAGTGACTTGAAGAAATTCCTAAGAATTCAGTAGAGCTAATTATCTTTTTTTTCCTTTTAAGAGAAATACATTCCACTTTCCAGAAACTGAATAAAAAATACAGATGTGAAGCCCAAGGAGAGTTGTTTTTTTTTTCTTTTTAATAAAAAATACTGTAAAAAAACCCCACCAAAACACCAAACATTTAAAGGATCAGTTTGCTTCCACAGGATTTCAATCCCTTGAGCTCATTCAGTGGGATTACAGGCAGTTTTCCTTTAATCACTTTCAATCATGAGAGGAATTCTTTAGGAAGAGAATAATGTTTTCTTGGAAATCCAAAAGTGGAGACAAACAAAACAAGATAAAGAGCAATAAATAAATAAATAAATAAATAAATAAACAAATAAAAATAATAAAAAAACACAATGTTTTGTTTTTTCATTTTTCACTTATTTGTTGTTAGTTATTTCTCTACTCCATTCACGGGCTGCATTTACACAAAACAGGCGTTTAAAGAAAGTTCAGTGATGGGATTTCAGTGGAAGGATTTCCCTCATAAAAAATAGGGAATAAATAAATTAAAAAAAGCCTTTATAGCAAAAGCAAAGCTTGATAATTTTTTTCTTTGAAGATATTTGTCTCTGAAAGGGGAAAAGAAATTAACAAATTGCATGCATATTAGTTTGCAGAGAATAAGAAGCTGTGGCTTTATCAGCATATAAAGGTGATTATTTTAAAAAGAAAGTTTTTAAATGTTTCATATTTTGGAAAAAGTTAAATTAAGTTAGTCAAACATCTGTGAGTTTTGAGGCAAGTTGCTGTATGAAATTAACATATACAAAGACTTATCAAGTAAGTCCTTTCCTTTGTTTTGCACAGGAGTACATTGCTCCAGTAGACTAGAACTGGAGGGAAAAGGAAGTATTCATCCCTGTATCTGATCTCTGAATAAAATGCAGATTAGGATTTTTTATGTTTTTATGAATCATTGACACGAAAGATGGGAAAAGTAAAGTTTTATTCTTTGGTTATTTTTGTTTTATATGTGGTATCAACTTAGCTTATAACCTTTGCTAATATATAATGGAGAAAATAAGATAGCTTATTCCAATATTGATCTGATATCAGAGTACGGTTAATTTAGTCAGTGAAGTACAGCAAGTGGGAGGGAGAGGGATAGAACCTGTGCTTTCAAGGGGCATGGTTCTTCCATATCACCTATCCCCGAATCATGGCTCTTTGTTTGGAATTTGCATTTGGAATTTGCATCTAGCTAAGAGCAATTACTTCAGGCTAGGTAAGAAGCCAGCAAATCACTGCTAGAAAATGAGGGTGTCATGCAAATAGAAGCAGTGGAGCATCAACAATAACAATGAGACCATTCCTAAAATCTTTATCTCTGGAGACTCAATACTGAATTTAGGGGCTTTGTGCTGTTTGTTTTGTATTGCTTTTTTATTCTCAGGATCCTTGCCATTTCTAAACAGACCTTTTACTGGCAGCTTTTCCCAAAGCTAGTCTTGCCTATAACCACTTAAGGGAGGCACAGCTCCAAAAGGAGCTTAGTGGAACCAAGAGAGCAAGTGGGACTTGAAGGGCTGCATAGACTGAAAAACAATAAACTTTTTTTTCATTGATGAAGCATTCATTCATGAGCAGTCTCTGATCACTATATAGTATAGTGAATCAATAATTAAAAAAAACCCACCTTTTTTTTCTTTAATAATACTGCAACTAGAATTCCATTCCTGCTAAAATATCTTACAAATCATGGCTCGTAGAAGAGAAGGGAGAACTGCATGAGTCACTATAAATACAAACATGCATAGATTAATCTACAATACTAACCAGACTTTTTTCATATAATTATATGGAATTGGTTTAAAAATCTCTTTACCTTTTTCTTCCCCCCCCCCCCCCCCTCCTGTTTATATTCTCATCACAAGATACAATCAATAATATTCAGGGCAGGAAAATCTTCAAGATGATCCCCTGAAGGAATGGAGTACTCTTATTATTTTATTATCAAACTCTGTTTAGTTATACATAGAATGAAATTGGGGATGTCATCTCACCTCTGTCTTTAGCTTAAGGTCTCCTGCTGATGATTAAATCCTAAGATCCTGAATTGGGCGGATATCTGTAAGTAACTAGTTCATATTCTCCCACCTGTCTCCTGCAGAGAGATAGCAGCTGCAATGAGATACAGATCATATGTAGTGCAAATCAGAATTCCATTGTGAATTACAAAATATATTGAAGAATTCAAGACAAAAATTTCTTTCCGTTTGTCTACATAACACTCATAGACTTTTTCACATACATGATCAGTTGGCAACAAATGTTAGAGAGCTATTCTACTTCTATGGTAAGTAGGAATGTAAGTCTTAGCACATCCATTTACATGTAGAAAAAAAGAAGCATGTATCTAGAAGAAATATTAGAAATATTAAATGCAAGTTTATGAAGACAAAATCTATAGATGTGCCTGATCAGCCCAGTATTCTGCTGCATGAAAATCTCTCAGTTTAAAAAGTAGTGTAGAAATTAGTGCAAGAGCTGGTACAGGGATGGGTCAGGTCAGCCTAATTTGGAAAAGACATTTATGTAGAAATTTCAGTGGCAGAAAAATATCTCTGTTGGATTAGTTCAACAAAACTAAATGAAATATTCCAATTTCAGAAATGTCAATGTGTTTTACTTTTGCTTTTGCTTTTGCTTTTTCACTAATCCCTATGACATTTCCATTCTAAAAGATGAATGAAATCAAATAGAACAAAATAAAATGAAAGATTCCCACGTCAACATTTCGTCCTGTGTCCCACCAGCAAAGCCTAAGTGATAGGTTGGAAGACTATTGTAAAAAGTTAAAAACTTTTTTTTTGCAAATGAGTGCTAAAAAGATTGCATACAACAAGGTACCCTCACTCTATGCTTCATGGACTAACCCATATATCTATGTTGTTTTGAATTCTAGGTAGGGGATAGAGGAAATCAGTAAGGTAATTTTTGGGAGGTATCTCATTTTTTAGACTGAAAAAACTGGGCTTCTATGTTACAACCTGAGAAAAAGATTTTAAGCCAGTAAAAATTAAATGAGAAGAACCTTGCTTTGTTTGGCACTAATATCACACTTTTTCTTTTTTTTAAGAATTCCCTTTTTATTTTTTTTTTCAATTACATCAAAGTTCAGAGATAGATTCTTGACAAAACTGAATTTAATACAGAGTTTACAGTTGCATTATGGACACAATAATTTAACCTCAATTATGATTATAAAGACATTTTTACTATCTTGTTTTCTTTTGTTTTTACTTACAGGAGTTTGTGATTGGAATGCCTGCACCATCTACCCTGGTGGTGGGCTGATGCCTCCATCCAAACTGAGCCGTTGGAAGAAGAGTCTGCAGTGCAGACCTCAGACTGCAGCAAGAGCTGAGACCTTTCTCCTGGGGCAGGGACAGGCAGCAAGGAGGAGTAATGGCTTTAAGGAGGGGTAATGGCTTTAAACTGAAAGGGGATAGACTTAGGTTAAATATTAGGATTTAATTCTTTACTGTGAGAGTGGTGAGACACTGGAACAAAGTGCCCAGAGCAGCTGTGGGTGTGCCATCCCTGAAAGTGTTCAAGACCAGGTTGGGCAGGGCTCTGAGCAACCTGATTTAGTGAAAGGTTTTCTCGCCTGTGTCAGGGGACTTGGAACTTGATGACCCTTAAGGTGCCTTCCAACCCAAAACATTCCATAGAGTCATATTCTATTCTATGATTCTAACCTATGATCTTTAAACATCAAAGACAGAGCAGGCAGTACTGATTAACTGCTGCTTGTAAAATACTTCTGTCTAATCTGGAGGATGGGCAAATGCAAACTTTTGTAGCTTCACTGACTGCTGTATAGAATGTGCCAATTAGACCAGCTGAAGCCTCTGACACGAATGCTACAGCATGACTAACAGCATGGAAACGCATTGACCTCTAAGAGTCACAGTCAGTGGCAACCAACAAACAGGACCTTGTGAGATAAAATCTGAGGAGGAAAATCAGCCTAGCTTTTCAGATGTTTTACAGCAAACTGAAAATATTCACAGAGGCTCTTACTTTTAAAATCATCGTCTCTTTATATGTTTTACTCTTTGGTACCAAAAATATAAGAACTTAATATGGAATTAATTTTTATGAGTTTGTGTTGTTAGTCTTCTCCCACTGCAGAGAAAAAAATGGATATATATATATGTAGTTGATAGTGGTATCCCAAAAGGACAATTAAAATACAGTAAAACTATAAAATAAAGACGTTAAGCTTTCTATTTTTTTGGAATGGCATTATTTTTGCAGAACAGGATAGAATAAACAGGAAAAGTGTGAAATGATGTGGAAGTGATTTTGTAAGTGACAATTTCACAGTATTTAGGAAACCTTCTGCCAGCTACTGGAGAATAGAAAAGAGTCAAAGGAAAAAAAATATTGAAAAAGAGAGAGAAAGGGAAACAGCCGAATCTCCTCTCCACAGTTATGCAGAAATATGGCCAAAATTAAATATGTGTGGATGCCATAAGCAGGCTGTGGAAAGAGGGTAGGAAGAGAATTACTATTCTAAATTAAAATATCTAGTTCATCTTTCCAAGAATAAAGCAGATGGAGAAACTGTGACTGGATTGGGTTGGACACTAGCCAGATGGAGGACCAGTTATTCTAGCAGCCAGAAGAAAGGGGAGAGCGACCTATGTGAAACTCAGCAAGGTCCCAGACAGATGAAGATATGAGTAGCCCAGGAGCAAGGTCAGCCCTGCCTTGGGTGCTGGCCAGCTCACCTGCAGCAAGATGGAGAACAGCTTGTGCAGTGGTCAGGCTACTGCCTTCAGGAGCCAACCCACGCCCCGCCTAAATGGCAAGGCTGTGGGGTTTCACACAGAGAAGTATATTGATAGGAGAAGGAGCTATCGTTGTCACTGGATGACTGTACTCTTTAGACTGTTTAGGGATTCAGGAAGCTAAATCTAGCAAAGATGTAACAGGGCACTTGAACTCTGTTATTTGGTACAAAATATTGAAGATCTACTTTCTATTTTTTACCTTGTCCAGATAACTTGCCTTCTAAAGTGCAAAAGAAGTACAGTGTTATTCAAATAAATTTATTCAAATTTCCCAGAGTTTTCAAGATCACCAGTAATACTTATTTTAGGCCCAGTTTCAAATTTCACTTCTTAGACAACTTACAAGTAGCATTCAGCTATTAAATTAATTAAGGTGTTTGCTCTTTATTTCACGTGGAAAAAAAATGTAACATTTTTCAGTGTTCATTTAAGAAAATAACTCTGTCTTAAGTTTTGTTAGTATAGTACTGTAATTTATTGCTGTTACTGTTCCTTTAATTTCAACATGACAAATTAAAATCATACTTAAATCGCAGACCTAAAGAGTAGATTTGACCATTAACAAAAAGTTTTCTCCGTATCCTGTTTTTATACCATGTCTCTATCCAGGTGCAGATTGGAAATCTGAAGGTTTGTACCATAACATTCTGCAAAAATGCATGTGATAGGGGAAAACTGAGTTATAAGTCTAGAAACTATAATCCATGGATAATATATATGTAGTTTCTGTCATAGATACAAGTATAATAAAGGTACCAAAAGACAGTGTTTATCTGCCTGGTTGGACTTCTGATCTTCTGTGATTGTATATAATCCCATAAAATTGATCTCCTCATCATGGCTAGGCTTCGCGAACGAAGATTTGGAAAGGGCTCTACCCACGCTTGCTACAAGCGCGCTGGTGGCTAAAAAGGCCAATTCAAGACAGACAAGTCCGGTTACAAAAGGCACAGCAGAAAGACTCTCCTGGTGATGTCAACAAGAAGCGATTCTTTCTGCGCTGTCTCTTCTCCTCGAGACTGATCCTGCGCGCGTTCTCAAAAGAAGCAGCAGCGTTATAGATTGTGTGTCTCCAGGCCTCCTGATTGGAGGCCAGAGTAGATCAATGGTGATCATCAATATGGCCAAGGCTGAGGGATTGTTTTAGGCAGTCCTTGTATCTACTCTTTGGGGCTCCTCTCTTGTGGCTGCCAGTGGCAAGTTCACCATAGAGCACAATCCTGGGGAGTCAGTAGTCCTTCATCCTGGAGACGTGCCCTGCCCAACACAGCTGTGTTCTCAGCAGCATGGCCTCAATACTCGGGAGTGCTGCCTGTTCCAGGACAGACGTTTTGGTCACATAATCCGTCCAGTGGATGTTTAGGATTGTACGGAGGCAGCGCTGATGGAAGCGTTCTAAGAGACGCAG
>JAWWES010000081.1:96387972-96402459 GCA_035583135.1 Lophotriccus pileatus | reverse complement strand
GACTTCCAGCCCAAAAAGCTCAGCAGCCTCTGCAAAGCAGGTTGTTAAACGCTGCAGAGCTGTTTCTGTGTGGGCAACGAGGGCAGCATCGTCAGCAAAAAGTAGCTCCCGGACAAGATGATTTAAGGTCTTAGTATTGATCTACTTTACAATAAAATGGCACACACTCGAGTAGTGATTAGTATAGCTCTTTATCTTATCTTATCTCTCGTCTTAATTTTGATGATGACTGTTATATGTGCTGGAAAGCTAATTATTCCCTGGCATCCAGGGACCCCATAAACTTGGAGGATTCTCTAGTGATGGAGGTTGCCTAGTCAGAGTATGGAAGGTCCCTAAACTGGTATGAAGTGGAATATCTAAAGTGTATATAGATATATCTAAAGGAAGTGCTAAATTTAATAAGCAGTGTACCCGTAGATATACGGGTCTGTCCTACATTATATAGACTTGCCAATTTGATTTCTTCCACCACTGGTATCTCCATTTTACCATCTCTATAGAAATGTAGTTTCCTAATGAAAGAAATTCTTAAATTCAAATAATACTCCAGATCTTTACTACCATCAATCTAGACAGTATTAGTAATGAAGAAAGTAACAATTTCAAGATTTACAGCTTGTTAGTTTAAACTATGTTACAGAAAACAAAATGAAATGGTGTATGCTGTTGTGAATTCTGTATTGAAAGAATGATCCAGGACTGACCTGCATAGAATAATTTCTGCATAGTCTCTCACATGGCTCTATATTAAGTAAAACAGAAACAAAAGCAAAAACAAACAAGTAAACAAACAAACACAACAAAAACCTACTATGCTGGAGTCTACAAGACAATCAGATCATCAGATTTCCATTGTCAATGATCTATTGTCTGACTTTAGCATAATTAGTCAGTCAGTGATTCTTTAAATGGACTGCATCTTCTTAGGACCACCCCTTTCAAGACAACAAGGTCAGCCTCAAGCTTGGTAGAATGATGACATCGCTTGTAATGGGATACAGATTTTGTGTTGAGGAAAAAAACACGTGCTCTAGCACTTACCATGCTTTGTCTGGATTCATCTCTGAAGATCTCTTTTTAGGTTGTTTAATCATAAAAGAAGCTAACCAATTATCAGTTTAATAATTATCTGACTTCGTTTTCTCTTTGTTTAGCTTTGTAAAATTGTGTAACTATGTATACATATGCATTTGTGTTTATAGTTATATGTATTTTGGTAGCTGCTTGATACTCAGATTCTGCAGATGTTTTTCGTGTGGAATAGGCTATCTATGACCCTGGAGTGAAATGCTGCAGAGAGGAGAGGAGGCACAGGGTAAGTGCAGAGGCCTTAAAATTACAGGCATGGTGTGGTACTGGAGATGACAAACCACTGCTTATGAGAAGAATGTACCCTGTTCACTGGGGTAAACACGTAAAACATGCCATACATGCTGCATTTAGATGTAAAATGATCCTGAAGACCAATGGAGAAAGACCAAGGTACTACAAATAAAAAGAAAATGGCCTCAGGCAGTGAGGGGGGAGACGTTTAAAGTTAGCTACTTCCAGTGAAGGGCTACAGGTGGTGAAGATCCAATGTACAATTTCCTTCAACCCACACTGAAGGTACTGACCTCAGAACACAAGAGGACACTAGAGAGGGTGAACACTTCACCAAGAAAAAAGGGGAGCATACTAGGAAATTTGAGTTTATTAATTTTAAATCCCTATATTTTGAACTACAACTTCTTAATGTGGTAATTGTGGCAATGTTAGTTATTCTTTCATTGGGACTCAAAGACTCTTGAGACTTTAACTGGAACAAAAATATCTTAATTTTTAAGTTAATATGTTGGTTGCTTATAGCAAGATTTGGGATCAGTTAATTCAGAAGAATCTTAGCAAACTATTCTGCAAATTAGATGCATCAAATTGGTAGCACAAGTGTGCATGTACTGCACTGTTTTGGAATTTGAGATTTTTTTTCATTAAATGAGTTAATGGTTGTCCTATAGCATAAAGTTTTGGGGATATTCAAGCAAAAAAAAGAAGTAAATGTTTATGAGTAATTATTTATATGACTTTGTTCAGCATTCTGAACAAAGCGAAGAATGAATTAGTTCACACACGGACATAAACAATATAGATAATAAATGAAAAAGATATGATTGTCTTCTCATTTCAGTTAAGAGATTCAAGAGGAAGATTGAAGTGGATGTTAATAACTTCAGTTTTGCAATTTCTTCCTAGGTCAAAGCATATACTCTGCATGTTAAATTATCAGAATTCAAAAAGTAAATTTCATTAATTTAATAACTTCAATTTTATTATTATAAGCAATAAACTAAATTCTCAAAATATAGTATGAAAACAGTGTATCACATCAATTGACCAAAGTATAAATTGACAATTTGTCCTGGATCTTAAAACTTTCTGGAACCTACATTTGTAGAAACATTAACATTCAAATATTTAACACAAAAAACAAATTAAATTTCTAGTCTAGTAATGGTATTTCCAGACAAAGTTAGTTGATTTTTTCCGTAAGTGCCCAAAGAACCTCTGATCCAAACATCACATATTATTTTTTCTCAATTTATCTGATTAATCAGCTACAATGGGTATGTAGAGTATTATATGCCATTAGGCCTCTTTTAAAAAGACCATCCTCAACAAAAGGAGAAACAGAGTTCAGAATAAAACCCTAAGATTAATCCAACAAGGTAGTAAGGCTTTCTCATCTTGGGATTTTAATGTCACATAACATAATATGTACAAATTATAGCTTAGTAGCCTTTTAGACATAAACTTTTACAATCACTCTTAAAATAAAAGATATCGAAAGGAATGTAGACCTGTTCAAAATGTAATTTGTAATTAATACAATTAACACAGGAATAGTACAAATTATAATACTCATTTTCTCAAGTTCAATGAGTTGTATTTGACTTTCTGCCCTTTTTGCTTCTAATGCAAATGCATTGTCACAAACCAATTCCCTCTTTCATATTACATCTTTACCACTAGATTTTATTTCATAAAACCTTCAAACTACTAGAAATGTAATTGTGTAAAAAAATAAGAGCATTGCTGAAGAAATAAATTAATTCTGAAGTGCTGCCCCACTAGGTTAATGATAGTATTAGTTTTTCATATTATTCAGAGCAATATCTAGGAGACTCTAACAAATAGTATTTTCATTGTGTTACATTCAACACATACAGAGAATACAGTTTCTTAATCCAAAAATATATGTACCATAAGTATTTCAGTTAAAAATCAGAGGTTCTGATGATCCTTTTAAATGTTAGGTCTAATATTCGTAAATTGAAAACAATAATTCATCATCTGTATATGATCTGTTAATTTTAAACATAATCAGAAAAATATCAGAAAATGGATTTTTCTTTCAATAATAAAAATAATTCTTGCAAAAATTTGTGGTTTTATACCAGAGTACTTCCAAGGGAAAAAAAATTTCCATCTCTGAATTGATCAGTGCCCATGAGTCTGAAAAGTTGGAGATTTTCCAAGACCCTATATTTCCATAAGAAATTGAATATTCTGTTCAGTGGCCCTAGGAGATCAGAAACAGGTAAGAGAAGTTCTGAGGCCTCAGCTTCTGTGTATTGCCATTTAAAAAGTTTAGCTACGAGTACAAATGAAAACTATATGTTGTGATTGTTTTGTGTTTTTTTCCCAGGCTTGAAAGAAAGTAGTCGACAGAAGAAGATAACAAGGACTGTTATTCACTCTATCAAATTTAGCCAAGGTGAGAGAAATTGTAATCTGTTATAAGCTAAGAATCAACTATATAACAAAGGAAACAAAATCAGTTATGTAGTAAAATACATTGATATGAAATATGACTTGAAATTAAATTGGACGGCTGAAAGCAAGTAATTATCTTTAAATATGGCACCAAATTAAGGAACAGTTGGTATTTGCTAAGAACAGATGTTAAAGATCATTATTATAACCACTGGCAATATTGTATCTTACAATATGCAATATATTATCACAAAAATAGTGTGGAAGAAAAAGTAAGTCTCCGCTGTAAATACAATTTTAAGGGGAAAAAACTATCTTGATTAATATTAAATGAGATCTGAAAAATATAGCACAGGCCTTAAGTAATCTAAAAAGTCATGCTTTACTCATAAAAGGATAAAGTAGAATAAAAGTTCACCAAACTCTCTGAATAAAGAAAGATACATAAAAAACTGTGAGAGTGACACCTAATTATGTAGGGCTAAGTGAGAAAGAGCTTCTCACATCTGCAATGGAGCAGATGACAAACATCATTACTGTGAACATCAATATCAGCATCTAAGTTATCTGCACATTTGAACAGTACAAAAGTACTACTCCCAAAGGGAGATGTCACTGCCTGCTGTTAGCCAACCAAGGAAAAGAACGATGTTTCGTGTACCTTGATGTAAATATAGTGTTTTGGAATCAATGGGACATTCAGTGGAGACATTAAAGGAAAGGTATATAAATTTAAACCTGTAAAGTGTCTAGCCTACAGCTTAGGCACTTATTATAAGAAACAGGAAGAAATTACTTGCCAGAAAGCAAATACACATTAAAAAACCTCCAGAAGAGTTTCCAGAAAAAAAAACCCTAACCTTGTTAAACATAAAATGTGTCCCGGCCTCAGTAACACTGGGATAGATCAAAGGGTGGGGATGGTTGCTGTTGTTTTGTTTTGGTCTTTTTTCCCTAGAGTTTTTCCTAGAAACTGTCAAAAGCTGGAAGCCTAGATAAGCTTTGATAAAGATGTTCTGATAATGATCTATCTTGATCCTTTCTTCTACATTTCTTTCTTTTTTTTTCTCTTAACACTGATTTATAAAGAAGATATGATCTTGAGAAGGTATGCACCATCTTTTTGTTAAAGATAGCAGCAGTAGTTTAGGTACACAGATTAGGAAAACAGATAAATGAATACTCTAGGATTACAAGTTTCAAAATTGTCTGGAAAAAAAAAAAAACAAACACAGAAAACTTATCCATGTAAAATATTAAAGTACTGGAGTTTACCTGGTTTACATGGGAGAACCTCACTTGCACCTTTGTGCAAGGTTTTAGAGCATTTTTTATCAAGCACTTAAAATAGCTTCTACAGCTTGAACTTGACTCTTTAGTCCCAAGTTTGTGTTGTAATATTGCTGCTTATTATACTTATATTTTATTTGCACTCTTCTTACCTTCTAATAAGGAAACTGAAACTGCAAGGATAAAAAAGACAGAAAGGGAAAGACATACATAATGTAATTCATACAAAAGTGCTCTAAGTGGCTCAGTTAGATATAGTTTTGACATATGGGCTAAATTAAGACTTTAAATAGTGCAATACATCTTTTAATGCAAAAGAAATAGTATAAATGGGATTCAATTAACGAGCGGAAAATGTAAAAGACATTCTGGAAAAGCTATAAATTGCTTACTAAAATAAACCAGCAAAATTAATAGATAATGACTCTTGCAGCTCACTGTCATGTCCTCTTAACCACAACATCCATCAGAAAAAAAACATTCTTACACCCAGTTATTTTACTTATTGAAGCTGCATGGGTGAACACTCTGATGAGGATAATTGAAAGTCTCTTAAATTGCCAACACAGAGGTAAAGAGGCATCTATCAGTAAAACATGAATCCTCAGGGTGAGGGAATGGCTTCTGGTCCCTGCTTCTGCTCCAAGCAGGGCCTTCCTGCCTCCCAGCTTATTCCTCCTGCAAAAGCAGCTGGCCTGCAGATGGATGGCAGCACAATGGCACAGCAGGCAGCCCTGCGGGAAGGGGAAAAACACAGAGAGAGGTGGGGAAGGGGCAGGTCTGTGCCACATTCACTGCCCCTGGTGTGATAGTTTTTCTTCACCAGGGCCAGGGAGGAGGGGCACAAGGCAGCAGGATATGATGCTGTTTTTAAGCACAAAATGATTAAAACAACAGAAGTTTTTATTTCCTTTCCTGTAACTGTTGATGTTACCGCTATTGCCATCTTCTAAGATAAATAATTCATTTCAAGCCCCAGCAATTTTATTTCATGCTCACAGAAGAAAAACTGATGAAGTGGTGTGATTATTTATATTACTGCTGGGGATGGTGACTTTAACACTGACATTCCAAATTGATGTATAGTTCTGCTTTACAAAAAACTACATGTGATAGTTACGATGTCATCTTTTATTAGTGAGCTACCATTTAGTTCCTCAAAGAACAGCAATTTTTTTCTTTTTTTTCTATTAGACAAATATAAATAATGCAAAATATTAAGATGATTTCTGTTCTTTTATCTACTTGTATGAAGATTTTTTCTTGTGGCAATATTTTTAATTACTTCTAAGACAACCTAGCCAAGCATGCAACTAATATTCTACCACTCTTAACAGTGCCCCAGACTTCAATGAACCTTTTTGTATTGTTACTTAGTTTATCTGGTGTCTACCATAACTACAGTTCTAGGGTGTTTTTTTCTCTAATTTTTCCTCCTGATGTGCATTGTACACATGGTACTTGCTGATTATCATTTTATATGTCATTTACCATGACACTCTTTCCAAGGTTGCTAGAATGCTCTCATTTATTGTCTACGGAGTAGGTTGTTTGTGTCTTCAAACATTTATAACTTCTTTACCTCATTAATTCTTTTTCCAGTTCTGTTTTGCACACTGTTGGAATTGGTCATGTTCTGATATTTCAAAAAGCAGCAGGAGAAGAAAGAAATTAATCAGTAGAAGTAAATCAGGCGCAATATGTTCCACTTTCAGACTACAACTTGTGATCCAGATGGTCCTTAGTCTGAAACTAATGATAGAGGAAGCCTCTTTGAAGAGGAAAGGTGGGCCCTAATCCTCAATAAGTTTCCAATGACAATATACATTGAAATATATATCTCTTCAAAACATTTCAGGTTTGACAAACTCATTTTTTCACTAAAATTTCTCAAGACAAAACTTTCACATAATTTCTACTTATTTTTTAAGCCATTCATGCAGTGGGAATTGTTGGTATTTTAAAATGGTTGTGTTTTTGTCAGGGAATGCAAGGGATATTCTGGAGAGGGAGGGGCGAGGGGCAATATTTTCACAGTAATACTGGAGCAGGTTTACAAATTTAGTGAGAAACACAGCAAATGATAAGTCTGTGATTACATTCTTAGGTATATTATTACTTGGAGACAGGAGTATCAGAAATGATACACTCATGATAAGCCTACGGAAACAAATATGGAAGACTTCATGTGTACATCCTGTTTCTATGAGCTATAGATATCTTTCACCAGAGGAAAGACATGGTCAGTTAGGTATATTTACTTTCTTATAACTGCACACGTTCAAAAGCCTGAACCTTTTTTATCTGTAGTTTATCATAATCAATTTAGTTGTATCATTTTGTCTTAATAACAACATAATAATTTTACATATAAAACAAAATGTATTTTTCTCTTTATTATGAGACCTTCACCAAACTAACATCAATATTACATTTTGCCATTCATACAATCTCAGGGATAAACAATACAATTATTTAGATATAAGCTGGCAGTGTGGTAAAATGTGATTGAGAGAAACTATTGGGGTCAGACTCTTGAAAGGAGAGAAAAAGCAAGTTTTTTAAAAGAAATTGAAAGACCAAAATGAGGGTAACATTTCAAGAAAAGAGATAGAGATAGGACATAAATCATTACATCTGAATGTTGTTTAACCACCCAGGCAATAAAATTATGCTATGGATAAGGGTACAACTTCACAGAACTGAGGAAAAGCTCAGCATGCAGGATATTTTGAAAGGCCTACCCAGTTACTGTGGTGTTCAACAAAGAAAAACTTAATCATGAAAGGGCAGTCTGTGACTTTTTGAAGTACTGAAATCTGCTAAGAACATAGGAAAATCAGAAAAAAACAGCATGAAGGAATGGGATAAAGTATTCACTGTGATATCATAGGTAGGATAAAAAATAATGAATGTCATTCTATATGAGACAGCATGAGGATAAATATCAGGGGGAAAATGTAGCAATGAGAATAGCTAAGTGTTATTTCTTTGTTATAAACTGATAAGCATTAGGTTAAGGGTGATATATGTAGGAGTTTACAATGTGATATAGAAAAAAAAAATTGAGGGTGATGGAGGTCTAGATGCAGGAGGGCAGATGGGTAATAATGTTTGGCTTTTAGACCAGACTATTGAAACATCTGTCAGTAATGTTTTCAGTTCAGCTGATTCTGCCTTTAGGTAAAGAAATTATCTAATGATGCCTTCAGGTCTATCCCAGTTTTATTTTCTATGATTTCAGGGTTCTAGGATATAAGGTTATCTTAACATCATGTTTTTTTAATATCAAAAGGCTGTCAGAACAATTTGTTCTAAAAGTCAATTTTCAACAATGTAATAATTGTCCTTAGCCAATCTTTCTATTATCCAACAGTTAAGGATTGATTTATACTGCATGGATGAACATATTTTCAGTCTTCACTAGATTTTAAACCAATTGAACAAAATGTGGAAGGAAGTATCCTTTCTTTTAAAACTTATTTCTCTATATTTCTCTGAAATCTTTTAAATCTTATTTCATTGGTCGCAAAATGTGGGTTTTTTCTCCTTGTTCTTATGCTTTTGTAAGCTCTCATCAACACCAGATAGCCTGGCAGCAAAACTGGTATAAAGACAGTGATTTTGATTTGCGCTAGTGACTACAGCAGCTGGACCTCATTTGAAACTCAGTTCATATTGTGACTTGATTATAAAAGCAGTAGTGCTCTCTATTTTTGCTAGATCATGAAGACAGTCTAGCAGGGTCTAACCTCAAGTTTTATCTTTACATCCAATCTTTGCTTCTGAAAATAAGTGAAATAGAACAGTCAATAATTTGTCTTCCCTAATAGAATTTATTTCACTTCTGGATCAGGATTAATATAAAAACATTCCTGAGGCTTCAGACCCTGGCCATCCAACAGAAATTACATTTTAGGAACCTGTCAATGGATGTGTCATTCACTCCTACACAGAATTAAGTAACTATGTCAAGTCAATAAAACAAAAGAAAAAAACTGGGAAGTTTGCTTCATATATTCACAAAAATACATCTATTTTTACATTAGACATTTGAGAATGGAGAATTGATGCCAGAGAATGAGGCTTATTTTTAATATACGTTTATCCATAAAAGACCTTACAATACTCCCAAATGCTTTTTTTGCTCTAAGATAAATAGCCTTATGGCACTTATGGAATCTCCTAAAGTGCTTTACATCAACAAAAGTTACTATCATAGGTATTTGAGTGAATTTTTACTTCACACTGAATTATTATTTATGTCATCCCTGCAGATATATGACTCCCCTACAATGTATTTTCATTAGGATTTAATAGGTTATTGCTAATGAGTTGGCTTGCTTCTTTCTTTGCAGTTTGTCTGCATAATAGCACTTGTTACTCAAAAAAAAACAACCCTGTATTTTTAAAATAGTGTATGTCAGTGACACGTTTTTTTGAGTGGAGAGTGTGTTTCTGAACTGTTAGCAGAGAAATACTTAGGAGATGATATCTCACAAAGGTTAGAGTACTCTCTATTTTTCATATGGCAGTATAATAAGAAATAACATGACAGGTTGGAAGGAAGAACCTTGAAGTCCTAGCTACCTGCATAGAAATGAAAAATGGAGAGAAAGAAATTGAGCAACCTTGCTCTGTCATATGTGTGTCATACTTCCAGAGAAGTGATCAATTCTAGCAGGATACAGGCACTTGCTTTAGTGACCTCAACTTGCTAGTGCTGATGAGAATCAGTTACTGCTGCAAAGAACAAAAAGAAGAGGTGGACTGATGATAAAAAAGAATGGAGAGAGAAAAAAAGAAAACAGTTGGATAGAAATCTCCAGGCAGCATGAGTCCTTGGAGAAGGACTGTTGGCACAGCAAGTATCTTATTTGCTGAGTTTCTTTCCTTTCTTTTTTTCTTGTTTTTTGTGTAATTTCATGAAGACTTGTTTTTCTGACAATAAGTGTATTTCACATTTATGTACAGCCTACCATGCTTTCTGAATTGTAAAAATAAGAATTATTCTGATGAAAGAATACTTGAATTCAACACTTACATGTTTCTAACAGAAGTCAAACAAAGGAATACTTACCAATGCACAGCAATACTCTGTAAAGAAAAGGAAACTTGCTTTGCTAATTGACTAAAGATCATATCAGATACAAGATGAAATAGCCAAACTCTTATTCCAGGTTTTGGTACACGATGGGTCTTTCTGAACTCCATCATTGTTAGGGAGACGAGTGAATAACTAAGTATATCCCAGTTTTCTACACTGTCTAATCTTTCCATTGTGAGTTTGATTCAAAGTAAAAACCTCATAATTGACATACTTTTAATATGAATTCCATATTAAAACAAGAGCAGAAACCAAGGAACAACTCTATATGTGAATATTTAATTGCTTCTTCTGTGTAAATTGAAAGCAAGCCCAAAAGGAGTGATCTAGCCTAATGAAATATACAGTGCTTATAAAATTTATTAAAAATATGCAGTGATATAGATATAAAGAATAAAGACATGAAGATAGATGTAAAGTTATAAAGATAAATATAAAATAAACTCTACATTTCTTCTATAATAGAGAGTTTTCTTCTCCCATGTGTATCCTATGGGAAATCTCATGGGGAAGATCAAAAGAATTCAACAGTCGTCTCTAAACTCTATTTTAATGTCCAAGACAGGTTCTAATGTCAATATTCTAAAATCCTTTATATTTTTAGCCTGCTTTAACTTTAGTCTCTAATTCTGTCTTACTTTTTATTTCAGTGTAAAGAAAGGCATTCCACTAGAATTCTTTATACTGAACAAAATGCCTGTCCGTGTAATTCTGCTTGCTAAATATAATCATAAAGTATTGTACATGCTTGTTGGGTTTCTCTAATTGAGAAAATATGAATTAGCATGAGCAAAGGTTATAGTCTGCTTCTAAAACGTTCTCATGGGTGATCTGCACATTGTATCTTTGACTGTCACTTGATCTCCTTTCTGGTGGTTATTCCTTTTTTTTTTCTGCACTCACTGAACACAGACAGCTTCATGTAGCACTGGGAGACTATGCCCTCTGCCAAACAGCATGTCTCTGCCCTGGAGGATGCTGAATAGTACATCTGAGACAGTTAGGAGGACAAATCAAAATGTATGCTCTTGTTGGGTTGCCAAGGGTACTTACACCCTCACCAAGCAGACAAAGGTTTTGAATTTTTCTCTTATTTTTCTTTTAATGACCCTTTCTCTGCCTGTGAAAACTGCAACTATATTCTGTTGTGTTCTCAGTTTTGTGTCAGGGCCATGTTTGGGCTTATATAAATAAGAGATATGGAGGTGAAGTAAGTGCCCAGACTTTGGAAATCTATAGACACACACAAGTGCATACCCACGTGCATACACATATGCACGCCTATTTGCATGCAAAACTCAATATTGCTAAGATTTGTTACTTCTTCCTGCAAACAGGAAAACAAAATTTCACACAGATTGTCTTGAATACAGTAAAGATCAGTTAAGCAAAAATATGACTTAAATGCTAAGATGCATGAATCATGTGGAAGTTGACTGCCTGTATCATGTAAGTGGACTGTTATCAATGCAAGGAGACATCTGTCTGTATTAATTTTGATTTACGTTGTTGGCCTGTTTTGCCAAGACAATTAGAGTGGTAAATATAATAAACTAAATGTTTATTATATGAGAAAATAAAAAGTATCAGGATCTCGCTGAAGAAGTAAAAGCCCCAAAAGATACAGCTGTCATCTCTCCTAAAAGATTGACTCCAAAAGCTGAAGGAAAAATAAAAATGTTTCTGAAAAAGAAAAGAAGCATCAACAAAGGTGCAGGGGTGGGGGAGAGGGAGGGTCAACCCTGCTGGGGTGAAGGTTCATCTTCCCCCCAAAAAAGAAGCTCAGCAAACAGTGGCAGATGTCACCCTGACAGGGAAAGTGGCAAGCGGCCATCTCAGCTCTGCTTGTAACTTCTTTCACAAGAGTCAAGCTGCTTTTTCCACTCCGTTCAGCATGCTTGTGAGTGCAGGGTTTGTTCATAAGACAAAAAAGGGCAAGAGCTCTAGGATTCAATAAAAGGTCAGAATGGCAATCTTTTTTGCTGGGTTGGGCTTCCTTTTATGCTGTGACATCTGGAGCCATTACCAGAACAAATTAGAGCAATTCAAACCACCAGCAGGGAAAAGTGGGATTTCTGTTTTTCATACAGCAGAGCTACAGATTTGAGAAAAGGAACTGGGGCTCCCAACGACTCAGCACAGCAATAGATTTGCTACACTTCTTTTACAGATTCATAAGGCAACAAATGTAATCAGTGATTAAGCTGAAGATGTCCATCCTTCAGCACAGCCTCCACAAAGGAAGAGAAGAAATAATTACACTGATGAGTTTGCACTTCATTTTCAGCTTGTTACAGCATGAAGTACTAACAGTTCCAGGGCAACATGCTGCAGAATACAAAGCATACCTCCTCTTCCACTGTCTGGCATTTTAATATCAGTGACTAATGTAATTCCTTTTAATTCGAGTAAGTAATAACACATATTTTAATTGTAGGTAAGGATGTAGCCTCCTTATACTATTTGGAACATTAAGTTAGTTACTGGTGTTAAACATTTTGAATATTTGTCTGTCTTTAAGCTTTAGTGTTCACGTCCTTTTCCACTTCCCCCTATACTTAAATAGAACAAAATTCTTTCTACTGCCTGCAAACAGGAGAGCTGCACAGTTAATACATCTTATAGGTACATTAGCTGCAGGCAAAACTGGGTCTTACACATGTAATCTATACTTGTTAGTGGGACTCTGTTCAACAGTAAAACAATTTATTGTGTCAGATTGGACTGAATCTCACTTTCAGGAGACTTTTACAGCTTTTATTATTAAGATCTTTCTCCTATAAGAATTCAATTTTCATTTCAATTGTATAAACTTTTTTTTATAAAACATACCTTGCTGTGACCTTCCGTTCAGGCAGAAAAAATGCATCTTGATGAGGTTGAGCGGAATTGTATGTGCAATATCAAAGTCCCAACTCCATTAATAGGAAATATCTGAATATCAAACATATTACGCTGCCCTCTGTCAACTCAGCATTTGTAAAAATATCCCCTTCAGGTGCCAGTCTCACCTTCAGACTGAGAGCCTGTTCTGACATGTCTCTGATACCTTGATATTGGGCTGATGGCCAGCTTATGATGCCTTTTACTTATAGTGCTGAGAGGACTTAGGGGGCTTAGACTATAGACATAGAATGACTTGGTTTGGAAGGGACCTTAACCCTCCTGACATGGGCAGAGACACCTTCCACTAGGTTGCTCAAAGCCTCATCCAACATGGTCTTAAACACTTTCAGGGATGGGGCATCCACAACTCCTCTGGGCATCCTGTTTCAATTCCCTCACCACCCTCACAGTAAAGAATTTCCTCCTAATATCCAACCCCAACTTATCCTCTTCAATTTAGAAGCCATTCCCCCTTGTCCTATCACTGCATACTTTTGTAAAATGTCCCTCTCTAGTTTTCTTATAGGATCTCTTTAGATACCAGAGAACACAATAAGGTCTCCCTGGTAGCTTTTCTTCTCCAGGCTGAACAGTCCCAATTCTGTCAGCCTGTATTCATAGGAGAGGTGTTCCAGCCCTCTGATCATCTTCGTGGCCCTCCTTTTTCTTTAATTACTTCTTTCAAAATGCAGATTATTTGACTGATTATTATGTTTATAGAGGGCTCCTGATTAGATCTATAACATAAAAAGTAAGCTATTGAAAATACATCTTTTAGAATACCACAGGTAGCCTATAAATACAGAGGATCCATTTGTTCATGCTTTGATATTAGAAAGAATGGCACTCAGTGAAGATTGAGTAGGATTGAAGGATCTAAAAGGTGAGTTCCAATGACACTAAAATTAATCATGGAGTAACTCTTCTAACTCTGCCAATAATAGCAATTTTTTTTCTTTCTTTTATATCCTCAATCAAAATTTTTAATTTTCCAGAACAGTGATCTCATGAAAATAACATGTATTACTGTCTTACTTCATAGGGACATGTTGCAAAGTTTTCACCCTGCTGTGTATTACTTTTTATGTGCCACTGTTTTCTCATTACATCATCTTCAACCAAACATATTGTTTTCTCGGCAGAACCCTTGACATTAAAGGACATCAGTCATCAAACAGATCAAAACATTTTGAAAAACTGTTGGGAGATTGGTAAATGCTTCCCCATCATCTAGTTTGATAGAATGAAAAATATAATAATAATTAAAAGATAGAAGAAAACCACTAAATTTTTCATTACTGGTTATCTAGAGGACTTCAAACACCCTTTTAAGATGAAGACTGCTTTATATAGAGATGATTCACAGTTATTACCCAGCAGAATGGGATGTTTGTCCTATTTATGAAGTGTCTTGTATTCAGTAGGACCCCTAAGTGTGAGAGTAGCGC
>JAWWES010000081.1:96361443-96387872 GCA_035583135.1 Lophotriccus pileatus | reverse complement strand
TTCCAGAACAGTGATCTCATGAAAATAACATGTATTACTGTCTTACTTCATAGGGACATGTTGAAAAGTTTTCACCCTGCTGTGTATTACTTTTTATGTGCCACTGTTTTCTCATTACATTATCTTCAACCAAACATGTTGTTTTCTCAGCAGAACCCTTGACATTAAAGGACATCAGTCATCAAACAGATCAAAACATTTTGAAAAACTGTTGGGAGAGTGGTTAATGCTTCCCCATCATCTAGTTTGATAGAATGAAAAATATAATAATAATTAAAAGATAGAAGAAAACCACCAAATTTTTCATTACTGGTTATCTAGAGGACTTCAAACACCCCTTTAAGATGAAGACCGCTTTATATAGAGATGATTCACAGTTATTACCCACCAGAATGGGATGTTTGTCCTATTTATGAAGTGTCTTGTATTCAGTAGGACCCCTAAGTGTGAGAGTAGCGCTGCATAAAAAAAGTAAGCTACTCCCCTGAGGAGCAGGGAGTTTTACTGAATGTTCCTTCCAGCTCTAGATACTCTGTGATTCTATGGAAAGATTAGAGCTTGTATAACCTCTCTAAAAAAATGAAATCAAGACTGTTCTGATGGAATTTGACTGTAAATTCATTATTTTATATGCTAACCCACAAAAAAACTACCAGAGCTGATATTTGAGACCTAGTCAACAAAAACTGCATCACTTCTTTTCTCATGAAAACAATAGCAGTAAAGATAAATCAAAACTTTCACCATTAAGTATAAACTAGTATATACTTGCCAGAATAAGTCTGGCTGACCATACGCTTGCAAATACAGAGATCAAAACTGAATTTACCCAGATATGATCTGTTTATCCATTCGATGCAAAGAATCATATTACTAAGAGTAATTTACAAGCCAATA
This sequence comes from Lophotriccus pileatus, assembly GCA_035583135.1. NCBI lineage: Eukaryota > Metazoa > Chordata > Aves > Passeriformes > Tyrannidae > Lophotriccus > Lophotriccus pileatus. Next base: position 96,386,975 of record JAWWES010000081.1, on the reverse strand, counting down.
TACTGTTATATTTGACCCTTACCAACACATGCAATTACTGTGATGAGCTACCCGAGTTATTAAAAAGTGTCTATGAATATTGTTTATTCAGAATTTGGCAAGCACCTAATGGATTTGAAAAGGGCTCTATGACTTCAGCTAAGTAAAACAGTTACAAAGTTGAGGAGTTTTTAGTACAAGCTGTAGCATAGTTTGTTTATAGCAACAAAATGTTTAGTTCCTGGTGACATCTAAAAGAAAACCCTATGTCCTTAATCGTCAGCTTAATCTAACTAAAAAAAGTCTTAACATACTAGATGTGCTCTATTTATTTACTGACTTATACCTTACCTCTTTGAAAGCACTCACGTAACCACAGTTTAGGATCAGTGGCAGCACAAGTATGTATAGAGCTTTAAGAGAGTTGTATTTCACAGAGCTTATTTTTACCTAGAGGCATTTACTTAATGAAACTATTTATTTCAGAATCAATATTCCTTGTCTTTATTGTTTCATAGGAATATACAGATTCCTGAGGATAATTAATATCAGTAAGCCCTCAGGAAAGGAGCAAAACTATTTAAAGTCTCCTTTACACTAAATCACTCCATGACTTTTGACAGTGACAACTTCCTTATATTTTAGGATACTTGTTTTATGTATTTATTTCAGATTCAAAGTAGCATTCATTTTACTTTTGCTGCAATAGAACCTACTACTTCCTGAGCATGCTGACAGAGTGTGAATCATATTCAAGGTTGATAATACACTTTGCTGTTCAAAATACATGTCAACTCAGATAGCACTGTATTAAGTTCTTTTATCTGACCTTCCTCCCAGCTATTCCCCTTTAAACAGGAGACTTTTAAATGCTCTGTAATTAACGTTAAACTGGTCTGATTAGAGCAGAGGAAGAGATCCTGACATGATCGATATCAAAACACTCTTTTCTCCAAAGCTGAATCAAATGACCTGTGAAAAGTACTTTCTATTTTTATAGCTTTACACCTTCATATCTAAAGACAGTCATAAGAAAGTGTAACTTGGATCTAAAATGAAATATCCATCAATATCTAAAACGAAGATTCCCAACCTGAGTTGTTATTTACTACTAGTAAAGCAAAAATACAACTCAACTGATGAATCACACTCACGCTAAAACGAAGGGATTGAAAGGAATGCATTTGATGTATTAAAATAAAATTATTTTAAATTAATATTAACAATAATTTCTTATTCTTACTAGAACACTGTACTGCAGAGCTTACTGAGACATGGGATCATAGGATGTTTACAGGCATAGAAGGATATCATTGTTTATTACTAGACACATTTCTAAAAGTGCTCTCTTTTTTTATTACTTCCCCTCCCCCACCCCATTATATACTCTCAGAGCAAACCCCAGTTATATTTAGGTTTCATGTGCAGAAACATTTTTCTTATTCACGAGGGTGGATAACCAGTGTGCATGTAAAGGTAAAGGCTCGTACAAATCCAGGACAGCAAATCTCAGCTGAGATATTCTGGAGCAGGTGTCCTTTCCAAGGGTAGAAATAACTCTCTTTTCACCCCCAGTACACAGAGAGTCAAGGTTTCCCTTCTCTAATGCATGAGAAACACATCTGCTTGAAAACAAGGCTTTTCTACTGATTTGTTGTAGAAAACCACAATAATGGTTAATTAGGCTGACTCTCACAGAAAAGAAAAAATAAATCTGCAATTCTTTGTTCTGTATGTGCAGTGCAGCAGTCATACACTGTTCTCATAACAGTAGTCTGGCACAAAACCAGCCTATTTCCCCTCTGGTCTTACAGTCAAACATTTTGTACAGGCTAACAATAGAAAATGATTTCATAGGCACAGGGTCTGCCCTGAGCTCACCCAGAGGCTTGAAGTCATTCACACAAGCTCCCTGTTTCACTCAGTCCTTTCCCCCCTTGTGCCCTTCACTGACATCCAGAACACAAACTATCCCGACTAAAGTTGTAATTTATATGAAGTTCTCTCTTGCCTGCAAATGACAGATTTTCAGTGCCTTAAGTACCTAACTAAAACCTCACTGTGAAAAATTGGAATTCTGAGACACAACATTACACAAATTTCATTTCCATAGTAGGATAAAAATAAAGTAACTTCTTCAAAATAGACAAATTAATTTTCTCTGTACAAAGGCTTTCTACTTTTAAATGAGGTTTAGTCTTTGGATTTCAGGTTAATGTAATGAAGTGTTGGGTGACATGAAGAGCCCCCCTAAAACTTCAGTTCTCACCTGACAACACACCTACATGACTGCAGTAGTGAGTTGCACAGGACACACTTCTCAGACCTGACTAGGAGGTGTTACTGAAAGAGACTTTCCTCACTTCAAGAAAAATAAAATGAAAAGTGGGATTTTACAGGTACTAAAGCACTAGCCAAGGACTTGGGCACTTGATCTTATAATGTGACACCTGATAGAAACTTCCTATTTTATGTGTCACAGAGGTCTTCTTCACTGCTCTCTAAATCCAGGAGCTGTGCATTGCCTGGCTGGAGTCATGAGTCTGGGGGAAATTTGTCATGGATATCTTTGGATTCATACATCTATAAAAAATTGAGAATCCTTTTTCATCATGGTCCTTTACAAATTTATTTCTCTCTTTTAATTTCATGTGTCAGAAGAGGGAGGGTAGTGCACAATGTATGCTTTATACAGTCAATGATATAGTAAAAATTTCAAATTATTAAAATGATGACAACGCAAACTTTTCTGAGATTGGTTGTCAGATCCGAGGGGAATCTAACAAAACTTTTCATCAAGGTTTTGTGTTGTTGGGAGGTTTTTTCCTTCCTCTGGGTGGGCTTAATTTAGTTTTGTTTTTTCAAATCTGCCTATTCCAAGGAAGCTGGAAAATCCAGAAGTATAATTGGATGGCTTCCCCTTTAAAGGAAAACTTCAGCCTACAAAAATAGTTCTGGCTTTATCAAATAAGGGTATCATTTTATAATAATATTTCATAGACAGTATTTTCTTCCCAATTTCTTTGTCTAAAACTTTATAAAAAAAGAAACTTTTAGAAATGAACTGTGTCCCAATGTGTGACAGCTAAATTGTTCCCTACCTGATTTGGAGACAAAGAAACCATGACTAGATATCTTAAATATATTCCTAACACAGGTATGAGATTAGTCTAAATAAGTCCCCAGGTTTGTAGAAGTAACCTGCAATGCTTAACTGAAGAGCTTTGTGTACTCTCCCTTCCCTTTTTCCTTCTCTTTCAGTTAAAGGAAGAGAAAAAGTAAACTTTCTTAGCACATTAGCTTTTCCTTTGTAAGTTTTCATATTAGCATGCTACTTGTTTTCCTCTCTTTTCCTTTTCTAGTAATTATTTATCTTCATCTCACTGAGAAGCTCTTAACTTCAAGGGGTAGAAATGGATGGGTGAACTGGTGATTATAGCTTGTTTTTCATCCCACAACTTTTCCTCTGGTTTTAATTATCCAGCATGCTTTTTTGCATAGTCATATGGCCTTTTACACAGCACTGGTACAGTAATCCAAACACATTTGCTATATACTCCACAGCATTTTCAGTAACTTCTGCTATTTATAATGGTAGTTCATGCTAAGTCTTTGGAATTACTGTGAAACAAAAAGGTGATTGTTTGGTTTTTTTCCAAGCATTGCTTGGAATGATGGCTATTTTCCACCCAAACTGGAACGTCTAAGTGTGCTTTCAGATATGATGCCCCAGTTTCCTTCACTCACACTGAATACTTTCAAGTCATGAATACATAGAGTGGAAGTCAAAAACTGCTAGTTTGCTTTGTGGACTGAGAAACAATCACACTTGTGGTATATCTTAGAAGGAAGAATATTCCAAGGAGAGTAAAAAGGAGAGATACATGTAGGTGTTCTTTACGACCCTCTGATACATATGGTTAAAAAATAAAGAATGCATATGTTTTAATTATATTTACATTTAATCGTATTTAAAAATCTACATATTTATAAATTTGATTAGAATGCATTTTATCTGTAAGTGTTGTTCAAATTAGACTAAATTATCATCTGTGAATGTGACAAACTCAGCACAGGAAGGAGAACACAATATGCCATAGATTTAATTGAGCACCCTTGCTTGAACACTGCAGGACTGCTGTGAGAGCTTTTACAGACTTTGAATCCCATAAGTCATTCTCTGGACATTCTCTGCCTCTGCCTGAGGCACATAAAATATGAGCTTCCCTAGTGACTCCAATAATCCTTTGGCACCAAAGTGTCCAGAAAGGCTAGGTCTTGGAAATAAGATTTGCCTTCCCTAGGCACCTCCAGCAACTCTAGTTGAAGATGAAATTCTTTCACTTCACAATAAGTGCTTTCAAGAATTTGTGATAGGTATGAGTATTACACATATGGGCACTTTGCTTATACTTGAAAGCAAATTGCTGTCAGACTGTATGTCAGACTACATGAGAAATATCAGACAAAACCAATAAACAACAAGCCCCCCTTCCCTGACTTAGTGGTTTCATTGCTCTGAAGTGTCCTGGTGTACTTCCTGGTATACTACCATACTCTTATGTATCCTCTCCATTTCAAGGATACTCTAAAATCAAGTGCCTTCTGTACCTCATAGAATGTTAAAGGGTTGTAACAGACCTTAAAGATCATCAAATCCCAAACCCTGCTGCCATGGGCAGGAACACTGACAACTAGACCAGGTTGCTCAAGGCCCTATCCAATCTCGCTTTGAACACTGCCAGGGCTGGCACAACCTCCCTGAGCAACTTGTTCCAGTGTCTCACCACCCTCACAGTGGAAAATTTCTTCCCAATATCTAACCTGCATTTCCCCTTTTACAGTTTGTACCCATTACTTCTTGTCCTATCACTACAGTTCTTGATGAAGAGTCCCTCTGGGGCTTCCCTGTAGGCCACCATGAGATACTGGAAGGCTGCTATGAGATCTCCACACAACCTTCTCTTCTCCAGGATGAACAGTCCCAACTTTTTCAGCTTGTCTTCTTAGGGGAGGTACTCCTGTCCTCTTATCAACTTCATGGCCCTCCTCTGGACTTGCTCCAGCTGTTCCATGTCTGTCTTACGCTGGAGACACCAGAACTCAATGCAGTACTCCAGGTGGGGTCTCACAAGAGCAGAGAAAAGGGGAGAATCACCTTCTTCAGCCTCCTGGCCATGCTCCTTTTGATGCAACACAGAATTTATTTGGCTTTCTGGGTTGTGAACACACACCACTGGCTCAGGTTGAATTTTTCATCAACCATTATCTCCATGTCTTTCTTTGCAAGGCTTCTCTCAATCACCTCTCCATCCTTGTTTTCTCTTCTTGTGTTTGGTCTTATAATTAAACCAGACAATCCTTCTACCTCCTCTTTATCTTAAGAGGATAAGTTGCCAAACACTAGAAATCAATAATTTTCCTTTCTAAAATGTTCTCTATGAATTTGTAGATTTTACCCATTTTGTCTCATTTTCACAGTAACACGTTTCTGACATTCTGTGTTCTACAAATATTCACTGCTCAAGCTCTAGTTTCACAAAAGTTATATTCCCACTGAGACGGATAATGCAACCGTCCCTTTGAGAGCACATTGACTCCCAAGGGCATCACCACCACCTGATAGGAACACAAGTATGATGATCTCTTTGTTCCTGGCCCAAGAGAGATTTGTTTCAGCTTCTCTTTACCAACAAAAGCTTCCACATTTGCTGAAACAAATGCACATTTGCTGAAACAAATTGCAACAGGTAAAATTAGTAACCTTTTTTGTTGTGTGCATTTATTTAATCCTCTCTGACTTCTATAAGTATCAAATTTTAAGTTTCTGAATAGCTATTTCTTCCTTCAGAAAAGCATCAGCATCACAGCCTTCTTTGTGTATACAGCATGTGTGTGTATATGCGTGAGTGTCTGTGTCCATTTGTGCCTAACGGAGGTCTCATGCAAGAGTAACTAACTATGAAATTCCTTTCTAAAGTAGAAATTGAGTGTAAAAGAAAATGCATTTGTAATAGAAGAAAAAAAATTGTCTTTAGTTCCTCTATCACTGTTCTTTTTGTCTATTAAGAAACCTTTGTTTTCTCTACATGGACGATAGAGGATCCCAGAAGGATTCCAAGGAATCATTTAACTACAGCGGGCCTTTCAGGAACTCAGGCATCCTAACCTTGAGGAAAGCAACTGTTAAGGTGAATGTGGCCCCTCAGGAGAGTCAAAGAAAAAAAACTGAAGCATAGAATAGAATCACAGATTTATTTAGCACTAATGCCCAGCTGCTAGCTGATTGTAGCAGCACTCCCTGGGCCTGGCCATCCATCTGGCTTTCTGTGTTGTGAACAGTGTAGCCATCCAAGCTATGAGCAGCCAGTTACTCCAGGAGAGTGCTTTGGGAGATGGTGTCAAAGGCTTTGCAGAAGTCCAGGCAGGTAAGATTCACAGCCTTTCCCTCATTCACCAAGCGGGTCACCTGGTCATAGAAGGAGATCAAGTTGGTCAAGCAGGGCCTGCCTTTCCTAAACCCACGCGGGCTTAGACTGATCCCCTGGTTTTCCTGCACATGCAGCATGATGCCACTTAAAATTATCTGCTTCATGACCTTCCCCGGCACTGGGGTCAGGATGACAGGACTGTCGTTTCCTGGATCCTCCTTCTGGCATTCTTGCACATGGGTGTCACATTTGCTAACTTCCTTTTCCCTCTTTGAGACAGTTGTACCCCACCTGTTGCCAGCAGGCCTACAGTGTAAACTGCCCCATGATCAAAGCCATCAAAATTCTGCCAGTGACACCAGGCTCAAAGACAGGTATTGATCTGCTGGCTCTTCCCTCTTCTTCCATCACCATTCCTTGCAATGTCAGGATACAGGAGAATACTACTTGTTCTACTGACTCCTTAACCAGTCTTCCCAAGGTCCCGAAGTTTCTCGTGATTGCCCTTGGGGTTGTTACCACTTCATCACTGGGTGCACATGATTCATATGTTATGAATGGTTAGTCTTTAAGAATAACATGGTACTTGGAAAACCAGTATCATGATGTTTGAGAAATACTTTTTAGAGAGTGGAATGTGGTTGGTTTGAAATCCAGTCCTTGGTTCTGAGATAGTTGTCTATCATTCAGCTGCTGTTGCTTCAATACAAAAATACGAACACTGCAGCTCAAATAGTGACACAAAGTATATTAGGACAATACTACATGCTGATGTACTCAAAACAAAATACAAGATATCCCTGTGCTTAGTTAGTATTATTATCAAGACAAAAAAAGTAAAATGGAAAAACAAGAGAGTATCAGATGCAGTTGCAACAATGTCAAAGGAGAATGCAAATCTGCTTCTTATATCCCTAATTTAATTTGTATTCAGGATTTAGAATTTACTGATGAATCTTTTTGTCACATCATCCATCATAGCCTGGCACTAGAGAGAAAGAAGATAGAAAAATTAAAAACCTGCTTGTTACTGTAAACTAAAGAGCATGAAAAACATCCATCAAGGACAGACACATAGAAAATAAAAGTGATAGCCAAAGCCAAATGATCTATGTTGATTTTCTTTTAAACGTTTATTAAAATGCTCTAACTGCAGATTCCCTTTCCTTTGGTAAATATTTATTGTTATTTCTTTTGCCATGGACTGGAAACTGCAAACAGTGATAAATTAGTTGTAAAGATCTATAATTTTCATCTTGTTTTTATAAATGCATTTACATTTTTTACTGAAGTGCTATTTTTTAGCACTGATTAGAAAGGTTGCGTCCTATATCAGCTGTTAATTAAGATTCCTTTTCTTTGCTGAGTCAGAGGACAAGGACTAGGTCATTAGTGCAGGACAGATGCTGCACAAGGGACCTGCCACAAAAGTAGCTGCTGCCAGAGGAAGTGCTCTCACTGATTCAGTAGACTTTACATTAATCTAGAGATCAACCCCTTTGTACCCTCAAATCATAAATATCTGAACTTTTACTTACAAAGAAATACACACATTTATGTCTTAAGAGGTTGTCTGAATTCCAATCTATTTCCAAAGTGGTGCTAATGCAACTGTACCCTCAGATTGCGCAGTATCCAAATATATTCTAGAATGACTTGTCTTTCAGATAAAATTGCAAGATATAACATTTATGATAACAGTGCTATTGGGACTGTGCTCTGACACATAATGCACCGTGGTTTCCTATGTTTTCCTCTAGCAAAGGAAACCCAAAGGTGAACAAAACAAAATTCAAAGGGTCTAGCTGTGAGGCAACTCAAGTTACTCTACCCAGCAATTGCACCAACAAAGCTAAGGGGAATGGAGAAGACCTCTTTTGGCTACAGAGGAAAGAAGAAAGAAATGTTTGTGTGCAACTACAAAATTAAAGCAGAGATACAAAACAGTTAGAAGGTTTGAGGAGGGTGAGTTGAAGTCAAAGAAAGCTTAGCCCATGGGCATGTTAATGAAAGGCAGGGGGACTATACAAAAAAAAAAAAAAAGAAAACACATGACAGGAAATAATATTCTTTGTAGTCTAGAGCAATACAATACACCAGGCAAGGAGGAAAACAAATCCATACAAATTAATTGATATAAAATTAATTTTAACCTAACGGGAATAAGGTCTATGTATCAACATAGGCAGCATGCTGAACTTGGTTTCTCAATGCAAATAAGTGCTCAGAAAAGCTAATAATTTTTTATTCCATTACAAGAGGGTAGAGAATAATATGATAAAGTGTGTTAGTATAAGTTGACATTCATTTTCAGTACAGGACTGATCTGTACTATGTTATTCCAGTTTTGTGTCAGCAAAGCCCCATTAAATTCCCATACTATCACAGAGTACAGATAGACAGCCAGCTGCATCACATTTTCTTTGTAGTAAAAGTGTTCATATCTTAGCAAAAGCATATTGGTCCCTGGCATAGTATTCTTTGTAAGAGATTCCTACCTCTGCAGTTGTTTGTTCTACAAGGTCAAAAATAATCCCTTCAGTTTATTCATAGACTACAAAACATGGGCCTTGCGAGGAACTTCAAGATCCCTATTTCTGCACCAGGCACTCACAGATGTGCTATGATACATATTCATGTATCAATCCCATTTGACTTTGGGCATTTGATTTAGAAGTTGGCAAGGTCTTACATTCTTTGCTGAGTGTTAAATCATTCTTCGAAAAATTTGGTAACATATTTGGAGGCAAAACTAAATTATCCAACTTTGAAGGTATATTTATAAAGTCAGATCATAAGTTAGGCTTTTATGTGGCAATACCACAACAGATTTCCCTGTTACCCCTTCCAAACTGTCATATCCTAGTGTAGCAGTTATGTAGAAACCCCAGATGACTTAAGAGCTTTCTACCTTTGAAAAGGAGACTGCATACTCCCCTCCTTCTGCTGTTTCAACATTTCTCGCTGCACAACCCTTCCCAACCTTGAGCCATCAAAACATTGTGCAGTAAATCAATTCAATAAACCTGGATGGAAAAAAAAAACCCAACAAAAACAACAAACAAAAAACCCCAACAAAACACACACAGGCACAAAACCAAACCAACAAAACAAGAGAAACAAGTATTTTTGTGTTGTCATGACAAATTGAATAGGTTTATCGACCCCTTGCTTTCACAAACTCTTATGTGCATTTGCCTTCAAGAGCAGATGTGTCAGAGTGGACAGAAGTGAAGTGGGATTGCTGCACAGAGATTCAGGCAAATATGAAGTGAGAAAGAAGCAGTTGGAGATGAGAGGAATGATTTTAGAGGAGGAAGAAGAGAGAGATACCTCAACCCCTTGAAACACCAATGTTGTCTCATTGAGCTACATCCAAAGAAGGGATTAAATCAAATGACTATATTTTCTCCCACTTTCAGTTTTAATATGGGGTAATTTTGATTAAATTACCATGGAGGTAATATATTACGTTTACTTTGTAAGTTCCCACTTCCCAGTTTTTAAAGCACTTATCTACCAGCAGATGGAAGTTTAGATTGTGCTTATGCTTAGTCACTAATTCAAAACAGAAATTAAATATAAATATCTCCACTGCCTCTCAGAATGGATGGCATTTGTTAGTTTTCTTGAGAATGGAGCTTTATTTTAATTTTGCTACTGAGGTTAGAGGAATTACACTGCAGTAACTGACACCCAACAAGACTGACATAGAGAGAAGTCTATATTCATATACCAGTAAAATAAAGTAAATATTCTACTTTTTTTCTGCCTAAACATGCTTCCATTCTCTGTGTGACATTTGTTCTGTTCATTTTCTTTGTGACTCTGAAAGATAAATGGTAACAATTCTGAGTTCCTCTTTTCCTACTGAATTGTAAACTCAGGCTTTAACTTTCATTTTTATCTTAACTTCGTTCATATTCACAACTGGAGACTTCTCTCTAGAGTTAATGAGCACCTTCAGTTTGAGTAAGCCTACCAGTGTGATATTCTGAGTTCAAAATCAAGACCTCACTTGTCGTGTGTTGCTTTGTGAACACTGAGCAGTGACTTTGTAAAGGAGTTCTCTTAAGTGTTGAAAACCTGCATTAGCATCAGCGTGATGCTAACAAACAGATTTGGTCAAACAAACAAAGAACTTGGAGAAAAAACTGATCTCAAGATCACTCTAAGCTGCACTAGCTGTTAGGGGCCTCAGCAGGGCATTACAATAGTCAAAAACCAGTAGAGAATTTCATCAAAATGCCTTAGTCCACAACTAAGTCTAACTCCAAAAAAAAAAAAAAAAAAAAAAAAGAAATCTTTCCAAATGCTTTTAATTCTCAGTTTTTTTGATGAAGTTCCTGAACAATTTTAGTTCTGGTGATGAATTTCCCAAAAGACACTTGCCTCCCAGGAAAAGATCTGTTACAGTCACTGCAGTGATTTTTGCAGGTGATAGGGAAGTGGACTTGGAATGTGAAAGTATCTCTTGATTTGAGTTAGGGATCAAAGAACTACAGATTAAAATATTTTCACATATTGGAGCCGAGTAGAATTTTCAGTCAAATAAAATTAGGTTTTTGTAAAAAATTGCAAAGGTATTTCAGAAGACTAGGCAATGAATTCCTTTACTGCATGCAACTAGTAACCTCTTATCTATTTGCTTCATAAATGGAGAGATAAAATATATATACATGATGAAAAACAGATATCAGGCAGTTTAATATTTATGGTTTTATCTGACTTGATTAGGTAGTCGAAAAGGTAGATCTTTGGGAATGTAGCTAAGAAAACATGTCCTAAAACATTATGCATATTTGCTGAAGACATAAAATGTATCTGCAGATCAAGACAGCATTCTTCAAATTTCAAGAGGTGAATCAAAAGCTTTCTGGTTTATGAAAGAACCTGATAGGTGTTGGTGACAGATTTTGGTTGTGAAGAACATCTTTTTGCATTTAAGGATCTAGGAGTAAATAGAAAATTAGAACATGGCTTCCATAAAAATAATAAAGTCATAGAACAAGGTTCAAGGTTCAAGAAGAAAAGGGTATAGATGAGTTCAAGAGATTCCTAGGATACAATTGTTTCTCAACAAGGAAGAAATTGATGGATATGATGAAAAGGTGAGAAGTTGAATTGTGGGAATAAGATAAACCTAGGGGGGAAAAAAAGAAGTACACATGCTGAGTTGCTTGGGTACTTTGTAGTTCAAAAGTGTTTCATGTTCAGTAACCTCTGATAGAATTCTTTATCAGTTTGATTTGATTGTACTTCAGGGTACACTGTGTCAGACTTTTGCCAGAGCTGCCCATTGCTACAATGAGAGCATTTAGCTAGAAAGTGTAATGCTGTCTTTAATTATTTCCCTTGAAACATGGAGCCCTATTGTGTGTATTGCGTATTATTTTTAAATATGATTCAAGCCTTCAAGAAAGCCACATGTGGCAAAGTTTGCTGAAGCAGCCCTAGGTTTTTGTATGCTATTTTAGGGGACACGTTCTCTTTTTCTTTTTTTACAGGAAGCTTAACGTGACTTGGCTGTCATTTTGGCAGTCAGGCTGTCCAGAATGCTGCAGTTACCACATGTTTGTTCAAGTTATATAATCACCCTGGTGAAACAGTGTTGCACAGCCCATTGCACTATCTGAGTGTAGTTGTTGTCACAGCTACTCTTTGAAGACAAATTTTCAGATTTGCCCAATTAGTTGACAACTTGGCCTGAAAACAGTGAACAAGCAAAGCAAAACTGGGGACAAACCTTTTTTGCTTCACATCAAAAATAGGTGAGTGGTGGAAGTGTACACATGGTAGATTCTTTTCACTTCCTTCACTTTTTGAAAGACAAGTATGGTTCTGTCTTCCTTCAGCAGGCTCCAGTGCTCTAACCATGTTTCCATTACACTGACTGGAGATGAGGAAAGTTAAAAACTTGCATACCAATGACAAATTTGGTAATCAATATATAATGCTGAAAAGCACAGGCTTGCTTTTGCTTTTTGAAATATTCTTTGTTTCTTAAGCTTACTTTCCTGTTGTTCTAAGATGGAACAGCATCAATCCCGTAAGAATGTCACTCATGTCTAATTAGATACACTTTATTGTCTGATATCAGTTGACATATATTCTGTAAGGGTATTCATACATGCTTAAAATTAGGGACTTTTTGTTCTTTTCAATTATGGGAGTAATGGAAGCCACAGCTATAATCAGGAAAGAAATTTGGCAAAGGAAAATAAGGAACATTATATGCCTCTATCTTCACCCTTTCACTTGTTTTTTTCTGCTTTATCTGTATCCCTGTCCATACTCAGTTTTTATGCTAAATTAAAAAAACAAAAGAAAAGAAAACAAAACAAAAAAAAACCACCAAAACCAATATATCTGAACCTTATAAAGTCAAAGTATGTTTTTTGTTTGCTGGTTAATTGGTTTGTTTGTTTGAGCACAAGCATCCCAAGATTTATTAATCATCCCACCCTTCTGAACCTATTCAGTCTGGTTATCATATGAACTGTCTATTCTGAAAAGAACTTTTTATGTATTTTGTGAGCCTTCACTGGAAACACGGAAATGAAAACTCTCCTCTCAGATTGGATTTTCATTCATCCAATATTGAGCACTGTGGCTGTGATCCAGTAAAGCATTTAAGGTTAGTTTATCTTTAAGGATAATCCCATTGAGGTTAGTGGCATGATCCATGCACTTAAAAACGTAGCTGAGTGCTTTGCTGGATCACAGCCAGAGTACTCAGTACCTTACAGGATTGAGCAACCTCTCTTTTTTGACACTGGCTGAAGGCAAGATGTACAGATATGTGTGAATATTATGTTCCTTATAGTATAGATGTTAAACACAGTATTATTCTCAGGATTCTTTCATATTCTGTTCAATAAAAGGTATGCTCCAGTTTCTTAAAACTCTTGCCAATTGTATTGAAAGTGAAAACATTACAATTCTAAAAGAGTCTAACCTAGACTGTCACTCTCCTTTTTTTTTTGATCATGCTGAATTTTATAACGCAGGAGATTCAGGTCAAGTTGGTGTTCTGAGCGAAGGTAATTTGTTAACACACGTTTAAATCCCTGCAATGTTCTGCTGACAAAGACTAACTTAATACTCAACAGATTCAACACATCTCCAGTGCTGGTATACATTTTAAATGAAAGTGCATTTTAGAGTTTGGACTAACTGGTGCCATTTGGGGCTGACTGAATGTCAAATGCTTCAGGCAGCCAAAGTTAAATATTTCTATGCAAGTTTGATTAAGCTGGTTTGGAGAGTAAGCCCTACTGTTCCTCTCGAAATGCGGGCATATTTTATTGCCTGCATCACAGAACATTTAAAGGTGATCTCAAGTCAGTCTAACGTTAATAAGTTTGGCTACAAACATGGATTCACTTCAAAGGTGTTTTCTCCTTCTCCTTCTTACTGTTTATCCTCCTCTTAAGCATCCTTTTCAAATTCAAAGTCCAGATTCCTCATCTGAATATCAGCCAATCAGACTTTGTATCTGTATAGACTAATAATACATTCCAAGTATTATTCGCTTGATTATAAAGCCTGATTTGATGGGATACAATTAGTTTTCTGTTCTCAATGACCTACGGAATGATATTACTCAGAATTCCATTTAGATGATGCAAATGACCTAATCAGTTTGTCTTCTGCCATGGCAATAACTGAACTCAAATGTCAAAGAAAACTTAGTAAATAAAATGTCGCTTTTATGTAACTGAAATTATGCTATGGGAAGCTTATGAATTATTAGCTATGGAAATAGTTCTGTTTCTTTCACTTGGATGACATAGGTAATACACATCTGCACTCATTTTATACACTGACATTTCAGGATTTTGCATTCTAAACAAAGAAAGAAAAAATGCAGAATAAATATGTGAAATTATATTAAATTAAAAGTGCAGCACAATTAATTTTTCCATTTCTATAATAAGCCATGTCTTAATTCAAGATTTGAGCAAAGTTTTCAATGAAGAAAGTATTTCTCCTTTGCTTTTTCAGGTGTTGATCACTGTTGTTCTGTTTCCTCTGTTTCTCTTTCTACTGTTATAAAAAGCCTGGGTTAAGCAAGCTATGAAGTACTATCAATATTGTACTGGTAGAAATAACCACAGTAGCTCAAGGTTATTTGTGTCAAACACTGTGATATGGGTCACACAGAGACATGAAAATTATCTTTATCTGTATGGTTTGCTAGCATTTTTGACAGCACTGAGATTTCTGGAACACTGCTTCTGCTTTGGAGGCCTATGTAGCTAACACTGAGTTTGCTGTTTTAGCTACTTTATCCAATATTCAGGGCACCTAGTAAAAAATAGAAGAATATTATTTACATTACCTGCTCTCATATATTGGCTGCACAGTTTTCCACAAAATTACCTGCTGAAAAGATGGCTGCAGTCTTCTAGATTGTCTCAGATACACATAGGAGATTTTCCAAAAGCAACGGTTTGAAACTCCAATCCAGTCTTTGCTTGCACAGCAATTTGATGATATCATGGCCAAAAGTCTTACTAGGTAGTGGTAAAATGCTGCCAACTAGTTTTCCATCTATTTCATTGTTTCTTAATATCATTCTTAGATAACTGTAAAATGAAATTTGATTTTTTGGATGGAGTTCTTATCATGAAACAATGTAAACTACAGTATTTCTGTGAGAGTGAGAAGTGAAAGTAGCTATCAATGTTAACAGTGGCTCATTACAGGTGATCCTACTTTCCAGGCTATCTGTACTTTCAATTTTAGGCAGATTCACATGGGTCACAGGACCTAATGATCTTTCTATAACAAGATTATGTTCCTGACATACTACATGTCTTCCTTTAAACTGAAGAACAAGAGTGAATTGATATCTGCAATAGAAATCATACTTGAAATTCCTTGAGAAAAATCTAGTGTATTTGGCCCATTATATTTACACCATTGGTGTGATACAAATTTTCTTTTTTTGATACCAAACATACAAATACAATTTTGCTTTTTTTGTTACCTTTTTTTTATACTAAACATACACATATGAGCATCTGTTAGAAATGTTATAGATTTTTGATGAAAACATTCACTGTTGGAGAGTCTGTGGCTCAGTGATGCAGTGCTCCCTTCATATTAGTGAAATTAAAGTAATTTTTATGTTACCAACAGAGAGATTCTTATAAACACCTCATTATTGATTACACCAAAGTGCATGAATCTAACATGGAGACAAAAGTTTCAAAGATGTTAAAGAGGAATAAGGTCAAAGATATTAAAGAGGAATAAACAGTGACTATAAGGAACATAAATAAAATTTAAAGTAGAACTATATTGACTTTTGGTTTTTTTCCATCTCGGCAGTGATGTTTAAATTCCATTTTTCATACATTCTCCATAGAATTATAAAAGTCAAATAATTAATACTAAAGACTGATGCATTATTTTGTTCTAAAACCTATCTCCAAAAAAAGTATATGAAAAATATTTTCTATGCTTTGGATTTAATCCATATTTTTGGAAGTTGCATAGTAACTTAAGCACTGTATTTCTACTTTTGATCTGACCGTATCTTCTATTTGCAGTTGTCAGTCCACTTTATTAACTTCTACTTATAGTCAGCAGCCCAAATTCATAAAGCATATTTTATTGCTGTTTATACACACCCACATATGAAATAATATTTGTTATATTTAGTATTAAAAACAGAAATACCATGAGCAGATTACAATGTATTGTACAATTTAAAGATTGACATCAGCTTCACTATTGTTTATAACATCTGTGGTATTCTAAGATATTTTTATTATTTCCTGCCCCCTTTTTTCTCTCAATTTTATCTGAAATTGGAGTAATTAAATTTAAGATCCCAGTGAGTCTACCATGGCATTCTTGGGAATCAGATAATAAATGTCCTACAACAGCCAAGCCATGTCATCAACATTGTTTTACTGCAGCTTAATGCTTTTTGCCATAAAGATCACACACATAAAACTGTGTTGACTATCAATCTTACATTTCAAATTTTTTCCTCCACCTTTTCCTTCTTCTGTAATACTCCTTGCCTTCAACTGGATATTCTATGATTCCTTGATGTCTTTAAAAGAGCCAATACAATTTTCAAAGGCTTAAACACAAAAATAAAAAATCCGTTAGCCTTTTTATATTTACAGGAAATTATTGTTGAAATTTTAAAAACTTTATTAATCATGAATGTTTGAACTTCAGCTGTCACTACTTCTGGCTATTCATTTCATATCTGATTCTTAAAAGGAGAGGACATGAGTGTATAAGGAACCTCTTTTCCTTACTGAAACAGTTTCCTTACTGAAACAGTCATATATAAGTATCCTCAGGATTACAGTTTTCCCTGGATTTGGTAAGTGTCATGTAATAAATTAAATCACGATGAGACAATTTGTCTATCCAATGTACCAGATACTACACAATCCAAGAGCACCTCTCAAAACCAAAATCTAAGATTACAGTCAGTAGCCTGGTAAAACTGGAAAAAAATCAAAGAGGAACAGTTTTCATCGCAAATTGTCATTCATTGTCATCTTGTCTATGCTGAGCATTCCATTTTTTTGTTTAACTGAGAATTCTTGCTATTCAGAATTAATCTTCATTGTCCTGGATCTGTTCCTTCATAGCACAATAACAATCACAGTTGAACTTATTAAAAGACAGTCTTATCTTACCTGAGAATTTTCTCTCATCTCACTTGGCTAACTTCAGTTATACTCAAATAAATATGTTGTGCAAGTGTAAGATCTGATTTGTAGTAAATAATTGAAATAATTGTACATAAAACTGCACCTGTAAAGCTGGTAAAATGCACTTCATATTTAAAATATTGTGTACATTTAACATACTTCGATATCTCCTTTATAACTGCAATGGTATATTAATTCTGGGCTTGCATATAAAAAAGTCTTGAAAAAAAAAAGGATTTATACCAGAAAAAAAGCAAAATACAACAAGAAAACCAATGCATACACAAATCTCTATAACGGGCTCTATTTTTCAAGTACACTGAAGACAAAAGAAACAGATCTCCAATCTATTCTAATTCTTGGCATGAATGCTTCCTTATTCATGGATCGTTGATCTGACAGACTGAAAAGGCAATGACTTCTATTTCTTTTGGTGACTTACATCAGTCTATTTCTAGGGAAATAGACAAAGGATTCAATTTGTGTACACTGGCATTAGACTGAACTCTGCTGATGGATGTATTTGGCTTCTATAGGAAGAGTGGGATTATATACTTATTCACTGTGGGCACTGTTACCAAATGTGTTTTTCATAAATGTACTTGTAGTATCAGTTGTACCATTTCTGTGTACTGCAATATACTGAAGCTTCTAGACAAATAAGCTTGCAGTGGGGCAACTGAACCATCCTGTTCTTTAACAAATTGATAAAGGGGAATGTAGGTATTTCTTTACATTCCTGAAGAGGCACAGAGAATGAATATTTGTGGCTAGTATGTATCTCATAAGCAAGTAAATTGAGTTATCCAACTGAAGTTTAAGCACAGCCAAGCAGGCAGCATGAGGAAAAGCAGTTTTGCAAAGGAAAATGCAACTCAGTTTTCTTCCATGGGAGCGATAATTCTGGGCTCAGACTATGGAAAATAACTATGACTGTGAAACACAAATTTTTGTTGCTTATTCTGTTAGATTTGTAATTTCACATCATAGTCCATAGGAAAATATGCAAACAACCTTCCCCATCCCATTCTGTCTGCATAGAGATATGTTATTCTTCACAGTGGCCATAAAGCTTTCACTCACTGTATGATTTTCTTTACAGTATCATCATCAACGTAAATACTGTGGTGAGGTGGACTTTGTACCACCATTGTGGAACAAAAGAGTAAGATCCATCCCAGACTTAAAAAAAAAATCTTCAAAGCTCTGTCCTCTTTGAGATGCAAGGATAAAAATGTGATTCTACTGTAAGAGAAAGAGCAGACATGGATGCTGATTACTCTTCCGTGGTCCCTTCATGATCTTTTCCTGGAGAAAAGAGGAGTTTTCACTCTTGTTTGTTACAGTTCAAAACATGACCCTTATTGCAGCCAGGGTAGGAGGGGCAATTGGATCTGCCTGTCTACTTGTCATGACCCAAAACCAGAATGCCAAAGCATCTTTTCTTAGTCGGTCTTATTACTTCTGATTGGAAAGAAGGGGATGGATAAATCCTTAAGCCTCTTCTCAATCTCAGCAAGCATTAGAAGAACAAAAAGTGTCAATTATTGTAAAACTAGTGTGATATTTTGCATAAAGGTGTGTAATTACTCATAGAAATTGAATAGAAAAAGTATAGTTCTATTTCTGGCTTCTCAGGGCTGAAAGAAAATTCATTAACTATCGAGTACCATAGTATACTATTATATCACACCTTCCATTGATCAGAGGGATTGATGATTAATGGAGTTAATTTATTTTATTGCTTAAAGCTGGACTACCTTGGCCATGGAATAATTCTAAGCTCTAGGACTAATTCTGAGAGAATGAATAGGGATAAAAGAATATACTATCTGCTGATGATTAACACTGTTCTTCCAGTGACCAGCCAAATTACTTTCTGACCAGTTTGTACCTATCGAATATTTTAAATTGAACATAGGGACAATGATCATGAAAGGCATGGCATGACCTGTAACATTTTCTGTGTTTGTATTATAAAGCTGAACTGAGAAATAAAGTCTATGAAATTAAATGTGAAAAATGTGGATTAGCTTGTTCATTTTTCTATTCCTAGCTGTAAACCATTAAAATGTAAATATATATTGTTTCTCTGGCACATAAGAGTCTTGAATTCAACAAAAATTAGAAGTTAACATTAAAAGGTATAACTTGGTAATCTCCATAAATTTTTATCTTATAATTAAAAATTAATTTTAAAATTTTTATATTTTTTCTTCCTAAAATTAAATAAATTTCTAAGTAAGTAATTTCAATCAAATAACTAAAACTTGAACAAGCAAGTAAAATTTAAAGTTGTTAAAAAATAACACTTTTATCATATAAAAGTATTTTTCCTTCCTGTGTAAAACAAAACAATTTACAAATAGTTACATTTCTCCACCTATTCATATTGCTTTCAACAAATGTTTAAAAAAAAAATAATAAGAACCAGTTTTCATTAGAATATTCACACATATCTGTTAGCAATTGCCTAAAGAGAAACACTTTTCAAAAAACAAAACAAAACAAAACACTTTAACATCAGGAACAAGATTGTTAAAATGTGCAATTTTTGAAGGTATTCAAGTCTGCATGTTCTCATGGTTGCTGGATGATACCACTTAAAATGTATCTACTGTCATCTACACTGTGGTGAGTTTAAAACATCCTCAGTGACTCCAGGATCAGTGTCAGTGAGTCACACTGACTCTGTCAGTGGTTCAGAACCTAAGAGAAAAGTGGATAAAGGACTGTGATTTCTTTTAAAGACTCTCCTATTATTGCTGGAACTAGATCAGAGCCTGGTATAATATATTGCAAATTCTTTGATTTCTGCTTTCAAACTCTGGTGTTTCTGATAAAATTATACCTATTCTATTAAATAGGTGCTGCACTGTAGTCACTTTAGACTATAATTTTTATGTTTCCCCATAAATAGGATCTGACATAATGCAGAGCCAAAAGTGTTTTTTATCTTCCAGATTTTACACAAGCTACTGAGCTTATAGGTCAGGATTTGAAGGTGGTTTCAAAACCAGATATTGAAGAATAGAGCGAGCCAAGATTCATAATTGAAAGATAATGACTGAGGCATTCATCTGTGAATTGTATACGTGTTTTCAATTAGTTGCAAATGTTCTTTACACAGTTCAATGTATGAGGCAGGTTAGTCTGGTGTCATGCTTTAACCCCAGCCAGCAACCAAGCCCCACGCACCACTTGCTCATTCCTCCACCAGTGGGATTGGGCAGCAAATAACAGGTAAAAGCTAGAAAACTTGTGTGTTGAGACAAAGACAATTTAATAGGGAAAGCAAAAGCCACACACACAAGCAAAGCAAAACAAGGAATTAATTAATTGTTTCCTATAGGCAGCTATCACTCCAAATGTACCCCCCTTTCCCCTTTCTTTCCCCCACTTTATACACTAAGCATGATGTCATATAGTGTAGAATATCCCTTGGGTCAGTTAGGTTCAGCTGTCCTAGCTGCATCTCCTCCCAATCTCCCTTGCACCCCCAACTTCCTTGCCATTGTGGCTAAAAGCAGAAAAGGCCTTGGCTCTGTGTAAGCCCTGTGCAGCAATAACAAAAACATCTCTAGATTATTAACCCTGTGTTCAGCACAAATCCAAAACATAGCCCCATACTAGCAAATGTGAAGAAAGTTAACTCCACCTCAGCCAAAACCAGCAATCTGGAAAACCTGTACTGCCTTTCAAAAAAACAGAGATGCTCTTTAGGACAACTCAGACATTTTGAAACAGAAAAACACATGAGCAGGTAAAGTGAAAGGAGGAAAACTAGGATGATGGGGTAACAGGAAGGCATATTGAATCGCAGAACCCCTTTTGAATGTGCACACTGCTTTCTCAAAGAGTGGAATACCTTTACAAGACCAACTTTACATGCTCTTGATCACCATCTATAGCTTTCTAAATCCATCCTGGCCACAAAGAAACAAGGGGTTTGTGCTATCATGACCAAGACTCTGTGTTGAAACAGAGCACCCTGAGAGTCAAAAACAAGTCCCCAGTTTTAGAAAATGAGAAGACAGATGTGCAAAGGAAAAATAAATGCCATACCTTCTCTCTTCATAAAATGAGTTGTTTCTTGCTGTCAAGGAATTCCTCTTAGATTCCCTTTTCTCTATGCAGCTGTGTCTCAGCATTCACTCGTGTTGTACATCATTTATCAGTTACAGCACTGGGAGATAACCGGCATCTGTGGGATATGTAGTATGTTTTGGATGAAAGCTCTCCCTGTTACCTTTAACAATGCCAATTGTTCTACATCCCCAGTGTTTTGCACTTGTCCTTGGTGGTTAGAAACAGCATTCCCAGCTGCAGTGGGAAAGGGTTTTGAATAAATACTAGGCAGACAGCAAACATACCGTGTATAAGTTTTGCATGAAATGTATTTTAAACTGTGAGTAATATGGTAGGTTTTAACATTGTTTATGGGTGTCTCAATTAGGAGCCTATTTTATTAATTGTCAGTAGGTGTTTCAGCAAAGATCATTGTTGTTCTATATTTTTCAGTCAGTAAAAAGTGAGGTATTTCTGATTCAAGATCTTGAACTCAAACTTGAGATTTCAGACCCAGGAGGCTCTCACACTGTAGATACACTGCTGACAGAAATTCCATCCACCCTGAATTTTGGGTAGAAACAATTTTTTCCTTCAAAAATATCTACATAGTTTTGTGCCAGAACATGATAGCTCCTCTGGTACAAAATACCCTATCTGCATTGTTCCATCCAATCTTCAGAAGTGCTGGGCATGAGGAAACTTCCCGATGCATAGAGAGGTCTGACTCATCTCTCACTGTGATGTCCAAGCAAGTTTTCTGTGGGTGCTGTGAGAGCAAGAAAAACAGATGAGGCCTGTAAGAAGACTGCTTCAGGATCTCTGTGGTCCCTGTTTGGAAGTTGCAGGCATTCCGAGTTGAGAAGATGGAATAATTTCTCAATTTCTGTTCTGTCCTTGACATTGGAAGTTTCTGGAGGTATCCTCCAGATAGGAAATGACAAATCTACATTTTGGGAAACAAGGTCACAGAGGTGTTGTGTTCACCTTTTACCTTTTCGGTTACAATTGCAGAAGAGAGAGACCAACACTCAGTGTTAGGATCCCAAGACTTCTCAAATATACATGCTTATGTGAATGATTTGGGTAATAAGACTAAAGAATTATAATGAAAATCGAGCTGGGATGATATCATAAAAACTGTGTTGAAGTGCCTAATTTAAGGGCTTATACTCTGACTTTGTGGTTTTTTTGAGCAACTTGCCTTTTCTCATTGACACTGTGGAGCTTAGTGTTTGTTTCATAAGTGAAATGACTGGGACTTGACATAGTGGTTGGGTTCACAGTTACTCAAAGACACTGGAGAAGAACCTGTCCAAAAACAGGACTTTAGTCTTCCTGTTAATTTGACAGTTTGGAAGTTGGCAAGAAGACAATGTCAATGTTTTCAAGTCCAGGGAAGTTAGCTCTCTTTTTTTTTTTTTAATTTTGTTTCCAATTTTTATATGTAAACAAAATACTTGGTACAAATTTGTTTTTATCAGCTGATTTTGTTATTGCCTTGGACTTTAACAGCTATTCTGTAATCATGAAAAGGGAGGTTGCCAAGGAGAACTGTTCTTCTGCTTAACTACGGGCTATTTGTCATTCTTGCATTGTACCTCTGTATATTTGCTGAAACATAGGTCCCTCAGTCATCTGTCATGTTTGCTGCTAGATCTGGATTGTCCCCCCCTCCTTTACGTCTGTCCATGCACAAGGATGAAAGGCCATGGTTGTAGTCACTTTAGTCTTGCCTTGAGGTTTTGCCAGGGTACAACTAGAAAGTGATATCAAGTTCTGCAATCTAATGAAGTTCCCACATCCTCCACTTTTGAGCTACATGCTTTTCCTAAAGTCTTGGCAGGTTAGTTAAGGTTTCAAGTCCAGTGGAAACGATTTATTTCAGACACTGTCAAGTGTTCTATTAAAACTGAGTGCAGTAGAAAACCCTGTGATTATCATTTATATGATGAGATAGATAATAAAATAGGTAAATAGATAGAGATTTATGCAGGGATAGGAGGACATACCCCTTAAATCAGATCCTTACAGTCACACCATAGTCACAGACATTAAGAAGTGATTCCCATCTACAACATTCCAAACCCATTGAAAGTGCAGAAGTGGATTTTGAGTGGTACAATTAAGATGTAGAATGTAAAACTAATTGTGAAAATATTAGTATGCTTTCACCTCTCTGTGGTATTTCTAAGTTTTATTGGCATTCAACAGCTTCAGTTAACCCTGTGTGGTCCTAACCCTGCTTCATGAGACACTGATTTTTTGCATAGTAAAATCTCTGGCTTCATGGGTATTGATATTAAAGGACAGAACAGATGGATATTAAGTTTCTAGTGTATTCTCAGACATTTATATAATTTGTGAAGACAGAAATATGTTTTTTGGGGTGGGTGTGTTTTCTTACAAAACACCCTTCAGTGTTCCAACATCTAACAATTATTGTGACCAGATTTTTTTGCAATTCATTGTTTCCAAATGAAATACCCACTGAATGCTTGCTGATCCCAGCAGAGGAAAGAAATTGGAATGCCTTATTGGACTTACAAGTTCATATTTAAAGGGTTTAGGGTCTACATATTTAGCAGGCGTTGTAGCTATTACAACTTATTACAAACGGGGTTTCAGGGGATGACATAAGGGAAAAATCCAGATTAACAATTTTGGGGTCTTAGCAATTACCTCATGGGGAAAAAACTACTTTATTTTAGGCGATTTTTCAGGGAAGAACAGGTATTCAGTTTTGCAGGATGCAAGGATTTAAGAAACATAAATAGAGGGATAAGGTACAACAGGTCATCTGCACAGGTTTGATGAAATCAAGAGGTTGACTCTCTGGGCTGGGACAAGGCAATCAGCACCAATGATATCTTGTTTGTTTCTCAAACCGAGGTTTTTTCCCCAACTCTTGCAGCCCATGGCTTTCTGCAAGGTCCACTCAAATCCCTCTCTGCAGACATCATATTTTGGGATCCAACACTTGATATTCCACAAGACTCATCTGTGAAAAAAGAAACAAAAAAGAAAGAAAGAATAAAACAAAGTTTTAATTAAGTTGAAAATCCTGGTTTTATTGTCCATGAAGCATAGTCATTTAATTTCAGCATTATGGACTTTTAGAATCACTACAATGGTAGAAGAGATTGAGAACATATGGTGGCGACATTTTGTATTACATACATGTGGAGAATGGAAAAAACTTTGTATGGTTCAGATCAGATTCAGTTTGGTCATATGGGCATTTGCAGTGCAATACCAATCTTTAGACCACTATAAGAATATTTAATTTTAATTAAAAAAAGGGAAAAGCCTTTGGAAACACAATAATTGCAATGCATTTTTACCTACATTTGTCTTCTTTGATAATAAAATGGTTTACAGATTACTCTGGCTTATTGCAGATTCACAGTTCAGTTTGCTTTTAAAAGTTACTGCCTTTGGGTATGACTCATAAAGAAACTGGAACCTTGATTTACTCCCTCAGAAAATTTTCTTGAGTACTTTGCCTGGAAAAATGGTTTAGAAGTTATTCTCTTTTTTCTGAAGACTGGCAGATGTTACTTTCAATCCCTTACTGGTTGTGACCTGGAAGTTTTGTTTTTTCTAAACTGAAATTTTGTGTGTGATGTGTACATACTTCACATTTATATTATTGAGCAGGAATTATTTATTTTCTCTATTAATATTATTCACCTGCACTCCAAAACATGTTTATATAATAGTAAATATGACAACAAAACAGCACTCTTATATAGAATGAAGGATACTTATATACATGGAAAGGCACATCCTAGCCTTTGAAAGTTCACAGAAAAAATGGACAAGACAGATACTGGGAGATGGGTAGTGAAGGACTTTCTGCATATGCCAAGCCATGAAGATTGAAATAGACACATGTCTCTTAAATGCTCATCTAATGTCCTGTTCCCTTATGTTTTGATTTTTCAAAAAAATTTTAATAAATAGTCATAGGAATACCTAAGAAGTCAAAACCACCATGGCACAGTATTTTAAATTTAGTTTGGAAATAACATTCCTCAGCCACAAAGCACAACAATTTCTAAAGCAATTCTGATTGGAGTCCTTGAACACAGAGAGAGGAAACCTGGCTTTTACTGCTGTAAAGCAAAAAGTCTGTGAGACAGATGTATGAACACACAGCAGCCATGTAAGCTGTCTAACAGATATGAGACAATCAATTCACATGCCCTATAATTATTCATTCTTAAACTTAGAAGACTAAGAAGATCAGAACATGGTCTGCTTGCCTGACCTTACCAGCAATAGTTCTTAAGTTCCAAAGTTCAAAAGACATCAAGGCTATATATAAACATATCCAAACTATGTGGGCTCAGCAAAGCAT